>BSQZ01000028.1:917500-1240000 GCA_033239005.1 Lamellibrachia satsuma
CCCACCAATGAATTTGGAATTATAGTGACCCCCACCAACGAATTAAAATGGAACAACCCTGAGCTCATCTCCTGAGAGACATGACTGATATTAAAACGATCATCTGCGTTACAATGGAAAGAGCAGTGTTTACATATATTGAACTGTTTAGTTGTGGCCAGGCATAACCCTCGTGATCGGAGTTTGCAGGTGTGCTAACCACTCTGCCACCAAGATATCTGCTACGACACATCAACGAGTGCTCTGCTATGATAAGCACAATAAGTTTTAAGTTCGGTTTTAGGGACAAAAAACATATGACCTTTAAGCATGGGAAAGTACCCCAAATTTTTTTTTTAAATACTACCCTTTTTACATATATTTAATTAAGGGGATATATGGAAGCTGGATAGGATTTTTTGCACAGTGCAATTTTTTATGCCCAAAGTGTAGAGTTGGTTTTTTCTAGTAAAAAATATATTGCAAATTTTCATGCCATACCCCGTGTACATGGCAACAAACAAAACAGCTGCCATATGACGGAATTATAGCCCCTCTTAAAAAATTACAACACATAAGTAGTGGATGTTTTATCATAATACTTTCACAATCATCATTGGCTTAGTTAACTTGAGAATTCCTCTAAAAAAATTCCAACATTATGAATATTTTCCTTCTTCTAAATTTTAAAAGTTATGATATTCTAAATTTAACATTTGTCAACACATTTTTATTCACTACCCCCAAGATATTGCACAAAACCAAATTTTTAAGGACATTTTTGGTGAATTTGCAGGCAGACACAACAATCCAAACGAGATGACAATATCATTTTAAATTCCAGGGTGTTGAACTTTCTCATTGCCAAAATGTCATTTTTTGGGGTAAATGGCCATCAAAGATTGAATAACAGCATTGATTACTTGCTAGAAGAAAGCTTTAACCATGAAAAAATTTTTAGAGGTAAGTCACTATTATAAAAGTGAACTTTATTTATATTAAACATACAAAAATATTGGAATAAGGAGGAAACACATGTAGAGTAAGTTTGTTTTTCATAAAACATCATTCTAGCTGCCATATGTCCCCTTATAATAAATAAATAGTACCGGTTTTCTTTGACTTTTGCCTATTCCTTGGATGTTTCATTCCAGGGCTCTCTGGTGTACAGTCCATGTCTGAAAGCAAGACAAAGAAAGATAAAACAAATAAATAAACCGAGCATATCGAAAATTTGAACACTGTTTTCCCCAAGCAGTCATTACCTTATAAGTAAACTTAAAAACTTCATTACAATGGCATGCAATACTGTTACACTACATTTTATGAGTTATCCACGCATAACTTTTTCAAATAAAACCTTAACCTGACAGCACATGTATGGATACTAAACAATATGTTTACATATCTTAAAAGCATACCATCATCAGATTCCAAATCCTGATTTTTCGTCAAGGTGTCAGCTGAGTCATCCTCTGTGTCATCATCCTCTTCACCCGACTGTTCAGCTTGAACAGTCTCTGCAAAATACAATTGACCAAATATATTGCAGAGAATCGGCTGGGTTCTAAGCTTACAACAGTATTGATTAACACGTTATCAAAATTAAATATGTGTCACTTCAGTCAAACTACTCTTAATTTTTTTACAAAGAACACAGTCATGTAGTCAGCTAATCTTGATATAAAGTAATTATAACTTCCCTAAACCATCTTAACAGAACAGTAACTTTTTTCAGTAAATAAAATAAGGCCTCTGGGTCAAAGTCTTTATCTTTTCACTTATTTCATTGAAGTTTTTATCTTTTCACCTTGCAATCTCCCCTTCATAAATTATTAACTTTTCTATGCCATCTAAATAAAACAGTAACTTTTCCAGTAAAAACTATAAACTAACCCTCTGGGTCAAAGTCTATTTCATCGAAGTCTTTATCTTTCCACTTTGCAATCTCCCCTTCGTTAACCGCATGAAGCACCTTTGTAACCTTGGCTGCTTCAAGAAGGTTGTCAGGCAGTCTGTAGAAGGAGCGATGGATCCTGATGTCGTGGCCCAGAAAGTTGGCGAGGATGTCTTGACTGTTTTCACTTAGACTGAGTACCTGACACACTGTTGCCAGTTGTTTGCGCAGATTTGTTGACGTCATAAGTTCTGGGCGATTTGCACCACATTCTTTAGCATACCTTCGAAGACAATCATGCCCTCTGTACGGCATAGCTGCGACACCGGGTCTAGCAAACAGGAAATCAGACTGAACTCCAGCAAGTTCTCTTTTCATGATCAGAGCCTGTATTGCTGCCAGCATACGCCGGGTTAGAAGCACAGGAACTCGCCTTCCTCGTTTGCCTTTGGTTTCTACTCTGGTATGACTTTTACACAAATGAACTTCAAACTTTGAGAGAGATTTCTGAACTTCCCTTGAAGGCTCTGTTTTGTTTTTTACTGCTGTTTCATAGTCAGACAATTTCATACGCTCTGCTTCCCCACTCCTCCTCCTGTTAAACAAGATCACTTGTGCCAAAGAAAGCTGAACTATGTCAACATAGGCGTTTATGTCCTGAGCCATTTCCGACAATCTCTCTTCAATTTTCCCAGATACGTGCTTCTGCAACTTTACAACATCTTCAATCAAAGGCAAGAGGCGTGGTCTGTTGTACTGGTTTTCTCTCAAAGTTGACCGAGACACTGTGCTAATTCTGTCACTCCATTCACTGGCATATAGGTCCAGAAATGCTTGAGCCTTCTTTATTTTCTCATCATTGCTTTCAATCAGGCCTGTTGACTGAAGAAGCTTGGCACACTTCATCAAACTGGCTCCAAGTTTCAGTGGCAGAGAAGGAGTCTTATAACTGTGGTTCTTTTCATCATAACCAGCAACTTCTCTAACCCCCTGAAGGAGCAGTTCCCAATTAACGGGCTCAATGCAACTTTCCAAATCTGTTTTTGTACTGGTGATCTTCCTGATGCTTAAAATCAGTCTTCCAAGCTCTCTCAGTTTGTTGGCTATGTAACTGCGATTGTGAATTTCATGACCATATTTTTCATACAGCCGAACTCCGTATGCTGTTAACAAAGGGTCACTTTCTATTGTATATCTCACTTCATCATCCACCATGTGAAGCAGAATGTTAGCATACAGATCTCTGCTCTTCACTTTCAGTGGCAGAAGAAGTTTCCCATTTTTAATGGGTTCGTTACGTTTTGCTTTATCATGGACATTTTCGTTCAGTGGACAGGTCTTCTGGTGTTTCCACAAGTCTGTTTTGACATACATAGCCCAGCAGTATTCACAAGGTACATAATCACTAGTTTGTGACAATTGAGTTGGTCTGGCTCTGTATCTTGGAATAATGCAGCCGGATCCACTTTCAATCACGCTGTAATTGTGATTAAAGTCACCTTTGTTAACCAAGGCTGCCCAAGCTGCCCTTCTTTCTTTTGATTTTTTAGTAAGATTTAGCACTTTTGCTACTTCCAACTCATCTCCATGTACTTGTTCCAAATGTCTTGCCATTTTGGAAATTTGCTTTTCACAATATAGACAACTGTGGTTCTTCAGCTGTCGTTTTTCACCACCCACCACAGACTGCTGCATGTAGAGTTTGTCTTCCTGGTGAACCGATGTACTGCTACTAACTGAGTGGCATCCAGTGATTGTTTCCGTACTACTGCTGGCCTTATTATACATGGGAAAAACTTCAGACAATTCATCTGACAACCTACTTTCACAATGATCTTCTTCTATTTCTGATGTATCTCCGCTGCCCTCCAAGTCAACTGATGCACTTTCGTCTTCTAAAGGATTGTAATCCTCATCTGATTCATCGCGATATATGGCACTAGAGTAACTATTTGATACAACAGAATCATCATCGTAAGTTGATTTATGTCGTTTTCCAGTTGAAATTCTTGTTTCAGTCTTTTTTTGCCGTGGAGAGCGTCCACCTCCATAATCATAGCGCAGTTCCTCGGCAGCACGAATGTCTCTTGATGCAAAGAGACATAGGTTTGGGCAGCCAGATGGGCACATCACAATTACCATGTTACAGTTCTGAAGTGGAGGACTGGATGCATGATTAACCATTCTTGTAATGTTCAAATCGAACGGATCAAGAGCTGCATCAACACTGAAAAATATGTAGTATTAGGCATTTACATGGACAAATACTTGGAGAGTTGTCATTACATATATCCTATTATAAACTGTTGACCATTATATTCAACTCCATAACCTTTCAAGAACATTTACATAAGCTATACTTTAATGCTTAGTTGGAAGCAGCTAAGATATTCATCAACATATATTCTAGCATTCATGTATATATCATAACATATATATTTCTCATAGTATAAAAATGTCTCAGAATGCTTAGGTATTTACAAACATACACTGGTCCATGAGGGGCATATTTTTACAGTGAAAAGGCAAGCTCACCACATTGTACACCCACTCTGACTGTTCTTGAAGTAGTACATGAATGCTCGCTCTTCTGCAGAATACATCTTCTCTTGGCTTAAAGCTTTCTTGTATGAAAGAAGTTCTCCTTGATAGTGTAGAAGAAAGTCTCCTTTGTCAAAGTTGCGTTTTGTGAAAACACCATGACCTAGAAAATAAGAACAAGATATACCACATAATGCCTTTGTAAAGGTTACCTCCGGTAGTCCAGTCTTTCTATATTTTACCATTCATTTATAATTTATGGTACTAATGTTTCAACAGTTATCATGTAGGTTTAAAATACTTTGTTGTTATTTAAATAATCCACAAGTGTAAAACAGGTGTTGCATCTGATATTTCAGTTTCGCATACATTCTATAAGCGCACTGTTTGAATAAATCGCTCTCAATGTCTCATAAATCACATACTAGTACCCAGATATCATATTGCGTCAAGAGTACTGATATGCAGCATTAAAAAGTTTCAGATCAATGTAAAACTAAAACACCTGTAATAACATTGTGAATAGCCGTGCAGCCTTTATAAACTTCAATCTTGTGCCATGTGACACCAGCCAAACATAATAAAAACAAAATAATACAAGTGACTGTTTTAAAAATAAGCAAAAAGTTATAATTAAACAATGTAAATCAATATGTTTGTGTCAGCATGCTTTTCTAGGCTGCTGTACATACCAATTTCAGAATCAATGTATTCAACAGTAAAATGCTGCAAAACATTGACGCCTGTTGTGCAGCATTTCTCCGCCTCCTGGAGAGGTGTCTGCCGCTTTTGGCGCCTTCGCCTCATGTTGCCACTAGATTAAAGAAGATCAAACCACGTACGTCAAACACAAATCATTACGTACATTCTTATTAGATATGCTACCGTTTAATGTGGCATCACATACACGGGAAATGCAGAAACAGAATTAATGTTGTAACTGAATATATTGATGGTCGCTAAAATTTATTACTTACAGAATTGCAACAGTAATGCATCCTGAAACATATACCTTAGTACTGAGTCTAGTAAATGTACATAAAAGTAGAAATGATTCCTAAGATCACTCCATAGTGATTCACCAAGTGACATGCATATTTAAATTTTAAATATGCATGATTGGGAAAATAAAATATTTTGTACAGCTTATACATTTTTAATACGCTTTTCCTTATACACACATTATATATATATATATATATGTGTGTGTGTGTGTGTAAGGAAAATCGTATTAAAATAAGCTGTACAAGAGAAAAATATGAGTCATAAAGAGGAGTCTTGTTTCCTCTAAAATTACATCTCATTTGATGTCTTAGCTTTAGGCCAGAAATAAAATGTTAACTAACCTTTATTGACTATTGGACTATTAAAAGATTTTCAATTGCAAGACGGAAGTGATCATATCTCTTAAAGCGCCGCGACACATTACCGTCTTCTTCAGTAAACGCTAGCGGCTTATATTTTCGCTCACCGCGGTTGCACTATTTGGACCGCAAAAACACAATATACTAAATGAATGTATGCTTTTGCCAGACTACATTTACACTACAAAATTCCTCAATCTTATAGAAAAGTACAGAGGCTTTAAAAATAGTGAATATATAACGTCAGACTGTAGAATACTCACGTGTAACTGTTGCCGAGTAATTGCTTCCACGACACGAAAACTCCGGAAATGCCCGCGGCTTTGCTAGCGCATGCGCACAACGAGTTTGTGTGTGATGAAAGTATAGCGGGAGCTTTGAAATCGTCGAGGTGCACACACACAGATAACACACGAAACTCATCGAAACTGTCAAATAAGAACTTTACTAATTTTAGTCTAACTCAACTCAAACAACGTTTCTGTACCCATTAATACAAAAACACAACTGAGGACGTGGCCTGAGGTCCCCAGTTGTCTGGGAGTCCCCAGTTGAAGGGTGTGTAAACACACGCAGGTCCTCAGTTGGCAGCTAGTACAGACACACACACACACACACACACACACACACACACACACACACACACACACACACACACACACACACACACACACACACACACACACACACACACACACACACACACACACACACACACACACACACACACACACACACACACACACACACACACACACACACACACACACACACACACACACACACACACACACACACACACACACACACACACACACACACACACACACACACACACACACACACACACACACACACACACACACACACACACACACACACACACACACACACACACACACACACACACACACACACACACACACACACACACACACACACACACACACACACACACACACACACACACACACACACACACACACACACACACACACACACACACACACACACACACACACACACACACACACACACACACACACACATCACACACACACGGACGGACGGACGGACGGACGGACGGACGGACTTCGGACGGACGGACGGATGACGCACCACGATGGCACGCACTCACGACACACACGCGCGCGGCAACACATATATATATATATATATATATATATATATATATATATATATATATATATATATATATATATATATATATATATATATATATATATATATATATATATATATATATATATGTGTGTGTGTGTGCATGCGTTCGTACGTGCATCCGTATGTCTGTCTCTCATTAGCACTTTCCTCCACGCATTCGTCCCAGTTTGTATAGGCTTATATGCTCCCGAGAAGTTCCGTCTCCTAGCCGCCATATCCCCGCACACTGCTATTCCCAGGTAGATAGTTTTCGCGCTGTTTTGGGTTTTTTTCCCTTTCAATCCTATATATACCGGTGTTTCTTCTGCTGCCCGACTCAAAGCGCCCAGTCTTCTCCAGGTTTATTATCAACCCGTGCTTGCTGAACATGTTTTTTCACTGTACCATCCATTCTTGAAGGTTTAATTTACCATCCGGTACTACCGTCGTCTGCGTCTAGCAATTTTATGGGAATGTCCCTCGTACTTTTCTTTCGGATAATCACCTCCAGTATCACCTTCACACTAAACTATTCGTCTAGTAAAAGCTTGTTGTTTTGAAGTTTCACACTCCACTGTCCTCGTTATCGTTTCATGCAATATGCTCTCTAACAACGTCAGAACACGACTCAGAGACATTATACCTCAGTATGTTATAGGTTATCAAAATATCCCTTTTTTCCATACGGTGACTATCAACCCCGTCCATCACTCACGTGTGACCTTCTCCTCTGTCGTGCAGGTAGGCCTATTTCTTAATCGCCTTGACAGTCCCAAATTCACATTTACGAAAGGTTCGGAGAACCTTTCAGGGCTTTATATAATTCCACAGTAGTGTAATAGCTTTATCAGATGTGCAAAGCCTCTTGCTTTGGGAAGGAGAAGTCCTTCTTGTTTTGCAAATGTTGTGATATACTCGGTTTTTCCTTCTTTTTCAAATAATCCCCTACTTCTTTGAAACACTTCAACTGGTGCGGCGGAAAATTTGTTTCAAAACGCGGAAGTTGCTTCCAACTGTGTAAGGCTCCATTTCAATGCCAACAAAACGAAAAGTCTGCTGAAGAACATAGTAGATACAACTTGTGTGTAAACCTTGAAAGGTCACTGTAAATGTGAAGCATTTCAAATACTTTGGATTAACAGTCCATAGCCCAATGCAGGACTTCAACTCAGGAACGCTCAAACCTGCAATAAAATGGAGAAGGTCTGGACGTCAGCTCTTGATCGTGACACCAAACTGACCTTCTCCGAGAGCATCCTACTGAACGGACCAGAATCGTGGACAGTTACCTGTAATGTTGAAGATCGAATCGATAGACGCTACATCCAGTTTCTGCTGCGCATGCTTGCATGTCATAGGGCTAGACCATATCACCAACTGTACGGTAACCCACCACCGTTGTCGTTTGTGCTAAGAAGGACACGATGTCGCACCAATTGCATGTGTTGGTCACTACAAGTCTTCTCAAACTTAGTGGTTTGGAGACCCCCTAGAGGTACTGTAACAGCTGGGCCGGGCAAGGAAGTCATGACGTTGATCTGCTCGCCAAGGATGTAAGACTTGAGTCAGCTGACGTTTCCTCACTGATGCCAAACCAAGAACGTATGGAGGAGGGAACATGTTGCAGCTTCCATTTCTTCCAATGATGATGGTGGCGTGCGCGCGCGTGCGCGCTGGTGAGTGTGTGCGTGGTTGTGTGGGTGCGGGCGCGCGTGTTTGTGTGTATGTGCATGTACGCGTGCATGTATGTGTGCGTGCCTGCGCGCGTGTGCAATAAAATAAACAAGCAGTTTAAAGTTGAAGAAGTGCCATTAAAAAAATTAATACATTTTCTCAATAGAAACAATAAACTTGTCGTTTTACAATATGACTATCAAGAACACATACAAAAAGAAAACTGCTCGGTTTCATTGTCTTCAATGTGAATAATGGATTTAAAAAACAACAGACCGGGATAAACAATACCGGCGAAAACGTACGAATCGTGTTTCCTTCAAGTTTCAGTAACTATATTATAATAAATACAATGTACTCTGTGTATTTATGACAGGCAACATGTGTCCGTTATACTTTACGGACAGGTGCCCGCTTTAGGAAAGTACTGCAAACGTACGTGGGAATGTAAAAATGCGATTGTTATTCGCAGCTTTTCGTCAAATGGTGTATATTTCTTTGTGATGTGGACAGTCAACAAGCTTGTCGGCAAGTTGTCGCGTGCCTTTGTTTACAAGGGAGGGCGCCACACTCGTGGGGCGCGACATCCGATACGGACTAATCATAATGCAGCGGCGCGAAAGCGAGGCCAACAGCCTAATATAAGAAGATGGCGGGCTGAAGTGGTCGTTCATGTGTTCTTCGTTCAAATAGAAATTGCAGACAATACAAGTAAGTCTTTTTGTAATTTTACGAGTGCATATGCGTGAAACTGTGTAATTAACCGCGTGATAACGATGCGATTTTACGCAAAATCAGTGAATGCGTCCGTTTGGAAACAAAGCAATCCAAGTGAAAACATGGCGATTGTTTTGTTAGTTGATCGGAACAATGAAAACGACGGTATTTGTCTACAGAGTCGTCTTTCTGTCGATATGGTTTTCACAGCTATGTGTGGATCTTCGGGTGTTTCAGTTGGAAGCCCGAACAAAAATCCATATTTATATATTGAGAGACTGACTCGGTTTTTAAATGCCGCGTGAAATGTTACAATGTGTCGATTTCGTTAGGCCTTCATGTAAACATGTTACACGCTTGCTGGTTTTGCGCACCCAAACAAGACAATGGATCGGGATCACAAAGTTATTGGATGGCGTCATCAACATCGGGACTCAATTTGATCTTCTTCATTTCATGGCATGACCTAGTTTTTCGCAGAAACGGCTGCGAATGGCGGGAATCGACCTAGCCTTTGTTACAGTGAACGTGTCTGCGACGGCGACTGTCACGTAATTATTCAACATGACTCATCGTGTGATTAGTCTTTAGTGAAGTGGAACTGGGCAGATGGTCATTGTCAGTGTTACTAATGTTAAGAGCACATTAATATTTTGCTTATTGTTATAGTAAGGTAGACTTTGAAAGGTTGATTCTATATGGATTTGAAGTTGACATCTGTGGTAAATTAGACCAAAATATGAAATATAAACTGGTTATTAGAGATTTATTCCATTATCAGTCACTAATATGAAATATAAACGAGTTATTAGAGATGTATTCCATTATCTGTCACTAATAATACAAATTGTGTTGCAAATGGTGCCTACTAAACTAATTTACTAAACTGTGCAGAAATTACAACTTCAGGATTGGTTTTCCTTGCTGCATTTTGACATTCAACTATTTCATCATATTGGATGATGCAGGTTAATGATAATAGTGATATCTAAAAAGTACCTTCTGCTGGACTAGTAAGCCACTGAAGGTGACACATCCTGGCTAGAAGTCTGATCTATAAATATGTTTGCGGCTCATAAGAATAAGGCAAAGCTAAAAATAATCAAACTCAGGCCCTCGACATGGGTTCAGTAGTTTACCAACCATCTTTATCTCAAGATTTGAGCTGACAAGACAAGTGAAACTGACTGATGCTGACATAACATTTACATGTCTATGTTAATCTCTGGGGTGATTTCACACTAATTTTGTTTTCCTATAAAAGAGGAATAGCAAACTTGATATAACATAATTTTTTTTTACAGTAAACACTTTCATGGTAAATTAGAAGATCTTATTTAAATTTCATAGTACTAGATCTATCCCAGCAACAATATGAATGTTTGTCGCCAATTGTGACTAATGCTTAAAACTTAAGACAAAAGTAGAAAAAACCACCTTGACACTTATATAGTTATAGGAAAACTTATAAACATTACAATAGGTTTCAATATATATATAAGTTTCAAAAACAGTTGACACTTATATTGTTACAATAGTACCTGCCTTCAACGGACCCTCCGATGAGCTATGTCAGGACACTTTCTCAATGTACGGACTGTTTTACCATGTTAATGTCACTCTGATGAGGGGACACCTGATTAACGCGGACAGCGGACATGATATTTTGGTTTTCTGTCACTGCTAAGGTGGACAGTATTAATTATTTTTGTGATTTTTTTCTCGGAAACATTTTATTTCCAAAATGGCAACGGACAAACAGCGCGGTGTGTAGTGTGAAAAACAATGTTCTATTGCGGATTCGGATATAAGGCTGTTGGTCGTGGACCCAGATTTTCTGCCGCCGGGGGAAATGCCAAATGGCCCTGACAATTCTCAAGGCACAGGTGAACAACGTCAATGAACAAGTGTCAACCTGTTGTTTGTTTGACACTGCCGCCGACATCAATCGCTGATGTTGGCTTCACTTAGGTGGTTTAAAATTGCAATCGAGATTCGCAAATATGCCTCGCACAAGATTCAGATAAACAGTCTTAAATGCAATTTAGTGTGCGGTACTAATATGACACTGGGGTGAAATGGCACGCTTCCAAACTAAACAACCCAAAACCAACATGCCAAATGCCATACCCTAGGCGTTACCGGTGCGCGAAAACATGAATTCGTCATCCGCATATGAATCGATGCTATGTTGTGCGTCATAAATTTGTGCTTCGGTCGAGATCAGTTGAAAGTCTAGATGAAATGATTATTAATTCTGCCTATTGTCGTTTTCTGTTTAATCAGCTTACATACTGCGTGAGTCAACTCATACGTTTTTGGCTGCTCAAATCCAGGTTATTATTTTCGATTCGTAGGCCTATTAGTTCAGTACATCGTCATTCCATAACGGTAAACATACATGTATTTTATTCAGTTAACAATTAAACAAGGTGTGACATTTAAAAATAATACACGTTGATGCTAGTTGACTCATTTAATAAGCTCTATAAACTGCGTGTTGCCATATAAGACAGTGCTGCAAGCACACAGTGGCTTCGACAGCGTTCTTGGACTTGGTGCAGTGTGCGGCGGTGGCTGTTTAGTAGCTCCCTGGTGGCAGACATGGGAATACTTAACACGCCTTATTTGTAGTATATGTACCTTAGTCGTATCCTTACTGTACAGCCTGTTTATGTATTATTAAGTTAATTGGATAACATCCGTCATCAGCACATATGTCTACCATATATGTGTAGTACTGAACCCTCCACTCCATCATGCCTGTCCCTCCGATGAGGGGACACCTGCCATGTAGGGACACTTGCTTGGACACAGAAGTGTCCGTTCAAGGCAGGTACTACTGTATATGAAATCTTCTACATTAAGTTTCAATATGTCTACTATAACTGATCTGTTTTATACGCACTAGACAAGAATATAATTTTATTGTTGGTCCAGATTGGTAGCAAAATAAATGCATTTTATTAAAATATAATGTGTAAACAGTACATTTACAGTGTTTATATATTACTATTACATTTATATATGCTATTTTGTGGAAACAGTTGCAGAAAAATAAAGCTCGATAATTATTGTAATTTTAATGTTTAATTCATGACTTTAATGATAACTGTTGCTGGTGGCAAAGGCTGGTCATTGGTAACTGTTTCTGGTGGCAAAGGCTGGTCATTGGTAACTGTTTCTGGTGGCAAAGGCTGGTCATTGGTAACTGTTTCTGGTGGCAAAGGCTGGTCATTGATAACTGTTTCTGGTGGCAAAGGCTGGTCATTGATAACTGTTTCTGGTGGCAAAGGCTGGTCATTGGTAATCTTTTCTTTCACATGACTGCTTGTTGTAGTAACATGTGCCACTAGGGTGACCTCAACCAGTGGTTATAGAGGGTGGATTAACAACAGCCAGTGGCCATGGATAATTCCATGGAACTTTGATAAGGTCTACTGACAATAGGCTGATTTGTGAGCTGGCTGTCTAAAACTTGGGTCACAGAAAAATTCCTTAGCAGAATACCGGACAGTGCCTAGAAAGCCAATTACATCCTTTTCTAGTGTTGGTTTCAGGACATCTGTTTCAGATCTCTGTAGGCAGACTAATTATACATGTTTACTTAAAGCCTGCTACAACCTCTATTGGTGACAAAATAAGATCAACACTCCCTGTCATTTTAAGTGGAAAGTCAGTCTTAAAAGTAAATAAATTGTAACATGTTTCGTAGTTAATATGTATAAATTTATATCGAAAAAGTTACCTTTTTATGAACTTGATCCCAGGTCTACTTTCACTGATTGTTCAAATAGCGTTCTCCCTGAAACTTGCAGCATAAACAAATAACATATTATTATAATGACCTTTTCAATGATATACTTTTTATATATGACAAATAGTAATGGTTGCTGTCCATGCAGAAGCCGTGACTGTTTTTGTGAAACATTGCTTCTTTATTCCATGATAAAAATAATAAAAAATTTAATTTGTGAAAATGTTCATTAAGCTGATACAGAATAATGAAGTATTGATTTTCTTCTAATCACAACTATTTGGATTGGTTTAGTTTTATTACGGCTCAAAATGTAGTGGGAACAGAAAGTGGATTAGTCTCACTAAATATGGCCTGAGTAATGCCAGATGTTGTTGCCGCTGTCTTAGACTGCATTGTGGGATTACGCACCATGGCTGCTTTCGTTGCGAAAGCGTGCATTGAAAAAAACCAGGAAGAACATTTGAAACAAGACTCGAGGAGCACAAGAACGAGGGCACAAGTCTGCAATCATTAGACCATGGAGGTAGAAACAATTGCAACATTGGGTTGTAGGGAGCGAACTTCAGCAAAAGTGATGAAGAAAGATCAGAAAGACGAATGCAATCATGAATCGAGACTGAGTCTCTTGCCATGCCAGCTGGCGAGTAGAAGAACTAATCATTCCAGAATTCAGTTATAAGACACTTATATTGTTATAGGAAAACTTCTCAACATTACATTAAGTTTCAATAAATATAAGTTTCAAAAACACTTGACATTTATATTGTTATAGGAAATCTTCTAAACATCATCGAGACTGAGCATCTTGGCATGCTAGCTGGCGAGTAGAAGAACTAATCATTCCAGAATTAATTTCCTCATTAAGGTTACCAAAGCTTGCCAGAATGTAAATCTCAATAGTTGTGATTAAAAAAAATTTTTTTACTTTATAACAATAAAGTTATTTATACCTTCAGAGGGAATAAATATCTCCATATAGTTGAGTGTTTGCAGCCATGATGAGATTTACTGGTTTCACACAGTGTGTCAAATCATATATTTGTACTTCAGCTTGCAGGTTACATAATCATGCTAGTGTGATCAAATGGACCCCGTGAAATAAAACAAGTACTCATAAACGAAGACTTGTAGTCTGGTCTCATGACTGTTTTATTTGGTTCCATTCAAGTTCATTGATAGAGTTGTGAGCTGTAGTATATTTACAATACAAGTGAGAGAAAATTATGCAACTTTACTGCCAGTATTATGGAGTTGCCTTGTGGTTGACCCCAGTGCTAATGTATCAGTATGAGAGACTGAGGCACTGTTGAAATCAGTCACATACCTATACTGTGAACATACAAAAACAGGTGCGTGTGAACTTTGTATTTAACAAAGTTTTCACAGACATGGGTTTTCATGCTGGTAATTGATAAATGACAAAAGTCTCTGTTGCACATACAAAAAAGTTGAGCATACGTCATTGAGGCTTGTAATAATTGGTCAATAGTTTGACATTTAGTCTTCCCCGAAAAATAAAATTGCAAATACAGCTGGTGTGTTTTTGGATTTTGAAGTAAGTTTGATACCTGATGGTTTAGAGAAGACATGCATGAGAATATATATATACAGCTGTAAATATATATATATATATATATATATATATACATATATATATATATATATATATATATATATATATATATATATATATATATATATATATATATATATATATATAAATGCACGACACACACACACACACACACACACACACACACACACACACACACACACACACACACACACACACACACACACACACACACACACACACTGAAGACAAAACCCCTGAAGGTGGCCAATCCCGGGCAATGTAAAGTACCACTCAAGGGAAAATATATAGAGGAGGACAGCACATATTTGCTAGGTGTGTAATAATATGAACTATCAATGCATCGCAATATATTCCATGTGACAATGAAATAGTTATCATTGATTGTACACTGAACTATCAATAGTACATTAGACAATTTTATTTATTTATCGACCTGACATCAACAATCGTTGATTAGAGCTGCGTCATTCACGGATTCTTGAGCGAAGGGGGTTTAGTAAACAAATTAAGTTTAAATAATAAACCCTGCTGAGTACAGCAGTAATGTAGATTGTGTGACAGCCATTGTCAAGTCAATGCAGCCACTAGCTGTTATATTTTTAGTCCACTGGTGCTTTGGTGACAGCTAAACACCGGTCACAATTAATGACGTGCTCTTGGGCCTTCTCAGTTCGTAAATCTCCTGGTGTCATTACTATGAATTATTTCTGTCTGTTCACTCCAAATTCACAGAAGTTGGCAGTGATAGTTATAACTGGGAAATGCAACAGTTGTATTGGCTTGAATGCATTCACACCCTGTACGAACAAAGTGTGTGGAATGCTGTCACTGCAATATATGTGTGTGTGTGTGTGTGTTTATGTTTATATATATATATATATATATATATATAAAAGCTCTGTTGATGTTATGAGAAGTTACAAGGATGGCTCTTTTTCATGCGCTCAGCAATGTGTAAAAAGTCTTCTATTCATGTTGTTGTGTTAAGATTTATTTATTGAACAAGATCATCAAAAGTGTGTAAAGATTGATCTATTAATGTTGCCAGCAACATGTAATGATTGATCTATTAATGTTATCAGCAATGTCTAAGGATGACTGTATTAATGCTATCAGAAGTTTCAAGTGGGGCCCTTTTTCATGCCGTTAACAATTTATAAAAAAGGCGGTAATGCTGGCTCTATTAACCTTTGAGGATCACTGATGTCAGCAGTGTGTAATTTGTAAAGGTTGATATATTAATGCTGTCGGCAATGTGGCTTAAGACGACTCGGTACCTGGCTAGTCGTCGTGTCCTCATATAGGCAAGACTATTGTGAACTAGTAATATTTTAATTCCTAAGCATGTCCTGAAGTCTAATAACTTGGTTGGTGGACACATTGGAAAACAAATTAATAATTACATCAATAAAATAAAAAAAGTACTGCAAGTTTAGTGATGTGAGTCAACTGTGGAGGAATTGTGCGGTTATGATTATTTTGTTGTGAGTTAAAGGGGAATGATGGCTTGGCATGGCTACTTTTGTAAAAAAAATTGACGGACATCGCACGTCGGGGCATTTAAAAATTTTATTTTGAAAAAAATTGGTGAGCATGTCAATGAGATAATGGCAGTTGCTGTGACAACATGTTAAGAATTTTTTATGGTCACGTTTTCTTATCAGACAAAACTTTAATACGGCCACCAATACAATCTTGTATCGTGGTCTAAACCAGGATACAAGGACCAGGCTTCCTTTGTCGACTGTCAATAATTGCTCCCAGTAGCTGCCAAGCTGTTTGTCACTGTAGCCAGATAATCTGTGTGCGCCTAGAATACATTCCCCGAAGCCAATGACAGTGCTCTAGCAGTCACGCCACCCACAAATGAAGTGATTCATTCATAAAGGCATGTTGCTGCTCACTAGGTGATTCTCAATTCAATTGCAAGGCACAGTTTACTGCTCTAAGGAAGCCATTTTGAATGTGTCATGGGTTCTTGGCAAACTGCCAATTTTAGTCTCGACTGTCTTATTAAATCCACAAAAAGGATGTAAAAACTCAGTGAATTTAGTTTCTCCTTTAGTCATATCAGAAATTGTTTCTGTTATATATGTGAGCTGGATGAATGTTTTAGATTATGGACTACAAATATAATAACTTGTGATATTGTCATCATAAAAATACATTTTCAGACTGAATTTGTGCACTTGGTGCTCTGTTTATGTTATTATGGACTACATTTGTCTACATCGATATCAACTCTAGCCATTGAAACACTATTTGTTTAATATTGCAATCTCATCGACAATCATTTTCTTGACAGTTGTCACTATATACCTATATATGTACAAATGTTTATCTGTGGGGGGGATTGGTCCAAGAGCCAGGGTTTATGCACACAATTGAAGTGGCTGGGGTATGTAAAATTGTATCAGTTGAGATTTTAGACAATGTTCCCATGCTGCATGCTGGGAGGTTTTTTAAACAAGATTGCCATGCTCCAGGCAGTATATCATGGATAAAATTTGTTTATCGAGTGCCTACACATTTTCATCTGTGTGTTGTCAGAAAGCTGTCTAAAACTAGTTTGACAAAACAGTTCTATCAATATTTGCATTTGATGAAACAGTATATTGTTTGGGGGAAGGCGGATTAGACACAGTTCAATATTAAATCCTTTGTGTTTCTTGGCCTACCGTACAGGCAGATGTGTGGTACCTAGTCCTGGTGGTACGTAGTCCTGGTGGTACGTAGTCCTGGTGGTACCTACACCTGGTGGTACCTACACCTGGTGGTACCTAGGGGGTCGGCACGTCAGTGAACAAATTGGGTGCATCACCGTTACCAAGAACTCAACATTAACAATATGAGTAGTTTATCGTAGTCCAAACATAGGACAAGAGGAAGATGTAGAACTACAAAATGCCATATGGGAGAGTAAGGGGTCATCGCATTATTCCTCTAGATAAAGGAGAGTAAGGGGTCATCGCATAAGTCCTATAGATATATAGCATTACTTATTGGTGTTTGGAGGTTTGGTCATGACACATTTTGTTGGACAGGGGAATCTCAGCAACAGTGGCACCATTTAAAGAGTGAAATGGATATTAATTCATGTTGACACTTGGCTATACATATTTTTTTAAAACAGTTTCTTTACAATTATTTAAAAAGGCGAATAAAGTATTATTATTATTCTTTAGCATTTCTGGTGTTTTTAAGGTAACTGGGGTGGCTATTATATGCTTGTCTTGAATTGATTAGTTTCAGTAGAAGTTTTAAAGATAAATTAACCATTTCTTCACAGACTGTAGTTGAAATGCTATATAATATTTTTAATTTATTTGGTTATGTTACAAGGTTTTAAAAAAAATTGTAAATGTGAAAAAATAGTAACTAAAAAAGAAGTTTAATAGTTTTGAGACAATCCCCTAAGAAATAAATGACATACGTATATGCATTACAGTGTAGTACTAATGTGTACTAACATTACAGTAACCAGACAATGTGGTCCACTTTCAAGGCAAACGAATATAGCTGGTTCTTAGCGCACGCAGTCGTTACTATGGAAACATTGTCGCTTTTCCGGGAACTCGAGAATTTCCAAAAGGACTATGTTTTTAAAGGATGGATTGGCGAAATATGACATTAGTGCCAGGTGATTTTTTTGTGGTGTCAGCGTTTAGTTCTATACATCCTAGCATGTTATGAAGAAAAAATGAAAAAATCAACTGACACGCTAGCTGCTCCAACTACCTTAATATTATATTTGAATAAATATATGAATACATATTTAAACCTGTTGTTATGGTTTATACTCTTGGTTGCATATGGATAGGAGGCCAGTAGCAACTGACCAAGCTTTTTTATTGACAATATGCGTGTTATCTCATGACCCACATCATGTATTGGGTGGTGGTCTGAACAAATACTAAACACTACGTTTTTGGACTTTGAGAACTTCTGAGACAACCCCTAAGCTTTCTGGAGGGAACACTTCTGAGACAACCCCTAAGCTTCCTGGAGGGAACACTTCTGGTGTGTTAACACAAACTGAGCAGTAAATTCCGTTAAGGCATTACTCACCTGTCAGTGCAATTAGTGAGGACTGTCAACACTGACAAGTTGTAGCAACATGGGCTAGACTGAATCACTGTGTGTCACTAAGGGAGTGACTCATATGTTTGTATGAGTTATGTTTGAGTCACAATTTCGACATTCACCTGAGAGAGTGTATATTGGTTGGTGGTTAAATTGGCTATTTCATGTGTGACACTGACAGGAATTTCTTTGCTGGATGGTCAGGCTTGTTTATAGGGGTGAAAGTAAGTTGGACAGTGTTTAGATGTGGTTGTTATTTTGGTTGTATTATTGACTTGTTTCTGTGCACTATTTATGTTAAGGGGTTTGATTGATAGCCAGATGTTTGGCAGATAAGTCAATAGATGATTCAGTATGTGTGGAGACTAGTGCAACAGAAACTCTTTAAATCACATTTATGAAAATGTTATGTTTGTTATGGAGTCATGTTGCTTTTACCTCAATTTTATTTATTTATTTATTGTCAATATTATTTTAATGCTTTAAATGTCTTACTATATATTCCATTAACTATGATTCATGTAAAAATTAATTTTAATTTGCTTTGGAATGGCCAACGTGGTCAGATTTATGCTGTGTTAGTACTGTTGTTATTATAAACATGTAACTAAAGCCGCCACAAATTGCTGTTTCACAAGTGTCATCACAATAAGTGCATGCCATGTCAAAGGCTGTATCATTTTGTGGTGTAATTGTAATATTTAGTTGTCAGATTTAATTATAATCATTTATGTTATTATGTTGCTTGACTTCATCGGGAATATCGATTCACAAATTGGTGAAGTGATTATAGATTTGAAAACTGAATCAGACTAGTTCACATTTATATCTGACTCTAGCGTCATGAATTAGTGATTGTTTTTTTACAACTTGGTACATTTCCGTTTTATTATCTATAATCATTATAACAATACAAACACATTATCAATACACATAAAAACACATGTAAACAGTCATAAACCCACACTGTTTGCTCCAGTGGATTAAAGGTATTGATATATAACATGCATAGATTCTGACCATTTGTGGTTTATCTATTTCATGATTCGTAAAGAATTTAGTGTCGGTGTTCTGTTTAGAAATTACTGTTTTAATGTTTTATGGATTTTAGATGGTTAAGCATTACCATACAGGGTTCAATCTAAGACGCGTCTTTGTGCCATTGACACAATACTTTAAAAACTGGTGCAACCAAATTGCACGAGTGCGCCCGAAGGTCACGTAAATGTGGCATTTGGCGTGCAAAATATTAGTTGACATGCCCTAACAAAATGTAATTCTACGCTAATTGATGGGAATATCCATCCACTTGTTCGACTGTTGGAGCTATCCTGTAATTTTATGCAGAATAGCCAAGACTCTACAGCAAACAAAACATCGTTATTCCAGTTGATGTATCTCTGCCATTATCGGCTGATTCCACGCCAGTCCACTAGGCGTGAAATATTCGCTAGGTGGGGTCACCGGAAAGGTGCCGGTAGAAAATACGACGAAACAATTATGAAACGACAATAAAAACAATTTTCGCTGTGTGGGGCAAAAGGCAACGTAAGGTATTAAACGTCAACACTTATTCGAAAATATTTAAAGGGCAATTTATTAAATAATCTGTTGAAGGACTGTGTACACGTATGGAGATGAGTCAGAATTAACTTTTATGTTGCTACAAAATGTAAGCAGTATTCTCACAGTTACAATTTTACATTTAATTTCAGATGACATTTTACTACAACTCTTTTTACAATGGTGAGAAACAACTATGATGACATTTTATAACTAATTTGTTCACAATGGTGAGAAACAATGATGTTGAATATAATTTGAATTAATTTATATTTTTATTCTAGTGCCGTGTTGGGACTCATGCTGGTATATATGGCTTTGGTTTGATACGATTTGCATGATTAAAGGCAACTAGAACCTGATATAATTCACACAGATGTCAAGTGAAACCATTTGGATAGAGTTTGTGTTGTTTTCATGTTGCAAGACTAAGGAGCTTTGGTAAAATCTACAAAGTAGAACTAGACCCCTCTAAAGATCGACTGAGATAAAGTAACGTGATTATAGAGGTGGCCTGATTACTGAGGTTAGAAGACTGATAGAGTGGTCTTTTTTGAGGGGTGGCTTCTTGGAGGGGTCCTACTTTAACTGTAATTGATCTTCAACCAATCACTGGCATGTGCACCGATTGGTGCAGTGTCCAAAAAATGACCACCTTTTACAACTTTGATGGGCCATTGGCCCACTTTTACAACTTTGATGGGCCATTGGCCCACTTTTCCAAGATCGTAGATTGAACCCTGGGCTTCTATAAAAATATCACAAGTGGGTTCAGTTAAATACAAAGCGTTGAAAGTAGTCATACATTTATTTAAAACTTAGTATTTCCTAATAGTAACTATTGCAAAATCGTGTTACATTTTGACTGCTGTTTTATGAACCACATTTTTTTATAATATAATTTGTCCGTTATCTGTTTCGACCTTGCTATTCAGGATATTTGTGAATAGCTGTCAACCATTTTCAATACCTGTCGACAAAGGACATGGGATCACGTGATGAGCATATCATTAACACCTGTCAAATGTGTTCTCCCCCTCATGCAGAACACTTGGGCAATCTAGATGTTACATATAGTTTATAATAATTATAGTTATATATCACGATTTTATGATAAAAAATATTTTCTACTTTTAGATGAAGATTTCCTACTTTTAGATGAATATTACCAGACTTTTGTCAAATATCTAATAAAATGTGTTTGTTTTTTGCAGAGAAGCCTAAATGGATGTTTGCATCACAGACGCCGACAATTGCCACATGCCAACAACCATAATCACCATGACAACGACGAGCGATGAGGGCAACGTCGGCAAGATGGAGTCGCCGACACCGTCGTCGACTGACACGGCGACAAGTTCGACGTCGAACTCGTCTGACAGTGAGGCGGAAAGCGTGACGAACACGAAATGTAGTCTTTGTCACGACACCTACACCATTCCCAAAGTTCTCTCTTGCTTCCACACATTCTGTCAGCCGTGTCTTGAGAAGATCCTCGAGTCGCCTGACAAGGTCGCGTGTCCTACTTGCGGATCGCAGACGTACTTGTCGTCGTCGGGCGTGGCAGGTCTACTGCCAGATTTCGCCGTGAGCAATGTCCTGGAAGCGACAGCAATCGACAGCACGGCTGCGCTCAGTTGCACCGGTTGTAAAAGCAGCGATACAAACGCCGTCGCACGCTGCTTCGACTGTGCCAACTTCCTGTGCACACACTGTGTGATGGCACACAAGTTCATGCATTGCTTCGAGGGTCACCGGGTCTTGTCACTTACTGAGTTGCATAATACAAAGGAAGACGTGAAGGTGGTTGAGAAACCGCTCTACTGCACCAAACACCGCAGCGAGGTGCTGCGGTTCTTCTGCAAAACGTGCGACGTGCCGATCTGCAAGGAGTGTTCTCTAGTGGAACACTCGCGAGGCCACGAGTATGATTACCTGAGCGAGGTGACGCATCGCGAGGTTGAGGCTCTGCAACAGCTTGCAGCAAAGGCAAAGTCAAAGGCTAACGAAATGCGCGGCTTGACGAAAAACATTGAACATTCGTCAAATGGCCTGCAGGTGGGGATAATGCACTAAGTTGCACAATATAACCATTAGGTTTTATAAAAAAAATTGTCCTATCACCTGCAGTACTGTTTTTGGCAAATTTCACAGCTTTTGCTCTCGAGAAAATCGATATTTATGGTTTGTCACTCAAACAAACTAGATTATGTCGACAATCACCAGGGATACTTCTATCACTCGTGTGCATTTGATGCTAGCCACTAGAAATTAAATCTAATTAATTAAGTGTTGTGGTCCTCAGATATTGCCATGTCCAGGGATATCATGTCAGAATCGCTGGCACAGTATTTGTGTGAACCCGGAAGTCAATTTTGTTTCAATTAATGGTCTGTCCCCAGGTTCACTACCACAAGGCAGAGAACGAGATCAACGACACGTTCAATTTCTACCGATCGATGTTGGAGGATCGGAAGCAGGACGCGCTCAAAGAACTTGACTCGACCTACAATGCCAAGCAGGTGGCACTGAGCGCGATGGCGCAGCGCATGACCGAGTCGATCGAGCGACTGTTCCGCGGCTCTGAGTTCATCGAGAAGCTGGTGCGACACGCGAGCACAACGGAGGTGCTCATGTTTAAGAAGACGCTCGACTCGAAGCTCCAGAGCATCATGTCACAGACGCCCGAGACAAATGCACTCAATGCGTTTGACATCGAGTTTGTCTCCAACTATCAAGCGATACAGGTGGGCAGGGTTGTAATTGCATCATTTGTAATTAATTATAATTACAACGTAATTTGTAAAAAAAAATTAAGCTGGTAGGGAATAATGAAGTAATGATTTTCTTTTAATCATAACTATTGAGATTTATTTACTCAATGTTTTGGCTACCATCAGTAGTTCATCATGAACTGAATTCTGCGACGACTAGTTCTTCTGCTCACCAGTTGAGTAAGTAAATCTCGATAGTTGTGATTAGAAGAAAATTGTTACTTCATTTCAGTGTTATTGTATTTGCTTTCTTAGAACACGTAATTGATTTTTTATGAGGCTTTATAATTGTAATTGGCCATTATAATTGGACCAAACCATGACAGCAAAAATATATGAATTCCCTTAAAACCCTGTCTAAAAATGAGCTGTAACGATACATACTTATGAACTATTGTAATTTTTTGCAAGCAAATTGTTTTTAAGTGTATTTTTTGTAACATAATTGTTATTTTTTTATGCTGTGTAATTGACAGTTGTAATTAAACCATGCAGGTGGGTATCCGCAACACATTCGGCTACATCCGTCAGGCGAACGGTGATGGTGGACAGGGCGGGCGTCCCAGCATGCAACAGATGTCGTCCTACCCAAATGGATACTCAACGATGATGCCAACATCCACGATGGCACCAACGCTGCCTCGTGGTAACAACATGCAGCAGTCGAACGGCGGCAAGAATTACTTTGAGACGGGCGGACTCCTCAACTCGAAGCACAACTTCCCATCAAACTCGAGTCTCACCAGTTTCCCTCCACCTTCGACTGACACGTTCCTTAGCAACGGCGTCTCAAGCAACCCGTACGAGAAATGGTCAAGCGGGGGGATGGGCGACATCTTCCAGAATGGCGACATCTTTTCAACGAGTGCCGACCCCATGATGGACATTACAACCAAGCTGATCTCGGCAAACATCTACCCGCCGAAATCGCAGATCAAACGCCAGAAGATGATCTACCACTGCAAGTTCGGTGAGTTCGGCGTGATGGAGGGGCAGTTTACAGAGCCGAGCGGCGTCGCCGTCAACGCACAGAATGACATCATTGTAGCCGACACAAACAATCACCGTATACAGATCTTTGACCGCGAGGGCCGCTTCAAGTTCCAGTTTGGGGAGTGTGGAAAGCGCGACGGTCAGCTGCTGTATCCGAATCGTGTTGCCGTGGTGAAGGCATCAGGTGACATTGTTGTGACAGAGCGCAGTCCTACGCACCAGGTGCAGATCTACAACCAGTACGGACAATTTGTGCGCAAGTTCGGTGCCAACATCCTGCAGCATCCTCGCGGCGTCACCGTCGACTACAAGGGGCGCATCATCATCGTCGAGTGCAAGGTCATGCGTGTCATCATCTTCGACCAAATGGGGAACGTGCTCAACAAGTTCGGCTGCTCGAAACACCTTGAGTTCCCGAACGGCGTTGTCGTAAACGACAAGGAAGAGATCTTCATCAGCGACAACCGTGCCCACTGTGTTAAGGTGTTCACCTATCAGGGTGTGTTTGTGCGGCAGATAGGGGGCGAGGGCGTCACTAACTACCCCATTGGTGTCGGCATCAACAACACGGGCGACATTCTGATCGCAGACAACCACAACAACTTCAACCTGACAATATTCACACAGGAGGGTCAGCTGATCAACGCCCTTGAGAGCAAGGTGAAACACGCACAGTGCTTCGATGTCACGCTCATGGATGATGGCTCGATCGTTCTCGCGAGCAAGGACTATCGTCTGTACATCTACCGTTACGCACAGCTTGCCTGTCTCGGCATGTGACAGTTGACATCCAATCAGCTGCAATTTGACCGAATATGACATCTCAGCTAGGGTTTGTGTGTTTGCACACATCTTGGCTGGGATGCAATGGTGAAGTATGTAACCATTTCTTGAACACAACCAGTCATGTGCATTCACAGAGCTGCTGTTGTTTCACCGCAGCCCGGGACGGGTGGCCATTTTCGAATTTACTGATGAAAATTCTAAGAATGATAGTCTATGTCTATTGTATAAAAGTATACCATATAATCTCCTTACTGTGGAGCCCTTTTGTGATGGAATATTCTTTATCTGTTTTACACAACGCGGGCAGACAGCCCGCGTATTTACAGGCGCCGATCAAACAAGGCAGGAATTTAGCCAGAAATCATGGAAGCAATTGTCGCGGATGACGGAAATTATTATATGAATCAGGAACTGTGGTGATCGTTCGGACGAGTGAATATGGGCTATAACCAACTTTCTGTGAATGTTTTAAGCTGATTGTTTATGTACTTGCTGGCTTGGCTGAAGTGACAAGAAAGATGATTTTTGTTGGCCTTTCAAGTATTATGCTGCACCTATGTCTCTATACACTTGTTTGAGTTTTGCTTTGTGGCAACAGAATCGTTCAGGTGACCTAGTTTGGTAGTGACCATATATAGTACTCATGTTGTTGTGCATTTTATACACCGTTATCATTATTGTAGTACACTGAAGTCATTTGATAATTTTAAGATGTTATTTTCTTAGCTTGTTACACAAAAGGAAAGAATTTCGTAGAAAAATGTAAAAAAAAACCTTGAAGATTTTTGTGTTGGATGATATTAACATATGCATAAATATGCATTTAATCACGACCATATCAGGTGTGTCCGAGCGTGCGTGCGTGGTATTGTGCGTTGCCATGGCATAGTAGCGCTGTTGCTCATGGTTTTGATGTGTCCCCTTGATGGTTTGTGTTACGTTCTAACATCAATAACTGGTGGTAGCTTATTAGTGTGATTTTGTCCCACCGCTGTTCTCGTGATGAGCACTGTGTGGTTACTTGAGAGCACTTATTTATTGCAAGTGTATGTTTTGTTCGTTTGCGTTCATTTGTTATCTTACAGTGCTGTTCACGTTGTTTGAACAGAGCTGAAATTCAGCATTTCCTGTTGGTAATTTCGACTGTTTACATGATATATACTGATATGTGTGTGCGTAGCTATTTAAGCTTGCTTTATTGGCTGCTATGTGTGACGAGGTGCTGAGGACAAGTGTCGTGTCCGCTACCTCATCTGTAGTTTTGCGTGCAACTCAAGTTTTCGAGAAAATTTGGCATATCGTCGTACAGAAACAGTGGTTTTTAGATAACAGTGCCTTTGTCAAAAAAAAAACAGTTGACTTGTTCAGACGTTCGTTCTAATCTCCCCCGTCTCGGTTCCTGTTGGCAGCGTGCGATTTTTTAATGTGCGATATTTTGTGAAAGCATTGGGAGTTGATGTGTCGAGGAACGTGCTATGATATTGATATTGTTGCTAAAACACGGACGTAGCTCGCCCCACACAGCACCCATCTTGGTTGTTGTTCCGCTTCGTTTCACTCTAGCTACTGTATATAATTAACTAGTCAGCTGATCTCGCGGTCGCACCAAAGCGTCTGACGTGGCCCTGTTGTTCGTTTTCGTTACCGACACTGTTGCCATTGGTGTTACACTAGTCATTCCATGTTGACCCCCTGCATGATTCATGTATATTGACTCGGTGTTGCTGCAACAATGCCACCTGGGATGATGCATTGTGGGTATCAGTCATCGATGTGGCCTGTAGACATGTCTCTATGCACTGTTCGAACAGTCGTGCTGCTTGTTGGTTTTTAGAAATTAGTCGGATGGTTGCATCGATGCAATACATTCTATGTATCGTTCAAATCGGGGAAATCTCCGCATGCCACCTGCTGGTAACCTTCCAAACATGCAGTGCCCTGTTGCATACTTAATAAATTGGAAGCTTCGTGGATGTCGGCATAGCTCAGTAGGTAGTGTTGTGATGTTGCTGTTTGTCGGACGTTAGATGGGAGATAAGAGTTCTTTGAGGGCACGCCCGTGTTCTTTGGGGCACTCCCGTGTTCTTTGGGGGCACGCTTGTTGTTGCCACATTTTGACATTGCCAGTTCTCGTCTTGGATCTGCACATTTCCAAGTTGACTGTTCACTGATTATTTTTCTATGGTGTGGTTTAAAATGTTGTTACGTAGAAACAGTGTCCAAGGTTATAAAATTGTTTTGCGTTGAGCCGTTTCTTCAAATAATTTTTGCTTGTTGAGACTGTGGCCGGCTTCGTTTGATGCCGCTAGTGAGGTGACGATTATTTAAACATAGGAAAATTTGCTATAATTTTTGTATGCCGCACTGCCCACATGTACGTTAATAAGTTAAACAACTGTTATGATGTTACTGTTTCACATCTCCACATTTGATGAAATCATGGATGATAATTTTAAAACAATGTTATATGTGGGGCAGTGTTAGTAATGTTGATGGTAATTGTATTTTGCTATTTGTTTGTTGATCAATTGAAAGCTGTACAGGTTCAAATTTATTACACACGGTTCATACTTGATGATGGATTGGATAATGTCTTTGTAATAAAATGCTTTGTAAGGAAAAAAATCATGAAAAAAATATATGGTGTAAATGATTAGCACTGAGATCATAGCTTAGGCCTCGTAGTTTTGTTCACACCAATTAAAGTTGTATGCTCTCGGAAGATCGGAAGGTGTTGGGGAAGAGGGTCTCTTGTCTTCCATTTTCTTTCACGGAGTAGCTTATTAGCGCTGTTATTTTTTATTACAATCATTGTGCAAAAAAATTGTAACCAAATCGCAGCGGTACTTCGTATCGGTGGTTATATATGTGTTCCGAGTCATGCAGGGTAGCAGTAGATTTCTGATTAAATGTTGTTACTTTTATTGTGAGGGTGCTAGAAGCACTAAACTTTCTGTGTGCGTAGTCTGTTGTCGGCAGACTTGTATGACTCGAGCGAATATCATCTTGTTATATATTACATGTTTGGGGGATGCGTCGTATTGTCTTCCTCTCGTAATGCTGTCTTTTTGATCTTGGTGTGTTGAATCAAGCTGCTAATGGACAAGTTTCCGTAATTATCATACTGATTATGTTGTGACGTAGATGTGATTGATTGATTGATTGATTGGGTAGTAAGCGTAGATCAGTGTTCTTATTCGATTAGGAAATTTACCTGCGGGGCATGCTCAGTTTTTATGGAAATGCTATCTCAGTCGTCACTAGCGAAGTGAATATCACACTGCTGTTAACATTTTCATATCACTTTTCCCGTATTTAAAATATTTGTTATAAAACTGTTACAAGTTGCGTTACTGTGCTCATAATTTATATTATGGAAAACCTATAAATATTTTTATCTGCTGCATTTCTTGGATTCTTAGAGGGATGATAACTTAAAAAGCTCTGTTATGTTTTACTGTATTAACATATGAAAACATTGGCTGTTCGTATTTTGTTATTTAGTGCTAGGGTGTGTTTTGTTTAATATTTTACACGTAGTTATCATGTAAAATTGCCAGTATTTTCAATTGTTGCGTTCTGTTGATGCAAATGAGGAAAAGCACATTTTAGTTGTATGATATTTATTTGAAATCACTCGACAGCTCTCGCGTGTGCAATCTATAAATGGTGGCTGACCGATGGTATAGTGCCTTCATATTTAACAATATGCTTGCATTATTGATGCGCTGGTAAAAATTGTAAGTGGTATATCGTATGATGTTGGTGTATTTCAAATACTGGTGCATGATGTTACGATGGTGGTTGTCTCATCATTTATCGCCCGAACAATGTGCAGAAACCATGCTAATGATAGCCTTCTTTTGCAAGGCAACCACGTCAATGTTTGTTGGTTCAGGTCGGTGTTTTAACCAAAGTATCGTGTTGTTGTAACGTAGAATGTCTGTGCAACGCGTGCCGCTAGTGTATATTTACCGTTTGCTATGATTATTCGCATTTTGCTCCCGTCGGTGGTTCTTAAACATTTTGGGGCGTATCTGTCCCCTCGTCTTCTTGGCTGCTTGTTCGTATAGTGTTTTGTGGGACTTCTTGTGATAATTTGGATAAATGGATATGCAAGTACACAAAGGTTACAAGCCACTATGCAATTTTATACAGGTGTTCACCATATTCCGTTCCACACGCAACTTGGAAATGTGGCTATGATCCGATGCATAATAATACATTTTAATTTTATCTGTAGGTTGCTAGTTGAAAACCAAGAAAAGTTGTTGAACAATCAGGAAGAAAACAGACGATCCCAGTTTTTTCATTTTTCTTAAATTTCTCCTGACTAGATCATTTTAGTACATTTTTGTACATTGATTATATTTTATCATCGGTGGACGAATGAACCAGTGTCTTTTGCCAAATATATAATTTTGTTTTTCCTGATGTAGAAGTTATCGTGGATGCACACAAGCAAGTAGAAATTCAAGGTGATGTTTGACCTTGAAATTGGTTGTCTCCTCTGTTTTAACCTTGCTCACAAAAAATCACAGGGATCCTTTGACAACTTGTGTCAATGACTGCTGTTGGCCCGTAGGGATATAGTCTGTCCTAGTGTTCCAACACGCAGCAAGTAATTTGTGAATGATATTCAACGGAAAATGGTCGATGCTTGTCTCGCACTGTGTTCATTTTAGTTATACTTTCTGAATAGATTTGTTGGTATTGATGATGAAGCAAGTTCTTCGTAACTTGATCGGTGCAATCTCTGACTGAACGGTGTAAACCCGACCGCGGTGGTTCCTGTTCAACTAAGTATTCGTTATGTAGTTTGGGTTAGTTAGCTTTGTAAACGTAGCTGGTGGTGGGTTAGTTGTTACATTTTGTTGGATTCATAACATTTCTACTAGAGTTCTGTTGTGCAAATCTCACCAGCGACTTGTGACCAAATACAGTTGATGTTGATGTCAGTTACTTGATGCAATACTAAGATCATTCTTTTCAGGTAAATGTAGTGTGAAGCGAGATTTTTTCAATGGTGACTGTTGATAGCAACAAATGTATCCCTTGAAATACCGTTCAGTGGAGTGGTCACATTGCTAAAGCTACACATGGTCATGTGACCTGCAGTCATGTGACCCAGGTTGTTACATCCTCTTACAGGGGTTACTTATTGATGTTATAAAATGCAATTCGGTGGTCACCGATTCTGGGAGACCGTTTTCAATAATTCATGATGATTTTTTCTAATCACATGTCTTTGGCTTTGGTTGTGTCACAGACGTAGAGGATCACCTATAAGGCACCTCCCTGTTCCTGGCATTACGAGAGATACAAACGTCCTCGAAGATGTATTGTGGCTTACTGTTACGTTGTGAAATATTGCTTCCCATGTTTAACAAAATGCTGCTTTCTGTGCCAAATCGATATGGGAGCCAATTTTTAAAGTCTACATTGTTGTATTAAGGTACGCACTAAAACTAACGGACAGGGAAAATTTTTTTTTATGCTGTGAAATCGTGTGTTACTGTGTTAAAATAATCGTTCCCTGTCAAGCCAAGGTCCAACCATACTGTGTGATCTAGCTGAAGCTCTGCGTAATAGGGACATAAGTGTCTACAGACCTTTGCGAACCATGGTGGTATTATCATTAATCATGGCTCTAGTCATGACATCTCATTTCCTTCATCTGGTCATTGTCTGTTTTTGTGTTCACTGCAAAACAAACCGGTTGTTTATTTTTACAGAAATACCCACTGAGTTAAAGACGTGGACTGTTATCGGTCATTCAGTATATATAACTTATATTTTTTCCATTGGCTGTGCATTGATATGGCCTATACGGTGTCTGCATGTGCGAATTGTGCCATTATATTTTGTAATGACATTCAGCTGACTAAGACGATCACTTAATTGTGACACTAATGAGCAAGCTTCGTGTCTTGGCAATGTGCCATTTGAATGTGACATTACTCATCAATGTTTATTGTGACATTTGTATTTATTCACAATGTAACAACAGCTACTACGGCGATGCAGGCACACTGCACGTTAACCCCAGCGAAATAAATTTGGGCCAGTTTGTTGAATGGGATTTTAAAGTACCGATGTTTTATTATGTGGTAACATGCACTGAATCTCGGCAGTCACAGGAAACACGACATCGTTCAAGAAAGCAAGTTCAAAATTGAAGCCAAAATGCTGTGGCATGTTCAAAACAATTGGTGTAGTGTGGATGTGCAACACCAGGTGGCTGTGTTGCTATGACGACCACCACAGAGTGCAGTGCCAATATGTCCATAGTTGCTTTACCTGTTAGATTCGTGTCGTTTCTGTGTTTTCCATTTATTGATATTTGTACAATTAATGGGATCTCTTTTATTGATCTTTTAAAGCGATTTTCCATGTTAATTTAATGTTAATATGACGTGTAAGGAGAGTGCGATCATGATTATGTAATTGCTGTCGTTGTTTTATCTCGGCCTGAACACAGTTTTGTTATACTGTACGTGGATGGTGGTATTCAATAAAGTATTTTTGTTTGCTTCTAACTTGTGTTGTGGTGTAATTTTCTTAAAGTGGAGCGTGTTGAGAAATGTGACTTTTGTTGTACAATAGAGAGTGAGAGGACAAGTTATCAAGAAAAAATTGGGCCATGGAAAAATGTCAAGGAATTTGTTTGAAAAGTGGTGCCAACTGTTTAACACCAGATGGCGACACTTTTCAGTTGTTCCACACCAGTCAAATTACAATAATTATAGATCCTGCTGATAAAAAAGGGGTGTACTACGCTAATTAGGGCATGTACGCTTAATAGGTCGAATACAGTATGTCAGAACACAGCCCATGGTACAGCACGGAGCCAGTTAGACACAAGAACTTGTATGTTATGTGACAAACAGTTCACCAAGCACAAAAAATACGTCTGCGAAGTAAAACATAACGAGACCAGCTAAGCTGATCGCCAAAGTAAACAACACTGACAACACTGAGGGGCAGTAAATTAATTGAGGACATAGTAAATGGTAAAACAACATTGCTTATTCCAAGGTTCTGATTCTCACAGAATAATCTATTGACTAAATACTAGCAGTGTTAAAATATGGAAAGATCTGTCTATGGTGGGCCACACATAGATGAAACATTGGACCCTCAATGAGACATTGGCTTCTTTCCCACATGACATCTTCAGTTAACTGGTTTTGACATGGAATGAACTGCTTTGGAAGAAAATCAAATCTTAATAAATAGCAGGTGCAACACAACATACTCCATAGTACGTACATACACATTTATGTATATACAAAGCATTTACCATTCAGTTGGCTTTAAATGGAGTGCAGTGCACTATAAAAACTCCCCATGCAAGGAACATTTCAATTCCCCCTTCTGACCTGCCTGTTTTATGCACCCCTGGATATAAGGAACATTGGATACATGGATCAGTTTGACTAAGTTCCAACATGCTACTCATAGAAAAAGTGCATTGTGATTACATTGTAACTATTAAAAACTAGTGTCACATTCATGATCCAGTGCGTCAAGATGGCGTCACAGTGCGTCAAGATGCTGTCTTTGTTGCGTACAGCTGCAGAAGCTGCTTGCTAAAGTGATGCAGAGGAAAGCCAACGACATTGAAGTAGTCTCCATGGATGGCCTCGACCAGAGAACCACCAATTGCCTGGAGGCCATAGGCTCCAGCTTTATCCCTACAGTCAAAAGATAAATGCACATATTTAATAATCGATACTGAAACTGTTCTAGTTGATACCAACATTCTCCTAAAAAGATATCAAGAATGGTATTTTTTAAGACAGAAAACAAGACATAAAATAAGACACAAAAACAAGACAAAAGGCAAAATACAGAAAAGAAGACACAATCACACAATTTGTTGCTGAGATTAACTGAAGAGAGAGACATATAGGATATATGGGGGAGGGGGAATAACAAGTTACACTGGTTCTATTTATTTCTCCTTGGAGAGTTGACAAACCCATTATTTTAGCACATTTATTTAATGCAGTTTGTGCATATCTTAAGGAACTAATTCATAACGTAATTCAAGCACTAGTAATACAAAGCTAAAAGAACACATTTGCTGTATACAATGACACTACAACTGTATGATAGTTTGTATACAATGACACTACAACTGTATGATAGTTTTTATACAATGACACTACAACTGTATGATAGTTTGTATACAATGACACTACAACTGTATGATAGTTTGTATACAATGACACTACAACTGTATGATAGTTCGTATACAATGACACTACAACTGTATGATAGTTTGTATACAATGACACTACAACTGTATGATAGTTTGTATACAATGACACTACAACTGTATGATAGTTTGTATACAATGACACTACAACTGTATGATAGTTTGTATACAATGACACTACAACTGTATGATAGTTTGTATACAATGACACTACAACTGTATGATAGTTTGTATACAATGACACTACAACTGTATGATAGTTTGTATACAATGACACTACAACTGTATGATAGTTTATTGTATTAATGGTCATCTCCACCTATTTGCGAAACAGTCTCAGATACACTTTGCCACATACAATCAACAATGCACCTGATTTAGTAAAAAACAAAATCTACACGCACAGCTTACACAGGTTTGCAATGTACTTAAAACATTATTACGTAGCTGTATGTACACTCCGAATTTGTAACATTTGCCATCATGAGTGAATAACCAAAAAGAATTAGCTTTTTTGTGTACCTCTTTGGATGAATAACCATTCAATCTGTAATCATGTATAATGTCATGTTGTAAGCCTTGCTAGTCTGTTTACCGATTTATGCTATACACCAAGATTAGTCTTTAATTATACTTGGGTGGCTCCTGTGAGAGCGGCTTTTTAGCCTTAGTGGGAGTCTCCCAGACCCTAACTTAATAATTGTATACTATATGTAATTATTATATGTATGCCTTTACATACTCACTTGCTGAGTGATATGTATATGGGTCTAAATAAAGTACATCTGTCTGTCTGTCTGTCTGTCTGTCTGTCTGTCTGTCTGTCTGTCTGTCGGTCGGTCGGTCGGTCGGTCGGTCGGAACAGGAAATATGACAGGCTCTGTACATGTAACCCAATAAAATGACTGGCATTGGTGCAATGGATCTACACTTGCTGTAAATAGAAGCATCTTGTAAATAAGCAACACAGTCTATTTGTCTTTATATAAAAAGGAAACATTACTTGCTGACTGCAATTAGTGAAAAAATATACTTACATTGACTCTCCAGTTGCAATGTAAGCCTTTATTATTTCGTCAGAGAGTATTCCAAATTTTACATCGGTGGCTTCATGAAATGCATTCACATGAAAACGATCTGTGTCATCTGATGCTCCCTTCAGGTCATCTGCAGCAGACATATGGTTAGGGATGCTCTCAAAACACTGCTATATGGAACTATGTGAAAGTGATGTCATTTAACCTCAAACCCTGCTACATGGAACTTTTAATTACATCAACCTGTGGCAACTCATGACAATTTCCTCATCTTTCATGCTGTAGTCACCACCTACCATTCATATTCAGCCGTCATAATGCAAACTTACCTGCATGTGTTAAAAGTTTGCACCCTTATGAACTGTGACATCTATGATAGAAGTTAGCACCCTTATGAACTGTGAAGTCTATGATAGAAGTTAGCACCCTTATGAACTGTGAAGTCTATGATAGAAGTTAGCACCCTTGTGAACTGTGAAGTCTATGATAGAAGTTAGCACCCTTGTGAACTGTGAAGTCTATGATAGAAGTTAGCACCCTTGTGAACTGCGAAGTCTATGATAGAAGTTAGCACCCTTGTGAACTGCGAAGTCTATGACAGACGTTAGCACCCTTGTGAACTGTGAAGTCTATGACAGAAGTTAGCACCCTTGTGAACTGTGAAGTATGTGATAGAAGTTACCACCCTTGTGAACTGTGAAGTCTATGATAGAAGTTAACACCCTTATGAACTGTGAAGTATGTGATAGAAGTTAGCACCCTTGTGAACTGTGAAGTCTATGATAGAAGTTAGCACCCTTATGAACTGTGACATCTATGATAGAAGTTAGCACCCTTATGAACTGTGAAGTCTATGATAGAAGTTAGCACCCTTGTGTACTGCGAAGTCTATGACAGAAGTTAGCACCCTTGTGAACTGTGAAGTCTATGACAGAAGTTAGCACCCTTGTGAACTGTGAAGTCTATGATAGAAGTTAGCACCCTTGTGAACTGTGAAGTCTATGACAGAAGTTAGCACCCTTGTGAACTGTGAAGTCTATGACAGAAGTTAGCACCCTTGTGAACTGTGAAGTCTATGACAGAAGTTAGCACCCTTGTGAACTGTGAAGTCTATGACAGAAGTTAGCACCCTTGTGAACTGTGAAGTCTATGACAGAAGTTAGCACCCTTGTGAACTGTGAAGTCTATGACAGAAGTTAGCACCCTTGTGAACTGTGAATTCTGTGACAGGAGTTAGCACCCTTGTGAACTGTGAAGTCTATGACAGAAGTTAGCACCCTTGTGAACTGTGAAGTCTATGACAGGAGTTAACACCCTTATGAACTGTGAAGTCTATGACAGAAGTTAGCACCCTTGTGAACTGTGAAGTCTATGACAAAAGTTAGCACCCTTATGAACTGTGATCAGAAAATAAAATGTTTGGGGGGGGGATAAAACATTCATGTACAAAACTAACAAAAAACAGCTGCTAACCACCTCCCCATGAAACCATTTTTTTAAACATTGATGTTTTGAGATGAACCCTTTAGTAATGCAGTGGAATACAGTGAAGTGTCAGACCTGTGGCTGGTGTTACTAGGACAACACCTGTGTAGACTGTGTGGGTTCTACCGCTGAACCTGCAGTGGAAACAATACGACTGGTATGAAACATCGATGTAGAATAACTTTTCATTTCTATCAATAACAACACAGCTAATGACAGTTAACCATGGTACACACATAGTGCTTAATTTAATTTCTAGAACATTCAAAATGTAACATTAATAGAAAACAAATGGTTGAAAAGTGGACAAGACCTGTCTTTTCAAAAAAATTTTACCCACATTTTTAGTTATTAACAGTGAATAAAAAGCATATCTAAACAGGAACAATCAGCAACATCAACACACAATAGATTCATAAAGTCTTCTCTGCTTTCCAGGAAATTACTGGCGAACATTGCTCACATACAACATGGGGGCGTGGGGATTAATGCCAACAGAGTGGGCCAGGTTTGACGCATTCCACCATTGTCAGCCAAACCAGGTCATCGGCATCAGATACCCTCAATGAATCTCGAACAACGCCGTCTACCGAAAATGTGTGTGCAACCCACTGAGCTCGTTTGCTATCAAAGCTTGGTGGAGTCTGTTTGGACATGTGCTTCGCATGCCACGTGAAGGCCCTGCACAGCTGGCCTTGAACCAGTATTACACACCCACTGATGTTATTGGCTGGCGAGGGTGACCACTCCCAACACTCCCAACTGCCCTCGACAAAGATCTGCAGGAAGTCAACAAGGGTCTTCGAAACCAGTGTGATCCAGACTGACTGAGATCACATGACCGAAATCAATGGAAGAACGTAAGCCAGAACATCTTGAAAGTGGCACATGAGAGACTGTCCCCATGGTTGCAGTGAGAAACTGACGTGCAAGTGTAATCACAGAAACACACCAATAACTACCATTGTTATTATCACTATGTTAATTAATTTTATCAAAGATACAATTTTATTACCTGGAAAGCATTTCGTAAGCTTTTTGCCTATTAGCTGGTTTCTCAAATATGTTGTCTTCCATTGCGACCACAGTATCAGCCCCAATGAGTAGGTCGGGACATCGCTGAAAATTTTTTATTTACTTTCAATTGGCCTGCTGGGTATTGTTTCTATAATTTATATACATATAATATTTATCAACAGAAAACACTTTATTAAAATAATTAAAAAATATTAGAATAGATATATTTTATACTATATAACATGATTTTTATGACTTTGTGCCTTTAATATTGATTATTTGCATGCTAACATTCTGGTAGCTGCATACGCATACATTGGCATGACAGTGATAATTGGCATGACAGTGATAATTGGCATGACAGTGATAATTGGCATGACAGTGATAATTTGTCTAACAATTAAATTAACTAATAGTAAACACTACAACATTTTCTATGAACAATATCTAGTATTCTGTAATTTTCTGTGTAAGTAATTAAATATGTCAAAGTATAGTTTATTTTTGTATAGCAGTAGCAGCAATGAATGGCCTACCTGTTCAGATGATAAGCGCTTTGCCACCTCCAATGCTTTCTGTTTCGCAGTTTCCTTTACATAGTCATAGGGGTGCGAGAAAGAACCTTTATCCAGGTCTTCTTCAAATGTTGATGGCACCACTTCAAACTTCAACCCCTGTCATTGTGCGATCATTAAATATTGGTTACATTATTATTATTATTATTATTATTGCTTTAGCATTACACATAATTTACTAAATGTGTGATTCAGCAATGAGATACGCATGCACGCGCACACACAAAATGCATGCAAATATGCACATAGAATATATATATACATATATATATATATATATATATATGCACATATAATATATATATACATATATATATATATATATATATATATATATATATATATATATATATATATATATATATATATATATATATATATATCTATCTATAGATATGTATATATATCTCCCAAATAAATGAGCCACAATCAATCATACATTTATGAACCATTGAGGCAAGCCACAATTACTGCACAAAAGCATCACATAATTTTCCAGTGTGTAAAACTATTAAACTGTGCATTAATTTTTTCTGCTGGGTGAACTGGGGAAATGTGGAATGAAAAAAATTGCTCAGGCCTTAAATGGCAGTAAGTAGATTCGAACTACAGTCCTCCTGATTGAGGATCGGACCCCTATGCTACCATTACCAGATACTATGACAAATTAGAATATTTGATAATGAAAATAATCTCAACAGTAAAAAAGTTAGATAAAAAAAGCTATTTATAATAAAAATTATCAAAGCCTTTTTAATTTTGTGTACTAAGTACAGTATAATGTGTTAATATTTTAATATTGTACTGCAAGAAAACATTTATTTCCTGCTTAACTAAATAATCTGATTTAGCAAGGTTGCCGGTGCCAGTACCATGGTTGTGCCTGGTCCTGGGCTGTGACACAGCTACAGCGCCAAGTTTGGAGATTTTCAGACAGAAGATCTCCAGCTTGCATACATACAACACAGTGAAAGCAGTAAAAATTTATATGACAGCAGCATTAAGCTGCTATACCCTGTAAATATACTGAAAACCTACATTGAAATGTTGAGGGGAAATGCAAGAAGTGTAATACTTATAAATAGCATTTACCATTTCATAATACAGACATGAATTTATAGATAATTTGACAGATGAAATAAATATCATTAATCTAAATAAATTTGACACACGATTAAGATTAGAAAGTAGTCACACACAAAAATTTAATGTAAAATAAAAGAAGACTATAAATTGTATTTATTTATTTATTTATTGAATTGTATTTATTGACCAACAACCTGTACCTTTTCTTAAAGGCAAAGACATTAGTGCAATGTTTAATATTCTTACTTAAACAATTCCATATATTTGCACCTTTCACATTGATACACATAGATTTCAATGTTGTTCTGCAATACTTAGTTTCAAAGTTATTTTCTTGGCGTGTATTGTGAGGATGAGTGGTATGTACCATTTTAAAATGACAAAGAAAATTATTTGGCATTAATTTGTTATATATTTTGAACATTATGACCATGGATTTAAAATCAATCAGGTCAAAAATGGTAAGTGCATTAAATTTAGCGAAAGCTGGCTTAGAGTGAGCTCTGTATTCCAAGTGACCACACATTCTGATTGCACGTTTCTGTAATATATATAATGGCTGAATTCTATTTTTGTAAGTGTTCCCCATATTTCACAACAGTAGCCGACATACGGTAGTACAAGTGAACAATATAAAGTGTATATAGCATTCCCATTCAACAGCCATTTAACACGACGCATTAGTGAAAGATTCTTTGCAATTTTAGTATGTATAGTATTCACATGTTGAGACCATGTGAGTTTACAATCAATATATATACCAAGGAACTTAATACAATTTACATGTTCAATTTTAATATTGTCTATGGAGATCTTATATTCACATGGGGCATTTGGTTGTCCGAAAACCATGAAATTTGTTTTTGATATATTAAGTGAGAGCTTGTTTGCTTTAAACCATGTATATAGTTTGTTCATTTCAGTTAACACATTTGTACACATTTCCAACAAATCACTTCCTTCAACAAAAAAACTGGTGTTATCAGCAAACAGTATGGACTTTAAATGTGAAGAAACATCACATAACTCATTAACATACATAATAAAAAAAGTTGGCCCTAGAATTGACCCTTGTGGTACACCACAAGTAACAGTAGAATAACTTGAATTCATACCATTGAAACATACATACTGTTTCCTGTTACCTAAATAACTACTGAGCCATTGTTTGGCTACATCCCTAACACCATAATGATCAAGTTTATCAACAAGAATTATGTGATCCACAGTGTCGAAAGCTTTCTTTAAATCAATAAAAACACCAATGGTAAGTTTTCCCTTATCCATTACATTTGTAATTTCCTCCACTAAGTCAATAATTGCCATGGAAGTGGACATATTTTTCCTAAAACCATACTGGAGGAAATACAATACTTGTTTTGCATTTAGAAAATTAATTATCCTGCTGTTGAATATGTTTTCTAGAATCTTAGAAAATTGAGGTAGTAGAGATATAGGCCTATAATTGGAGACAGTTTGGTCGTCCCCTGATTTGAATAAAGGAATCACTCGGGCAATTTTCATATCATCTGGAAACACACCTTGTTCTAATGAAGAGTTACATATATGCTTTAATGGAACTAATATAAAAGGAATAATTTTTACTAAATTCATATCAATGCCATCATAACCTTTAGATGCTTTACTTTTACATTTATGCACAATAGTTAATAATTCATAATTATAGTGACTGGATTCAAAAATACTGTTTCTTACACTCTGTCACCTAAGAAAGACTTATAATTTGAATTACATTTCGGTATATTTTTAGCTAATGTTGGCCCTACGTTAACAAAGAACTGGTTGAAATGTTCTGCAATATTCTTATTCCCTGAAATAGTGACCCATTGTTCTTAAATTCAGATGGATAAGATGAATTTTTTGTAGATTTTTTATTCAATAATTTGTTAATGATTTTCCATGTCTCCTTAATATTTTGTTTACTTTCTTCTAACAGGTTAGAGTAATACTCATTCTCACAGTGTCTCAAGATAGATGTGAGTTTATTCTTATATGATCTATATCTAACTTCAGCAACTTCGCTTCTTGATTTTAGGAAACGTTTGTACAGTATATTCTTTTTCTTACATGCATTTTTTAATCCGGAAATCATCCAAGGTTTATGTTGCCTTTTATCCTTTCGAGAAATAGTTCTAACAGGAAAACTAACCTCATAAATATAGTTGAACATTTCTATGAACTTCTTATAGCTTGAATTAACATCATCATTGTTCAATATTTCATCCCATTTCATATATATATATTTTTTTTTTTTTGAAGTGCTTAGAGCACCCGTCGATCGAGAGGACGGTGATTCGATTCCACCTCCGCCGTTTCGAAACTTGGGCAATTTCGTTCACTCCACTTTGCCTGTGTCTTTCTGAAGAGACACTAAAAGTTGGTCAAAACTCCTGCGTTATGTCAAGATTGGGCTGTGTGGAGTATAATTATTTGAAACAGTGTTCTCTGTCTGACTCTGTCATGACATTAGAACTCATTTCAATAAATTATTATCAACGTACCATATTTTCTAGAATTTCTTTCCTTCTCGGTGACCCACTGGCCAATATTATACGCTCGGTATGCAACTTTTGCATAATGGGTTGCAGCATATTGTAAATCTTCCCTACAAATTAAAATTCCAAGTTGCATCATGGGCGATAAAGTGTCGCAACAAATCTCATAATCATGGAAGTTATGTTTATAAATGGTGTGCCTTGCTTAATTTGGTTTATTTTTATAAAGTTAAATTGATATGTCATTCATATACATAATTTCGTTATACTGCAAATTAACGCATAAAGAATGTGAAATAAGTGGTTACAGGTTTTGGATCTATGAAAATTAATACTGAAGCGTGCCGTTTTCAGAAATGAATGCTCCCTACGCCAATGACCCGGGTAACCGAGGCTAAGACGTCCGCCTTCAGACATGACCGATGCTAAAAGGTTATCGCCTTAATACACCGAAAAAAGTGCTGGTACGTCTTTCAGTTATGCAAAAAAAACGATAGCATTGTGTCACTCGCATAGTTTTCCATATAAACGTTATATTCCATATTTTGCAGGGGGTCAGCTTTCAGCAATGATTATTTAACTCCAGTGCCGGGGTTGCAACCGACCGGTTGAGTCTGAGCACTTCAAGTCTGAAGATACTTTGTCTGACCCCGAGGCTGTTGGGGTAACTGCAGCAACTCTATAAATGTTCTGCTCTACAAGATGTTCGGTAAACTTCAGGTGTAGTAGAATAATATAGGTGTATGAGGTAACAACAATTATCAATACTTTTTTTTGTTCTCTACTAAGTTGCGTGCCCTAACTTCAACCATCGCCCAATTACGTGGTAATTGTTTGGCAAGGGCAGAGTTACCAAGTATCACGGATTTGACGTGCAACTCACGCATTGGGCTTCCATCTCACGCAGCTCTTTTTAAATCTCACGTATATTGGCCGTTTCTAGCTTTCAAGGGATAATTAGTACAAATAAGCTTATTTCCATGCAAGTGTTGATATGTTATTATTTCAATGCACGTGCTGATAGCGCAGAGCGTCCTGGTCCTAGAGCGTCCAGGCTCCACTCCGGGGAATCCCCGCGGTTATTGTTATCGGCGTAAACGCAAAACTTACGGACGGATTCACACATAACTATTGACAATTGACAGACAGCCCCATGTCTCCATGCCAGAGTGATCATGATATATGGGCATGGTAGAAGCGCTGGTCCCTCGCCTCATACATTGGCATATTGACTGTTAAACCAGTAATGGACATATCCCATTGGCATTGTAGCACTGACGTTTAACAATTTTGAGCAAACAAAAGGCTTGCTTAAAAAAGCCTAAAATGATATGTGATAAAACTTGCCTTGTTTTGAAGCCTTCCAATCATGATTATGTGTAATTTTTTTATTTTGCACATTGAGTCTTACAAGAAATCAGTATGCTATTACCTTAACTGACTAAGAACTGTTGGACATATTTTGTCCCATATTTTAATAAAACGCTACATTTGTCAATTTATAAATGCTTTCCAATTCATAAAGTACTGTCCTCAGTAGAAATATTTGAATGACTAGGAGTGTTGCCACCCGGTGTCCTGTTGGCAAACTGTTAACACTTATTCAGTGTTTAGATCTGGCTGCGATCTCGCACATGACACAAATTGGCAGCTCTGCAAGGGTAGTTCCTCAGTCTCCTCCTTTCTCTCACTCACTGCCACTTCTGAAATCTCTGCATTGGCTTCCAATATCATATTATTTTTAAGATTTGTGCTATTCATTTATAAGCACTTTCATCTAGAAGCAACCTGCATAATTATTCACTGGTCAGTCCTGCAAGAAAGCCTAGACAACTTCGATCATCTAGTTTTTATCTACTTTTTGTATCATCAGTAAAACTGATGATACTGCTACTTGCAGTGATGACATTGAGAGTACTTCTTTGATTGAAGTGATGGCATTGAGAGTACTTGAGGGTACTACTTTGTTTGCACTGATGACATTGAGAGTACTACTTTGTTTGTACTGTTGGCATTGAGGGAACTACTTTGTTTGCACTGATGGCATTGAGAGTACTTGAGGGTACTACTTTGTTTGCACTGATGGCATTGAGGGTACTACTTTGTTTGCACTGATGGCATTGAGAGTACTACTTTGTTTGCACTGATGGCATTGAGAGTACTTGAGGGTACTACTTTGTTTGCACTGATGGCATTGAGGGTACTTGAGGATACTACTTTGTTTGCACTGATGGCATTGAGGGTACTACTTTGTTTGCACTGATGGCATTGAGAGTACTACTTTGTTTGCACTGATGGCATTGAGGGTACTACTTTGTTTGCAGTGATGGCATTGAGAGTACTACTTTGTTTGCATTGATGGCATTGAGGGTACTACTTTGTTTGCACTGATGGCATTGAGGGTAATACTTTGTTTGCAGTGATGACATTGAGGGTACTACTTTGTTTGCAGTGATGACATTGATGGTACTACTTTGTTTGCATTGATGGCATTGAGGGTACTACTTTGTTTGCACTGATGGCATTGAGGGTACTACTTTGTTTGCAGTGATGACATTGATGGTACTACTTTGTTTGCAGTGATGACATTGAGGGTACTACTTTGTTTGCAGTGATGACATTGAGGGTACTACTTTGTTTGCACTGATGACATTGATGGTACTAGTTTGTTTGCAGTGATGACATTGATGGTACTAGTTTGTTTGCAGTGATGGCATTGATGGTACTACTTTGTTTGTAGTGATGACATTGATGGTACTAGTTTGTTTGTAGTGATGGCATTGATGGTACTAGTTTGTTTGTAGTGATGGCATTGATGGTACTAGTTTGTTTGTAGTGATGACATTGATGGTACTAGTTTGTTTGTAGTGATGACATTGATGGTACTAGTTTGTTTGTAGTGATGGCATTGATGGTACTAGTTTGTTTGTAGTGATGGCATTGATGGTACTACTTTGTTTGTAGTGATGACATTGATGGTACTAGTTTGTTTGTAGTGATGGCATTGATGGTACTACTTTGTTTGTAGTGATGACATTGATGGTACTAGTTTGTTTGTAGTGATGGCATTGATGGTACTACTTTGTTTGTAGTGATGACATTGATGGTACTAGTTTGTTTGTAGTGATGGCATTGATGGTACTAGTTTGTTTGTAGTGATGGCATTGATGGTACTAGTTTGTTTGTAGTGATGGCATTGATGGTACTAGTTTGTTTGTAGTGATGACATTGATGGTACTAGTTTGTTTGTAGTGATGACATTGATGGTACTAGTTTGTTTGTAGTGATGGCATTGATGGTACTAGTTTGTTTGTAGTGATGACATTGATGGTACTAGTTTGTTTGTAGTGATGACATTGATGGTACTACTTTGTTTGCAGTGATGGCATTGATGGTACTAGTTTGTTTGTAGTGATGACATTGATGGTACTAGTTTGTTTGCAGTGATGGCATTGATGGTACTACTTTGTTTGCAGTGATGACATTGATGGTACTAGTTTGTTTGCAGTGATGGCATTGATGGTACTAGTTTGTTTGCAGTGATGGCATTGATGGTACTAGTTTGTTTGCAGTGATGACATTGATGGTACTAGTTTGTTTGTAGTGATGACATTGATGGTACTACTTTGTTTGCAGTGATGGCATTGATGGTACTAGTTTGTTTGTAGTGATGGCATTGATGGTACTACTTTGTTTGTAGTGATGACATTGATGGTACTAGTTTGTTTGTAGTGATGGCATTGATGGTACTACTTTGTTTGTAGTGATGACATTGATGGTACTAGTTTGTTTGTAGTGATGGCATTGATGGTACTACTTTGTTTGTAGTGATGGCATTGATGGTACTAGTTTGTTTGTAGTGATGGCATTGATGGTACTAGTTTGTTTGTAGTGATGGCATTGATGGTACTAGTTTGTTTGTAGTGATGACATTGATGGTACTAGTTTGTTTGTAGTGATGGCATTGATGGTACTACTTTGTTTGTAGTGATGACATTGATGGTACTAGTTTGTTTGTAGTGATGGCATTGATGGTACTAGTTTGTTTGCAGTGATGACATTGATGGTACTAGTTTGTTTGTAGTGATGACATTGATGGTACTAGTTTGTTTGCAGTGATGGCATTGATGGTACTAGTTTGTTTGTAGTGATGGCATTGATGGTACTACTTTGTTTGTAGTGATGACATTGATGGTACTAGTTTGTTTGTAGTGATGGCATTGATGGTACTACTTTGTTTGTAGTGATGACATTGATGGTACTAGTTTGTTTGTAGTGATGGCATTGATGGTACTACTTTGTTTGTAGTGATGACATTGATGGTACTAGTTTGTTTGTAGTGATGACATTGATGGTACTAGTTTGTTTGTAGTGATGACATTGATGGTACTAGTTTGTTTGTAGTGATGACATTGATGGTACTAGTTTGTTTGCAGTGATGACATTGATGGTACTAGTTTGTTTGTAGTGATGGCATTGATGGTACTAGTTTGTTTGCAGTGATGACATTGATGGTACTAGTTTGTTTGTAGTGATGGCATTGATGGTACTAGTTTGTTTGCAGTGATGGCATTGATGGTACTAGTTTGTTTGCAGTGATGACATTGATGGTACTAGTTTGTTTGCAGTGATGGCATTGATGGTACTAGTTTGTTTGCAGTGATGACATTGATGGTACTAGTTTGTTTGCAATGATGACATTGATGGTACTAGTTTGTTTGCAGTGATGGCATTGATGGTACTAGTTTGTTTGCAGTGATGACATTGATGGTACTAGTTTGTTTGCAGTGATGGCATTGATGGTACTAGTTTGTTTGCAGTGATGGCATTGATGGTACTAGTTTGTTTGCAGTGATGACATTGATGGTACTAGTTTGTTTGCAGTGATGGCATTGATGGTACTAGTTTGTTTGCAGTGATGGCATTGATGGTACTGGTTTGTTTGTAGTGATGACATTGATGGTACTAGTTTGTTTGCAGTGATGGCATTGATGGTACTGGTTTGTTTGTAGTGATGACATTGATGGTACTAGTTTGTTTGCAGTGATGACATTGATGGTACTAGTTTGTTTGTAGTGATGGCATTGATGGTACTAGTTTGTTTGCAGTGATGACATTGATGGTACTAATTTGTTTGTAGTGATGGCATTGATGGTACTAGTTTGTTTGTAGTGATGGCATTGATGGTACTAGTTTGTTTGCAGTGATGGCATTGATGGTACTAGTTTGTTTGTAGTGATGGCATTGATGGTACTAGTTTGTTTGCAGTGATGGCATTGATGGTACTAGTTTGTTTGTAGTGATGGCATTGATGGTACTAGTTTGTTTGTAGTGATGACATTGATGGTACTAGTTTGTTTGTAGTGATGGCATTGATGGTACTAGTTTGTTTGTAGTGATGACATTGATGGTACTAGTTTGTTTGCAGTGATGACATTGATGGTACTAGTTTGTTTGTAGTGATGGCATTGATGGTACTAGTTTGTTTGTAGTGATGACATTGATGGTACTAGTTTGTTTGTAGTGATGACATTAATGGTACTAGTTTGTTTGTAGTGATGACATTGATGGTACTACTTTGTTTGTAGTGATGACATTGATGGTACTAGTTTGTTTGCAGTGATGACATTGAGGGTACTACTTTGTTTGCAGTGATGGCATTGATGGTACTAGTTTGTTTGTAGTGATGACATTGATGGTACTAGTTTGTTTGTAGTGATGACATTGATGGTACTAGTTTGTTTGTAGTGATGACATTGATGGTACTAGTTTGTTTGCAGTGATGACATTGATGGTACTAGTTTGTTTGTAGTGATGGCATTGAGAGTACTACTTTGTTTGCAGTGATGACATTGATGGTACTAGTTTGTTTGTAGTGATGGCACTGGTGTTCCGAGGTGGTCCAACATGGTCAGCAAGCTAGACGTCCTGTCCCGGAGCCTCATTACCTCTCGCTACTTCACCAAGGGCTGGGGTAACCCGGGCTATCTCAGAAGGTCAGTGTTCACTTAGACTAGTTGGCCGAGAAATAAAATACTGCAGAATGGTCACAGATTTTGTAATTGATGTGTCAAAATGTTCTATAATTGAGCTGTACTAGTTAATTCAAAGCTAATTAGCCCTGTCTGTGATTGGTTGTAGCAGATTTTGCCTCTCCAAACTAGTTTTTACAGCCATCGTCATCTTCCTGTAATCTTTGGATACGGAGAACTGTCACCTTGCCATTGAATAAGTTAAATATCAGAAGAATCAAATAAAATACTGGTCCATAATTTGTCACAGAGATTTACTTCTCCATATAATTATAATGTGTATGCATAAATTATTTGATTTCACATGATAGTTTATTTGAGTCCAAACAACTTAACTACCCAAATATTTGTAATAATTAGATGTTTATATGTGCAATTTGTTTATGTTTCAACTTTAAATGTTTCAGTTTGTTCAAGTGGAGACAAATAATCTCAAACCGAGACGAATGCTTTAAGTTGGTCTCTCCTGATTATCCTATCATCATTGACAAAGTAGGTGTTATACTTATCCCAGTGAAAATATTCCTTAAGAACCTTCCGAATAGTTTTAAGCTGTAAGAAATATACATTGGAGTAACTATTTTATAAAATATTTTTGCTGATGAATATACACAAATGTCACACTTTGTGCATTTGCTATATCAAAGGAGTGTTCGGTACCGTTCTGTCAGCTGTTACATAGAAATTGTGGCAGACGTGTTGTTTTGTGTGTGTTGAAATCTGTATTTTTCAGTTAAAATTCCATATAAAATCTGTATTAAAAAGTTGAAACGATATCCACTAAGGTTTGGCTGGAAATCTGCTTAGCAATTTTTTTTATTTAAAACAAATCCATCTAAATACAGGACACGGCCGTGTTCCTCCCAAAATCTGTATTGAATCCGGGTAATTCGTGCATAATTGTGAGTCTGCTAAATGTTTGTTGTCTGTTTACAGGATGAACAACAAACCCACTGTCGCATCATTGAGGGACACTTCCGCTCCCCATTTTCGGAGCTCATTCCGGGGATCATGTCCAAGGAGTTGGAGACGGCAAGGTCAGAGGCAATTGTATAAGTCACCCAATCTAACGATCATTGTCAATTCTTTTGATGATTTTATAAAAAGGATACGCTCTTTTAATAAACCGACTGCGCGTATTACATAAGCTATCCACGCACTACCGATTTGAAGTTTGAACATAAACAAACTGGATTCACAACTGAGGAGGGAGTTAAAATGCTTGTAAACGTGACAGTGTACGTAAACGTGATATGTATTATTTATCTAGCTTCAATAATGTACATTTACATGGTTACTTTGTTAAGGTAGTTGTGTTGTTTACACTTGTGTCTGTCGACAATATTATATTGTTATGTTATCAGCTGTCAAAGAGTTGCCGTGATTTATTAACATTTGTAATGGTTGTGCAGATTTCAAGCTGTCTTCCCCAAGAAATGGAAAGGCCCACAAAAGCCTGTTGTGATTCATCTGGCTGGAACTGGGGACCATGTAAGACCATCTTTCAGATAATATTATCTCATAAAACTCTTATATAATGCACTCCACAGTATGTAGATTAGATGTAAGTATATTTTCGAAGCAGAACCAACAGATATCAGATGAGCCAGCCACATGTAAACAGATGATTGTTGGCATCTTGATAAGGCAATGGCTTCCTTGTCAGTAGACATCTGGGCATATTACAGTGGATGGCGATCTTGTTCAGTCTTGTTAGATCATGGACCCAATAGTCATTAACCTGGGGAGCGGTGGTCTAATGGTTGGAGCACCCGCCTGTCGATCGAGAGGACAGTGGTTCGATTCCACCTCCGCCGTTTCGAAGCTTGGGCAATTTCGTTCACCCCACTTTGCCCGTGTCTTTCGGAAGAGACACTAAAAGCCGTTGGTCCAAACTCCTGCGTTGGCTCAAGATTGGGCTGTTTGGAGTATAACTACTTGAGACTTGAGTGATAATTAATGTAACCGGAATATAATGTTTTTCATCATTAGATGGTGGGCGTGCATAAACACAATGCATTGTAGGATCGATTGGTGACAGAAGTATACTTGTACTTCAAATTACACAGTCGGAAAGAATTAGTTTCAGCAAATAATACATCATATCCGACAACAACGATTACAGAACAGAAATCACAACACTAGCATCAGAACACAAAAATTGGCTGATTACAAATACTTGAAAAATGACACTATCAGTACAGTTCTCAATAATAATCTCTGCGAAGTCAGAGTTGATTGTATATGACCGATGAGAACTGTTAGGTTACAGGTTATATAATATATCCAGATGTGATCCTATAAAACCAGACTTGTGCAAGAGCTATGAGGATAAGAGAAGACTGAAATGTTGCTGTTACGAAATGTTGTCATGTTTCTGTCTAAATATTACTCTATGACAAAGGATGTTTAGTTCCTGGCAGTTATATATATATCATAAATTTGAAACTGTAGCATCATCATGCTTTTTTTTTTTACTGACAAAGGTGTCGAAAAATAAATACAAATTGAAAGGAAGTTTACTTATTTGTTTGTACTGCAGTTCTTCTGGCGACGAAGGACTCTGCTGGCACGCCCACTGCTCAAGGAGGCTGGCATTGGCTCGATCATACTTGAAAATCCTTACTGTATCCTTACGCACTGTTTAAGCTCAGCAGGGCCAGTTCAAATGAAAGCCTGTTAAAAAAATATTCAGGCCAGTTAATTTTTTTGCTAATTACAGACACTTATGTTTTATTTTTTATCCGTTTTACGTTCAGTGATCATGTTGACTACTGTATACTAGTGTAAATATACATATTTTAGTGGCTGGAAATGCAGCAAATTTATATCTTAAGCAAAATGTTGCAGTGAGAATAAATGCAGCTTAGAATTCACAAGGAAAGGGGTGGATTTTTTAAGGAAAAAAATATTGGTCTAGCATCAGTTTTAAAAGATTTAAATGAACTATCTCTGGATCTGAAGCTAATAGCATTATTTTGAAGGATGTACTAACAATGATGTACAATGTAATCTTCAAAGCTGCCAACTGTGTCAAAAGTTATTTCCTTGACTTTACATGGATGGTCTGAGGAAACCAAAGCAGCAGCTGTAAGTAATATTATTATTAAAATTAATTTTATTTAGCTCCATCTTTCAACTTCCAGTCCTTTTTCTTCTAATTTCCTCATTTTTATCAAAGCAGTCAAGTTTTGAAAATAGTCACACACAAAAGTCACTGTTACAGTAATAATATGTTCTTCCTCAAGTTTCTTCTCTACAGGGGTGAGGCTGACTGTAGACTACTGATGCCCTGCCTTGGTTGTTCTTTTCAGGCTACTGAAAAAGGCTTCCCCGAAAAAAGGATAATTCTGGCTTTTTTCCTACATCTGGTCTTTTTTACTGCTCTGTATGTCACAACCTTTTTTCATCCTCGTTAGACTTTCACACATCCCACTTAATGCAGTCTGCCCATCTTAATTGTGGTCTGCTCCTTTTCCTCCGGCCTTGCTGTTTAACTGTCTCCACTCTCTTTGGTAGTCGGCCCGTCTCTGTCTGCGCCAAGTGACTCATTAACAATACCTGGTTTCTTACTATTCTTACAGTTAAACTGAACATCACTGCAGTCTCTTCCCTCAGGGAATAACGCTGTTCATGAAAATGTTCAAGTTGGTTGAGATTTACTTACTCAACATTTTGGCTACCTTTTGTAGCTGAAACTTTGAGTAAGTAAATCTCAATAGTTGTGATTAGATGAAAATCGTCACTTTAATAACACTTGTTTAAAGAATGTGTTGCTTGTAGACGGTCAAACCTACACAATGTGTCAGACCTGTTTGTGATTAGATGAAAATCGTCACTTTAATAACACTTGTTTAAAGAATGTGTTGCTTGTAGACGGTCAAACCTACACAATGTGTCAGACCTGTTTGTGATGGGAGGCGCTCTAGTCTTGGAGTCTCTTGCCCTGCTGCACTGGTGCGAGCGCGAAGGGCTCGGTCCACTCGGGCTCACTGGCATCTCCATGGGTGGACACGTACGTGACAGTGCGCATTCGTCTCACACACGCTAATGCAACATGTATCTCATAAATACTTGAGACAGTCTTCATGGAATATATGTACAGGGTGATGGCTACAGTGCTTTGAATGATCTCAAAGGCTGGATACAGTGCTCCATAAGAACCTACGTTTATAAGAGTTTATAAGCAACTGATGCTTGGCAATATGATATCACTGAGAAATAAAAAATTATATCTCGGAAGTGATGATATTGTTTTAATTAATTGTTATGACGTAATACCTTTGTTCTAACCCAGATGGCATCACTGGCAGCAACAAACTGGCCAAAGCCGATCGCACTTATCCCATGTCTCTCTTGGTCGACTGCTTCTACGGCTTTCACAACGGTACGTAGTGACACATCACCTTTTGGCCACTTCAGCTGTCGCTCTAAGCAGCATCTATAATCCTGTATTTTGTATGCCTGTGCAGCCCTTTTTCTGTTTGTGACATGTACGGTGAAAAATGGACTTGAACATACTGTGCCTACAGCAGTGTGCATAGCCAGACTGGTTTCCAAGATTAAATTGACCAAAAAACCCTTGTTGCTGCTCAATAGGGTTCCAGCATAATTATGAAATACAAAAAAAAGATCCACAAATACAAATTGTACAAGCATAGTACCAGAGATACTATTTACAATTCAATAAACACAAAAGCAGGGGGTAGTAATCCTCACACTTCACTGTACACAAGCAGGGGGAAATAATCCCCCTTAACCTTAATAATCACCTTAACCTTAATAATCATGCAAACACATTTTTGCACAAAAATCTTACCAAAAGAACCCTGTAGCTGTTCAGCTGTTAGATAAAGATTGAGCATTTTAACAGAAGGGAAAAAGATCCATTAGTATAGATTACACAATCATAGTACCAGTCGGACTTTGTTTCCATTCAACACAGAAAAAGAACCCTGTAGCTGTGCAGTTGTTAGATAAAGATTGAGCATTTTAACACAAGGGAAAAAGATCCATTAGTATAGATTACACAATTGTAGTACCAGTCAGACTTTGTTTCCATTCAACACAGAAAAAAGTGGGTAACAGTAACCTAATAGTAATCCCTACTACAGTTGTCATGTCATTCCAACCAACATGTGGGGGTAGTTAACTCCCTAGATGCACTATTCAACCACGTGTGATACAATATTGAGAGATTAATCATGTAAGGCATGTCGCCACATAATATTGCAATGCATCAACCAGAATTTGTATAACCACACAGGTTAACTGATACATTGGGAGGGGTGGCGGGAATCAGAAATTTCTCTCAAAGTCGTGAACAGTTTATAGCAGGTGATCGATTGGTGCAATGAAGCAAAGTGACTTGAAAAACACCTACACCAGCTTTCTTCCCACAATTTTCTTTCCGCGCACACCACTGGCTCTAAGCAGCAGCTATAATCCTGTATATTCACTTGGACAACTGGTTTATGACGGTGAAATTAGCTGAGGGTGATATATCAACAAAATAATCATTCTGTAAAACTTGGAGTGGTTATGTATTTAGAAGGGCAAGAAGTTAGTTTAAATATAGTGTTAATCTTTGGATAAATAAATGATTGAAACATTTGTTGTAGGGCGTTATGAGTGCTGCTATTCCATGGAAGTTACTCCAGGAGCAGTATCGCAGTGACACAACCTTCGAGCAGGAGTTCCTCCAACGCATTCACTCGCCCGAGAACGTATGTAACATCTCTATTTATTATCTTCCCTGAACAACGTACCTGTCGTCTGCCTGAGATAGAACAGATTTTCTGGCTTGTGCATATTCGGAATTCCCATTTGAAATACTGCACATGGTTAAACCATCAATGTTTGGTCAGGTTCTTTAATTCATTATTAGATCCCCACCTCATATCAGTTTGTGTTTGTCTAAAGTATTTTGAAACTGGTTATCTTTATGACATTTTGCCAGGAACAGTACATTCCTGCCAAGTAATTTACCCACGATTATAATAATTATGTCTAGTAATTTGTCTAGTAAACTATGTAGTTACGATAATAATGCATCGACTGTGATTTTGATAACCGTTTCATGTGGTAACATAGCTATATAAGCCAGTTTTGATAGAATTGAATAGATTTGTGTGGTTCCCTCACGTCAGGAAAATCGTGGAATTTTTTGCAATGTGAAGTGCTTTCTCACGGCAATGGCAATATTCTGAAAATAATTTTTTATGTCGAAACCGCTTTCCCCACTTTTTGCTTTATACTAGATGAACACGGGGGTTTGTCCCCTAGTAGTTGGTGTTCATGGGGTTTTCTGCGCAGACAGGCTTCCTGTTTCTTCATCGGTATTCTTGGCTTATGTTTATATAGGTTAGCGAAATGGCCCCACCTGTTTGTAATTAAATTTGTGTATTGGTGGTGGAATGTCTGTATTCTTTGCATTACATGTTCATGACGACTTCTTGATGTATATATGTTATCGTCATGCCTGTAGGAATGTGGGCTCTGAGAAACTTGCCGGATGGGGCTGTACATGTGTTCAGTAACTTCAATTCCTGTCTGGTTTGCTTTGAGGAGCTCACATTCCTGTTAATGTGCTTCCCAAAGTGGCTGCGTGATAAGCAGTCCACTTTGCAATAAAACTCATTTATTTGGCCCTTTTCAATCTCTACTACATCGGACTTGTGTTGGTTATTGCATAAAATAATTTTTTGGCCAAAGATCTTGTGCGAAATGCCATTTTATATTTCTAAGCCTTTTTTGGAATTTTATGTTAAAAGGTGTATTGTATAGCTATATGGAGCTGTTAGGAGGCTGTTGTAAAAACAGATTTATATGTTGTCATTTTGGTCAGAGAAAATTACATGTTAGTGAATTTTTAGGTTAGTTCTCTGTATGACCCCTAGGTTTGTGTGTTAACGCAGGAACGCAAGAGCACGGCATTCATGGCCGGCCAGGAGTTTGCACGGTCTTATCCGTCCAGTCTACAGGACATGCAGATACACTGGGACGTGTCAGGCAACAACGAGCACAGTAACAACGAGCACAACACGGCCAACTCGAACGAATCGGGCCACTTGAAAAAATCCAGCAACTTGGACAAAACTGGCCACAGCAGTAAAGACAAACCAGGGGGCAGCACCGACACAGCAATGAAAAAAGGAGGCCAGAATGAACAGGTGCTGCCACCACACAGCAACACTAACAACAGCACTAAGAACAAGCAATGGCGCAACGACATGATGTCACAGTTGAAGCTCCGCCTGGTGGAGCTGACAGGGTCACACACGGAGCAGCGAGAGACGGCGCACAACTTCATGGCAGGAGTGATGGATGAGTTTACTCACCTCGGAAACTTCTCCGTTCCTGTTGACCCGAGTCTCATTATCATCGTGGTCGCCAAGTCTGATGCCTACATCCCTCGAGAGAGCGTCATCAGTCTGAAGGAGTTGTGGCCTGAGGCGCAACTACGCATCCTAGATGCCGGACACATTAGCGCGTTCCTCTTCAAACAACACACCTTCAGGTAAGCATCATGTGACATGCTTGTACAATTTGTATTTGTGGATCTTTTTTTTGTATTTCATAATTATGCTGGAACCCTACTGAGCAGCAACAAGGGTTTTTTGGTCAATTTAATCTTGGAAACCAGCCACATTTTTTTTTAATCCGTATTTTTACTTGAAATTCTGTACAAAGCCGTATAAATCTGTATAACATTTTTCATTGGTTAATCAGTCTACATCATTCCGGTTCCTTTCAAGTTTCATCTTTAAGGCTATGAAATATACCTATGTCAAACTAGTTTCTGCCAGAAATGTGCATTGCATTAAAAGTATTTGATTTTATTGCTGTGTCATAGTCTCATAGACACAAGAACTGAAATTTATCAAGATTTTTCCATTTCAAGCAAATCTATATAAAAACCAAATACAGCCATATAGCTTGCAAAATAAAAAAAGATCTGTATCACCTATAGTCTCAAAAGCTGTAAGAATAAAGCTGGAGATTGTGAGACCATGCTTGCCATATAGTCTGATTTTATGTACTTCATAGCTACATTTATTCTATAAAATTGGTGACGATTGTTTTTCTTTTACAGGCAAGCAATTATTGACTCAATGAAGATGCTCGGTGACAAATACTACAGTTGACGCATCACAGACAGTAGGCAAGGTGACATGTCATTTGACACGTCATGATTAAACAGTAACCATAGCAACACCCAGTTGACATATCAGATTGTTAGGCAGTAGCACGGCATTCATGGTAACAGTTGATAACATCAGATTATTAGACAGTAGCCATGGCAACTTGTCAGTTGATAACATCAGATTATTAAACGGTAGCCATGGCAACATTATGTGAAAACAGATGATTAGACAGTAACCATGGCAACATCTCAGTTAACACATCAGATGATTAGGCAGCAACCATGGCAACATCTTAGTTGACAACATCAGATGATTGAACAGTAACCATGGCAACATTTCGGGTGACATATCAGATAGTTAGACAGCAGCCATGGCTCACATTACTGTACTGAATCACTACTTCACTTGTTAAACCTTGCACAAAATGTGCTTTATTATATACAAAATTATACTTGTGTGTGTATTGTACTGCAGGATAGATCAACATTATATCTTGTTTCATTTGAAATATCTTTGTCCTGTTTTTAAACTTTAACACTCTCTTGTTCTCTTTTAATAACTTCCGAGCATCATGCAATCTGTAATATTTACAGGTTGAACTATTTCTTACAAAATCCATGTAGAATAGTTAGAAAGATGTTTGACAACTGTCATAGGTAGACACCAAACAGCTTTGAAATGTATATGTGAATAATTAGTGAGTAAAATTATTTACTTATAAATTATTTTAATCACACATTGTGGTGTTTGATTTTAACTATACTGGACACCTGTATCATTGTATTTGTGCTGTGTATGTAGAAGGTTAGAGTTAGACCAGCTTTAGAGTCATCTTTGTGCCATGTTGTTAGCCATACAAAGACTGGTGTTTTCACCGTATATTTATTTGCAGTTGTTTGAAGTGACCGTCGTTGCTATGTATTATATTTACAAGAAAGAAAACAGCATATTTCTAACAGTATTTGTATGGTAAATGTGTCAGTGATTCACTACTCATGGAAACATCTAAGACTGTACACCAGGTATTTGTAGCCCAAAATGTGTTCTGAAAAAAACTAGTTTGTTTTGGCCTTAATTTACTGTGTGGAATTTGGTTTGGTTTGGCATTACTGTTGAGCCATTGGCCAATTCACTGCCGAGAAATAAGCCCATGATGTGAATTAATTTTTTGAGTGACAGTATCAGAATATTGAGAAAACTATTGATAACATTCCAAAATTTAATAAACTGTCAACTATTATATTAATAAAAAAAATACCTTTTGTCAAGATTTAATAAACTGGCAATTTAATACATAAAAATTGCCCACGTTAGGGTATGCCACATAAATTTGGGAATGCACACAAAATGTTGTTCATTGCAGTAACAAAGCAGATATTTTCTTGTAATTTTTTAAATGCTGATTTCAATGTTTTCACTGCGTAAAGAATCTTTTAGAAGACAAGTATGTCTTTGTTCACATTTACATTACATGTATATTCTCTGCGGCAGTGACCATTTGATCTCACGGGGCTGGACTTTTCTTTTGTGGCAGAATTATTTTATTAAAGTATGGATTGTGTGTCTTGTGGGTTCAGTGAGATTGCTAATTTGTAAAAGATTTTGATTTTTCATAATAGACCATTATGTAGGAGAATCTACATGGTTTAGTAGTGTGATTTTAAAGTATGCATAGTACATTTTGGTTTGCAATATAAAAATGCTTTATATCGGTTGTTTATTAAGGTTGAATATTTCGGTGGGGGGGGGGTGCTGCAGAGCTCAGACCACAATTAAAACTCCCTGGTGACCATTACAACATTTCTTGTGATGGAATTGTAGTCTCTTCAAATACGAATCTGAATTGAAGAGAAGTCTAAGATGTTACATTTTGCAAAAAGTAAAATGTGTAAGATGATTTAGTATTTTGACAGCTGTGTAAACCAAATTTAGCATATTTTTATTTGTGAACATATTGAAAGTTGCAGAATTTTTTTTTTCTTCAGATTTGGAGCATATTGTCTATATACAACCAGTGAACCAGTGAACCTAGGAAATGATTTTGAAGGGTCTAAAAAATTTATGATTTATTTTATGTTGAATGGTAACAAATCTCAAACTGTTTGCAAAATATCACGTTGTTATTGTATGTGCAAAAGATTTGTGTAGCATCCCACAAATTTTTTTGAAGATGAACAAACAAATCGTGAAGGGCCAATTAAAAATACATTGGCAAAGATTGTTGCTGTACTGACTTAATGTCAAAAGATTTATACAAAGGAATTTTTTATAAATAAACAACTTGATTTAAGAAAACATCAGGCTATTGTAAAATTCAAGATCTACAAAGCACCAATGTTAGTGCCAATCACCCCCTAAACAAACTTTACTAGTTGAACTTGTCTCACAGTTAAAACAACAATACCTGTAGCAAATATAAATGATTTATTGTGGTAAGGTACACTGGAAAAAAACAACTTGCAGTATGTTGTTCCAAATGTAAAGACGTTCTTTCACACCTGAAGTTGACATATAACATTTATTGCCAGCAGCAGTTGAGGAAATGTTTGAAAATGTGTCTGTTCAAAACTTAATCAGTCAGTCATGTATCATTGTCATTGACAGAAATGGCGAGTCTGACAGAACTGTTCCACACACGAGGTTTAGTGAGAAGATTACACATTGTATAGCATATTTTTTAGTTTGCTTTTTGCAATAGCCATAAATACCATAATCATGGGGGTGGTTTCAATCGTATTTAAATTATTAAAGTTTCAATTTGGCACACAAGATCTTGGTACTCAGAATTCGCAGTTAATTTATACAAGTTCTGATAAAAGGTTTTTTAAACGTTGGTTTATTATAGCGTAAAGTAATCAAGACATAACCAGAATAGCTTGTGACACAGCTGATATAGTTGCTGTAACCTAGACCCAGTGTACAGAAATATAAATTTCATCCGATTGCGAATAACTTTTTATGAGGAAAAATACTTTGACATCGACTGGACAGCAGTGTTTGGAACATGATTCATACGAACAAGCATGCATATAACTACATACATACACGGAAGAATATCCTGTGTGGGCATAGGAACTTTGTAAACATAAAAAATTCCATGAAAACAATTAGAAGTGGGTGGATTAGTTACCCAGTATATTTGAAGTTTTCCCCCAGTTAAAATGTTGTCATGATTGGCTTTCCATTCACTGCATCGACAACGTGCGTAAAGTTCCTCCAAGTTTTGTTTTTGGATGGGACTGGTCATGACAATCCTGCCCATTTTTCATCATTGGAATTTTTTATATTTACAAAGCCCCACCAGCGATTCTCCTTCAGTCAAGCGGCTATGAAATTCAGTGTCCTCGACAATGTCCCAGCGTAGCGTTGTTCCTGTCATTGCAGTTAATGACAACAACATTTACATGCACAGTACGATCTCACATTACCCGAACTATGCCTGATCTCCAATCAACAACTCCCGACTTTCAGATCACAACTGCAATCGTCGCCCTTCCCTAGGATTTACTATTCACCCAATATATTCACTATCACTCCCATTCTCCCCAAGTTTATCTTCACGCTTTCTTCCCACGCTTGTTCCCAGTTGGAGGCTTCTGTAGTGTGAAGTTATTCGCTGGTTGTGCCACCCCAAAGGGTGTCGTGGCCGTCCCAAACCCTCCGCCAAGCAGCCCTGGTGTTGACCCAAACGGGAGCCCTGTTGGCGCTGACAATGGGTTGGTCAGTGAGAATCCGCCCGGCTGGGTTGTCGTTCCAAACAGTCCTGTACTGCTACCTGGTAGCATATACATACAAATATGCACTAAGATTATAAATAAATCATTAAATACTTATATAAATAAGATATAAAAGTTATACACAATAAAGTATCCATCTAGATCACATGGGTCTATTAACAATAGTTTTAACAATTGCTCACACGTAAAATTATTTTCTATTATATATATATATACATGCATATCCAAAACCATAAATATGGACACGGTCGAGTGCATTTTTTCTGTATTACAAAAGTCCCTTGGCTACATTTAGACACAGTGCCAGGACTTGAAAGAAAGAAATGCCTACATCCGTTTTATTCAAAAATCGCCATTTGGACAAACAATTTAGGAACAATTATAGAAGACATGTAAATTTCTGTGAATTTCAAGATATGTGTCGAATGCCTGTTGGTCAACCATAGAATAGAATAAGTTATTGTGCCGTAAGACTTCTGAGAAACTGGCCAAGGCTTAAAAGTTTACTCGGCTGAAAAGCATTTTACGAATGAAATGTGGTTTTTTAGCTCGACCAATGCACATGTCTGGCCGATTCGCCACATGTCTATGGCCAATTTGCCACATGTGGGGAGTGATGAATATATTGGCCAATTATTGTTGAGCACCCACCTACTGATACAAGGCAGTGAAACTGGCTGTGGTGTTAGTACTAACAACTAATAGACACAATGTGCAATTCGAGCGTGAAAGCATTAAATACTCCCTGAACAATGGCATCAATGTGACAATTCATAAGACGGCTACAATAATATACGTTTATGATTTGCAACCACTAAAGTTGAATATTCAACGTAGGTACATATTAAAAAAATTATACAATAAAATAATAGAGCATTAAATTGCATATTAATAAATGAATAAAAATAAACATGGACTGTATAGTGATATATAAAAAGGTGTAGTTGCAATTTTAAAACAGGCAATACAATGTTAATATAAATTATCACTACTACTCGGTTATTTACAAGTAAAATGCAGAAAATTATAAATGAATTCATGATTATTGTCAGTGGTCCACAAGATACAAGTTTTTAAATCTAGCAGTTCTGCATCGAGGCATGCAGTACTTGGAGATATTGTGGGTTGCGTGTAGTAGAGGAGGCAGACGTTGATATAAGTAGCATAGTAACAGTGGAACTGGTGTCTGTGAAATTACTAGGTGTGGCAGTGATAATCTTATTAACACTGTATTGCCCATTTTAAAATTGCACCTGTGCCATTTTATATATCAACTACAGGTTTTCTTAATTAACTTTTTTTTATCTATTTATTGATAATTTGTTAAAATTTGTAAAAACATGTTGTATGTATTTATTAAAAGTTTATTTGTTTGTTTAGTGTAATCTATTGTTTTGAATTGTATATTTCATCTTAAGCTAAACAACCGTGGATGTATGAGTGTATGTGATTGCCCACTGAAAACCACGCTATAAACATGACATGGTCACCATCATAAAATAAAGCTTTTACTACTACTACTACTACTACTACTACTACTACTACTACTACTACTACTACAACTACTAATACCATGTGACTTGGCCCACACAGAGAGGATTAAAAGGGTGCAGCATGCAGGCAAGAGAGGGTGCTTACCAGCACTAACCTAAGGGGCGAACAGTGGCAGTGTTTGTCCCTCCGAAGCCAAACGGTGTGGCCGCCGGGACTGCTCCGAAGGCAGTGCCTGGAGTACTGAAGAGACTGGACGCCCCCAGGGAACTGCCCACTGCTCCTGTGTTGAGTCCCAGTCCAACGGCCGCTGGGAGAGACAGACAACATATGACAGACAGACGGATAGACAAATGGAAGAAATTACCACAAATTACTTTGACTCCGTAGTTGGCCTAGTTTAAACGGGTCGGGTACTGATGAGCATCTCGGCATCTAGCTCCCAGAAATACATCAACCAAGGCAGGAAGTGGGACGAAGTAGAAATTATTCAGTGTACGTCCACACTTAACGTGGGATAAAGCGACAAATCCACGTTTCAACAGGTCGACCTGCCAGGATTACTGTAGTACTACTGCCACCCGGCTAATGGGATGGGATATGTCAGTCCCGGAAATCGTCTATATTTCTAACTTCTCACATTTGCCAGTCAAACTTCACTATATTACTGAAATAGCTGTTATTTGATGACACTGTTTTGTGCTATGTAGTTTAAACACGGCTGATTAACCCTTATTAACCCTGTTGGAGCCTTCTGGCCCCAACAGGGTTAATATTTGAGTGAAGCCTCCATCATTGCAATTTCTTATTTTTACCCAGATTTCTCCTACAAAGCTTTCCAAAATATTCTCTTACCAACATTTACCAACAAAATCATTGAGTGGAAATCACCAAGGTTTCAGCATGGTAAATCACATTAATATTCTGCCACTTACGTGCCGGCTGTTGTGGCCTGTTTAGTGCTGCTGCCATGGCAACGGCTGCGGCATTTGACATCCCAGTGAAGGGTGACGGACCAACCGTAACAGCAGGAGCGACGCGTTTTCCCACTCGTTCAGCCGCCTTCTTCCTTTTCTCAAATACATTGGTCGAGTCATCATGGAATACCTTGCGATAGTTCAAGAAGTGCTCCTTCTGTGACTGTAAAATTAGATAGCAAAATTATAATAATAATAATATTGTCTTATATAGTATCAGTATATGCTTAGTTCATGACCGTTATTCTATTATCAAAGCAAGTTTTTTGGTAGATGTTAATGCAGCACCCATATGGGTTTTTATACATTGAGACCATTGTTTCTGCACGTCCACAACAGGTTTTCTCCATTTCCCTGTGTGGGATCTTTTACTTCCCCTGGCACAGACCAGGTAGACGGGACCAGCGGCTTTTAGTGTTTCTTCTGAAAAACACTGGCAAAGTAGGGTGAACGAAACTGGCAAAATTTTTAAACAGCAGCAGTTGGATTCTAACCACCAAGTCACAGTGGCCCACAGAAAAGATAATCAAATAAAAATGTAGAATCTGGCTGACCGTTTGCACATTTGATTACTTGAGTGCACATTTGATTAATTGAGGGAAACATGGACAAATAGACAAAATGACTGCTGCGGCTCAAGACAGAGGAAGATAGTTTCTGCCCTGTGCGACACCTTACGATGGAAGGAGAAGTGCTGTGATCATTTCAGGTCGGGAAGGGTGTGTATCCAAAACCACCAGTGCCCATAGGCTTCAGCACCAGACACAGAACGATGACAGTGCTACTATCTGCATACCTTGATGTCTTCGTGGATGACCTGGAGTTGCGCAGCGAGAGCCACAAAACTCTCCTGCAGTTTGTGCAGCAACAGGGCCAGCTCTGGAAGCAACAACCAGACCGTCAGACGCCAGCCAAACAAACATTATCACCCCCATAAAACACCTGCGTAACACACTGTTACAAAGCAGGCATAAACACACCAGATATCAACAAGCCAGCAGAGGTCACACCAGCGAGTGTGACATAAACCCACTTAAGAACCATGACTCTGACAAATACAAACTGTTATAACATACGTGACAGTTATAGTAGATGTTGCTATTTGACAGCAGTGAACATTTCTGTCAACAGGGGTCGTAGCAGGTCTAGGTCTAATCACTGGTACGTTTGGTAGACGATGCTCATTATAGCAACTCAGAGGTGATTAATCAGTTTATTTACTCAAAAACTATATCACCCATTATTGCATTGTTTTAACCAAACCAAATGGGTACCTCAAAACCTTATTTTTATGCCAGTTTCAATGTTTTATCACGGAGATTAAGGAGACATGGAGAATGTAAGAAATAAAGATAAGTTACACACACAATGCCTCCAGTTGAAACTATGAACAAGATGCGAAACCGAATACAAGCCCCCATGGCCGCTAGTACAGTGACTAACAATAAAGTTCTCAGTCATGCAGTATATATCCCAATACACATAACATGATTTTTATTTTTTAACATACTATACATTTAGGCCATTTTTGCATTTTTAGAATATTACCCAGCATTACAGTTGAAGAACACCTAGTTACTGAGCTAACATATTTTATTAAGTTTGTGGACTGTTCTTTCCTTCTGTTTTGATGTGGGCCTATCACCAAAATGAAAGTGATAGGCCCAACGCACCTTGGTCACAGATTTAGTCTCTATGAAGAAGTCAAAGGTTTTCCCTGTCAGTTCAATTGAAAAGCAGATTTTAATAAAACTTCCATAAAAAATCTCCAAATGTGTCTGCCAAAAAAACCCGGTTTAAAATGTGTATCAGGAATTCTTTCTATAGTGGGGTCTTGTAACACACAGTGTCACTTCTGACCTTGTGGTGTCACTACCGACCTTTTAGTGTCACTACTGACATTGTGGTGTCACTACCGACCTTGTGGTGTCACTACTGACCTTGTGGTGTCAACATGACGCTCTGGTGCATGGTGGCCAGGTGACTCTCCATCTCCTCGATCTGTTGTCGACACAGCACCATCCGCATCTCAAACTCTGCCACGAGTTGTTGGAAGTACCTGTAGAAACACACACATGATTGCAATGGTTTTCAGCCTGTCAAGTTTAGACAAGACATGGTCACACCAAACATTACGTAAACAATAGAACTTTGAACCATGAGAAAATGTGTAAGATTCACGATTTAATACTTCCTTGATCACAATTTCAGAAAAAGTTTGCAATCTGTTGGGTGGAAATACTTAAATTCTGTGCATTTCAAGGTATTTTAGGAGTACTACACAGATATTTGTGGGATGAGACAAGAATAAAAGAATTTAAAAGAATTTCCTTTAAAACAAAGGACCCGTATGAACTGATATGAGTATGCAGACTGACTCGGTTGGGGCGGTGTTTTCATACTGTAGTCCTGGGGGCGTGTCCTTCGTCCTTTGGGCTATCTCTGCATGCTTCAGCTCCTACAACCAACACGCAGGAAGTGTAAAGAGAATCACACATTTCACACTGGAGTTTATTGGAGTGTGGTGTGGAATTGTGCGAGGACATACTGACTCTGAAGATCAGTTCCAGTCGTCCTATTTGGTGGTGATGACGATGATGTGAACAATTTCAAATTGATGAAATATTATAACTTTTGAACTGATAGGTTTGTATTATAAATGCCACAATTCCTTTCGTAATTATTTTAGGGATATAGTGTTTGTTGTAAGATGCAGATATTTGATTTGTCTTGAATTTCTGTACTCAAATTTTACATGTTTACCCAACAGAAAGTTATTAAAAACATGTTGAAGTGTGAAAGAATGTTTTGTTTGTGCAATTCTTGAAAAAAAAAATTTCATATCAACCATTCAAAATGTTTTTATTACTAACTTAAGTTGATTTAAATGACACATTCAGAAAGGGATGTATCTTAGCTTTCTTTTAGTATACGAGACATGTATAAACCATTTAATTTTGCTAGAACAATATAAATCTACGTAACATAGGTGCAGAGTTTTGAAAATATGCCTTGCTTCCAAGATTGTGTCAGGAACACAGGCAACCAATCTTACTGACTGGATAGAACAATGGCTGACTGACAGAAGACAACGAGTTGTAGTAGATGGCGAAGTTTCAAATTGGAAATCGGTTTTGAGTGGGGTACCTCAAGGATCAGTATTAGGACCTATATTATTCTTAATTTATATCAATGACTTGGACGACAGTATAACAAGTAACGTACTGAAATTTGCGGACGACACAAAACTGTTTAGAAAGGTTAATACTGATGGTGATAAACAACATTTACAAAACGATCTAGACAGATTAGTGAAATGGTCTGAGAAATGGCAGATGCTGTTCAATTTTGGGAAATGTAAATGCCTACATACAGGACATGGGAACTTGAATGTAAACTATAAAACGGGAGCTACTGTTCTTGGTACTACTGTAAAAGAAAAGGACTTAGGAGTTACAATAAGCGCTGATATGAAAGTTTCAGAGCAGTGTGGTATTGCAGCTTCAAAGGGTAATCAAATTCTTGGATTGATTAGAAGAAACATAACATACAAGGGAAAAAAGTTAATTATACCTCTTTATAAAGCAATAGTTAGACCTCATTTAGAATACTGTATACAAGCATGGAGACCATATCGTAAGAAGGATATAGATACGCTTGAACGCATACAAAGGAGAGCAACTAAAATGATTCCAGAACTTAGAGACCTTAGTTATGAAGAACGCCTGAAAGAATGTGGTTTAACAACTCTAGAGACAAGGAGGTTAAGAGGAGATCAGATTGAAGTTTTTAAGATATTGAATGGGTATGAAAATATTGATAGAAATATGTTTTTCTCACTCAAGAAGGATAGCAGAACTAGAGGACATGAGGTAAAATTAGTAAAGGATCAATGTAGATTGGACATCAGGAAGCACTCGTTCTCACAGAGGACAGTAAATGAATGGAACAAACTGTCTACAGATTGTGTAACTGCTAGCAGCGTGAATATGTTTAAAAACAAGGTTGACACATATATCAGGAGGGCGGGTTATAAGTAGGTGAACATTGTTGGACTCTCGATAAGCCAATGGCTTCCTTGTCCACTTGCCATCTGGGCCTTTGGCTTGGATGGCAAATCTTGTTAAATCTTGTTAAATCTACTGACTGTTCAGGACAAAAACCACCACTGCTCTTCATATATCCTACCCCCTACCTGCGCAGACTCCAACTTGAGTTTGTCGATGGCTACGGCATTGCGTTGGAGGGCGCTGGAGACCAGGGCGAGAAGCTGCTTGAGCGACGCGACGTCCTCCGCCACCCGGAACATCGCCTTCGACGACATGCGTGCGATCTGCTCACGCACGCACTTCTGGTTCTTCACATATTTCCTGCCAAACACAACACACGTGTCACCATGGCAACATCTTGTTAGTAGGTGTGTAACAATACAGCAAATTGCCGATGTATCACGTTTCATAGAAGTTGATGTGACAATGTAATACTATCGAATATAGTATCGAGTATCGATAGTAACTGAAACTATCGATAGTTATCGTTGATAGTACACTTAACTATTGAAAGTAAAAATAAGTCAGCAGGGCTACTTTTGTAAATTGTCATAAAAATAAATGTTTTTTCAAAGTTATTTGGTAATTTTTATATATTTATCGACCTAACATCAATAACATTGGAGCAGCATCATTCAGTCACCATTCTGAAACGACTGCTTCCTTTTGGTCAATTACAGCTTAGAACTGCTTTCCAGGCTATTTGTTATTCCACTATACTACCACAATAGTAATAAAGAAATTCATAAGGTTGTTTCCTGCATCTACCTAAGTTTTTTCCTAGAATCCGTGCAAGTTTAAAACTTTTACGTGTACCCATAAAGTAAACATTATAATATTTCAGATAAATTCGAAGTCACAATTTTGTAGCCTCAAGCATCAATTTAACTTAGATTTTTTTGTTTGGCTAGCAATCACCAATAACAAATCAACATGCTTTTGTGGCGGCCAATAATGCAAAGGAAAGAGTAATTTGGTTTCTTCGGATCTTTGATATTTGTTACAGTTTTGATATTTTAAACTGTAACTGCACCACATGTCCACATCCAAAAACGTAGTCTTCAGCAAGTAAAAACAACCAATTCCACACGATAGGATTTGAAAAAGGTATGTTTAACCATTTCAGTATGACAGGCCGGAATTGTGGCCTTGCGGTGTGTTTAAATCGCTTTTACTCTTAATTATCCACTACATGGAGCCACTTGTCATGGCGAATGAATTAGCTATTCAGTAGCAGCAATCGTTGCTTATCGCTCACTATAATTTTACGGAAATTGTTGTGGTTTTTAATGACAGATTATCAAAATCTGCTATGGCCGCAATGGCGATATTACTTCAACTGACAATTTACTGCTGTATGTTTTGGACAGATCATTTGAATTTTAGTGACGAATCTTTGTCGGATGTTGATGATCGAAACAACGAGGATGTTGGCGAACTTAGCAACCGAACCAGAGGCGAAACGGATACTGACAGCGGGAGTATTTTTGATGGCTACTCGGCCGTCAGTGATGATAAAAGTAACGGTTTAAACGCTGAGGATGAGCTGCGCACTGTGCTATCAATGCTGGATGATGCATATGGTTTGATTTTTATATGAAGGAAAAGGTGTCTGTGAATCCGTCAACATGCAAAGTTTGATTGGAATCAGTCCAGTAGTGATGAATGTGTTAGCAAATATATAAATAAACACTATTGTCATATATCTTTAAAATACAGATAAATAACTTGTTTTTTACTTTCTTATACTCCACAAAATGTACTTGATATTGTATTTTATATCATAGTGCACTCCTGTGGCATGATCAACACAAGTAGTTTACATTAAATATATACACTGGTATACAAATGTGTTCAGCAGCTGCAAAAACGTTGAAATCGTGGTGGCCATCTTGGATTGCTGGTTACCATGACGACGAAATGTAAAATTATATGGCTCATTTTACTCGCTGATTATCGTACCTTCTGAATATATACATAATATTGTTATTCATAAAACGCATTTTGCTGAAATCTTGACTTTAAGTGATACAGTCGATTTTCATGCATATTCACTGGGAATTCAGTATTCAGTGGTTACAGCAGATCAGAGCTGTAGTACTGATATGGTTAACATTTTCAGGCATTGATTTTCATGGGAAAATGGACTCCCATTCAGCTCATGTTTGGAAGTCTGCAGACAAATTTGGGAGCCATTGTTGTATCAACTTCTTGGCCCGTATTCTAAGATGGCATCTATGTCAGGGCGCATACGCTGTGCTCCCGAGTATTTTTGAACAAACAAAAGCGAATATGACCATTGGATACAGTCAGGAGCCGATTGAAGAATGCAGCGTTGGCAGACCGTTGTCGGTGTTGAAACCGGCCAGCTTAACACTGGATTTATCTTCTAAAGTAGGGAGTTACACGGACTCCTACCTAAGGATACGGACTCTGGAGGAAGAAAGTAGGCGTCCCGGACTCACAGACTGTTTTAAATATCTTATTTTTATATGATTTACATTTTGCCTTACTGCTTCAGTTTTGTTATGCAGCTCTGAATAAATTCACAAAGCCAGACGTATACGACACACACAATGTTGTATAATGACAACAACAAACACAGGTTTGAAGATACAAGCTGAGTAGACAATGTCACTTACTTGAAGTTTTCTACAGTACTACAGATCTCATTGAGCACCGGCGTCTCCTTGACAGCCTTAGAGTCACTGCCAACAGACACAGACTTAGCAATAACTTAATAATCTGCACAATGATTTCATCAAAACTAAATAACACATATACATAATCGAGTTAATATGTCGTAGTGGATATAATTTTTCACGATATTAGTCTGAAACGAAAGCAAAAATTTTATTAAATTATGGAAGGACCTTTAATAAAAGGTTGTTGCTTACACCAGAAGTGCATGGAGTGAGAGACAGGACTGAGAGGACACTGCACAGTTTCAAGTAGAGCACGCACAACATACCCAGATTTGCTAGAGCCCGTCCCAGTTAATCCTGCCTCAGTCGTCTTAGGATCGGTGCCTCCGAGACCTCTCTTCTGTGTCACGGGGGTAGTCAACGGCTTGTTCAGCCCAAACGCTGGAGCTGTGGTTGCTGCTCCACCTGTTGTACAGAGTCGGGAGGGTTACATTAAACCCTGGGTGAACACCCCAGGAAATTTGTATTTTAAATCATTAGCATGTGTTGCACACTTTTGTAATCGAAGGTGCACAAAGCCAAATAAGGTTTTGCATGTTGTTTTCAGCTTATTCTTCTCTATACACATGTTAAAAAACATCAAAATTATCAAAACCTTGAGTGTTTTGTTGCTAAAAAAACAAGTCCTTTTTTGAAGTTAAAAAAAATTATACCACAATGTTAAAAAAACATTGTGGTATACCCATGTTGTTTAATGTTTTCCACCAGATATGTAACATAATGTACAACGAAGATGTTTTTGCAAGAATTATAATGATATCTTCGTTCAATACAAAATGGCATCGATTCACAATTTGTTAATATTTGTTTCAAAATGGTGGACCTTTTGTTTGTTACCATGGAAATGAGGGTCGAACCAAAGTCTATATTTTTTACATATTAATAACGCATTCTCGTTTAAACACAAACAAAAGCACATTAGTTAGCTTGTCGCAACGTGTTCATTAAGCTAATTTGTGTAACCTATTATTATTAAGTTCACTCACCCAATGCAATATTTGGTTGGCCAAGTGAAAATGCAATTGCTGGCTTCGTTGCTGGTGTCTGGGAGGTGCTGCCACCAAGCAGAGACGACAGGGTTGAACCTGTTGAGCTAGCAGTGCCCCCTGGAGATTAAGCACAAACAATCCATTAGTGGCAGCCAAGTTACAAAATACAAAGTCTGTAGTTGCAGTTCTGTGGTACAGGAGTAATGAGACTTTCAATGGTGAGAAACTCTTCAGCAGACAATGCTTCAACAACACGGGTTGATTTCACAAATGAATACCTTACGAAAATGTATGTGTGTTTCATAAAGCACATAACTTGGAAGGAATATTCACATAATTTACAATACGTGGTTTTGTAGACATTTACACACGAGGACCATCATATGAACGTGTGTTGCTTGCAAATATTGTATATGAAAGTTTCTTAAAAGGCCACATAATCACAAAGAGGCTAGCACAAAATAATGTGGTTAAAATGAATTAAATACTCAAAAAGCAAACGTGGCAATAAATAAATTGTTAAAAGTCATCACAGAATGCAGTGATTAGAGCATTCTGTGATATCAGAATAATTTTCAAATTAACGGATTACCCACCCTTGTTGCAAAGGGTAACTTATCATTAACCTGTTGTTGCCACAATAATGCTGTCGCATGTGACCAAATTGCAGTTTCATCGCCAAATGTAAATTGCACCATGGAGACGTCGCTCGAAACAGAATCAATCCTATTTTGAAGCGATGTTGTTTGCTATATAAAATGGCCATGACCTTTTCTTGTGATGTAACAATCAGCTCACCATAGCGACTACATCGCTTCATGTAAATACAGTTTACCTGTTGTCTTTTGCAATCCAAATGTGACTCCAGTTGAGAGGACAGGAGTGGCTGTTGAGGTTACTTGGGTGAGGCCAAGACCTGTGGTTGCTGCTGCGCCGAAGCCTCCCAGCTGTGGTACTGCTGCTGCTGCTGGTGGTACGATGGTTCCAAAGCCACCCAGCTGCGGTGTCGCTGTGGCGTTCGCTACAAAACCACCCAGCTGCGGTGCTGGTGCGGTTCCAAAGCTTCCCATTTGTGGCGTGGCTGCTGCGCCAGTTCCAAAACCTCCTAGCTGTGGTGTGGCTGCGCCAAAGCCACCTAACTGTCCAGCTTGTGGAGTTGTACCAAAGGTAACATCTGTAGATAGTCACACAGTCTCATGAGAAACAAAGCAAGCAGAATGTTTAATTTCAAAAGTTCATGGTCCAAACAAAATGTGTTCACCCTGATTTTTTCCAGTAGTAAATGCTGGAATCTAGTGAATTGTGGACTGAACTGGAATATTGTTTTCATGGTATGGTCTATAATCGGTGGTAAACAAACTAATTAAATTATTGCCCCTGCCAAAGAACATCAGCAATGACTATGGTTTGTTTAGGAATAGGAAACACTTTAAGGAATATGATTGGATCGCTTCAAAATATAAATAAAACAGGGGTTAGGATACCGCTAGTACTATAGGTAGTCATTCCTGATCCAATGGAAATAATCATGCAGTCATAACAATGGGTGATAGCATATCGACTTATCATATATGGGGCATTCCATATCAAATCAATCAAGAATTTACATGACCGTCTTCGATTTTGATGAAACTTGGCGTGTTCGCTTGTGTTCATGAGTCCATGTTACCAACCAAATTCCAGCTCAATCCGACTTTCCTTTCCAGAGATAGAGGTCATCAAAGTTTGACCCAACCTTGACTACCTCACATCCTTCCAGGTGTTATAACTTCTCTCCTAGGTAACCTACAGATGTGATGTTGGTGTCATTTTAAAGCTCTGATAAAAGTATATCTGGATAGATAATTAAACACCAAAAAAATTTTGGGGTTTAATATTTCACCTTAGCAAAAATCATGTTTCACCTTAGCAAAAATCATGTAACCTCAGATTTTGTTGATTTTTTTATATGTCTGTGAAAAACATAAAAATAAAGTTTTGCCTTTGACTTGACCTTGCAAAAGTCATGTAACCTCAGATTTTCAGGAATTTTTTTATATATTCTAGCACATATACCTGGCAGTAATTGTTGACAATTTGAACATGCGCATTCCAATACTTTGACAGCAATTCCCTTTTCAGCGGCAGTGTTCGAGACCACAAATTGATAATTTTTCTGGATTATTAACAATTTATTATATCACCTTTTTAAACACATTCATTATGTGTGTAAAAAGGTGAGATAATAAATTCGAGTGACGTGAGATGATGGTGCATTTAAAATGCCATACATGATAAAACTTTAAGTGATTACTGCCAAATATGTATGCTTCAACAACAAAATCTGAGGTTACAAGATTTTTGCTAGGTCAGGTCAAAGACTAAAAAACACCATGTTTTTAACATTCTTGTTTGTGCTCTATTGTCTGCACAGATATACATTTATCAGAGCTTTAAAATGACACCAAAATCACATCTGTAGGTTACCTAGGAGAGGAGTTATAGCACCTGGAAGGTCGTTAGGTAGTCAAGGTCGGGTCAAACTTTGATTACCTCTATCTCTGGAAAGGAAAGTCACATTGACCTGAAATTTGGGTGGGAACATTGACACATCTACATAAACTAACACACCAAATTTCATCAAAACTGAAGGTCATGTAAATGCCCCACATGTTACAAACAGCTTTAGTGCCAACTACACATTGCGACCATGTATTTGTCCACTCTGTGGTCATTTCATGACACCAATCTGTGATCAGTGCTCAACAAGGTTTCCGAGACGTACTTTGTTGCTGTGTAGATAAAGTTGGTGTTCCTAGAGTAAGACTGGTTGTCGTGGTAACTGTTGCAGTGACGCCACCTGCTAACGGGAAGCCTGTCTGGACTGTGGCAGTGAGGCTTGTAACCGGGGCATTTGATGTTGGAGTACTGAACAAAAGTCCTGTGACAAAGCATCAAAAGAATAAGTGGCAAAATCATGAACATAGTGCATCTGTTAAAGCAATATGAGAACAGCTAGCCAAAAATCTTTTAATAAACCAGAAGTATACAAAAATCTGCGTTGCAAACATCGTTTCCATTGATGTAACCATGGAACAGATCTTTCCTTAAATTAGTCAAATATTTTTGGACATTAAAGTTCCTTCCATAAATTTATTCGCTAGTCTCGCATCAAAACCATTTTACCAAAAATTCAAACATATCCAGTACGACATGCTAGCTTGTTTGTGTACATAGCAAAACACCACAAGATACAGCCAAACTATGACAGGATGCCATCCTTCTCTATATGGTTGGAGTTGTGTCTTGCACAAGTGTATGTTCAATGTTTTCTCACCTGCTGGTCTGAAACAGAGAAGGCGACAATGTAAGCTGTAAGGCAACCATCCAAGAAATACTGAAATAACACAACCAGAAGAAGACATGTTGGAAGTATATATGTGAGTGAGCAAAAAAATTAGGGGAGAGTGGACCCGAGTGGTAGAAGAGGAAACTTAAATTAAAGTGGAGGGACTATCATCATGCATTACGTGATGAGGTATATCTAGAAAAAGCTCTAATGCGGAGCAGAGACTGGAAGAAGAGTGAGAAAGATAACAAGTCATCAAAACAGTCAGATGCTAAAAGAAATCTGAGACTGTGATGTGATCGGATGGTTGGCAAAGGCCAAGTGCAAGGCCAAAGAACAACAAGGAAGAGAATATGCAACTTAGTCTGGGAGTAGTATACTGTTTTCACGATTAAGGTACGTGTAGGATTCCTCCATTGTAACTCTTAGTCAAGTGGGGAACATGACTGGATGCCTCCAAAAGTTACGGTACCCCACTGGCACTTGCCCCGGCCAGCATTTTTTTATGTCCTGCCTTGTTTTCAGTATGTTTACTCCAAACAGCCCCTTCTCAGGCTTCTGGCCTTTGTTCTAATATAGGAGTGTTAGGCCTGCCTAACTCTTTCTTTCTAACATAGAATAGTTAGTTCTTAATTAAAACCCCTTAGAATAAACAAGTACCTTGCTGTAGCCGGAGCGCCACTCTGCGCACCTGGCAACTGGCCGAAGCCACAGAAAGAAAACCCAGCACTCATGCCAACGATGTTTTTCTGTTCTAATTTAGCCGCTCAATATGGCGGCGCCCACTAGACGGACTTTAAATATTAAAACTACTGTAAATTGCAACGGATCGCTGTGCAAAATTTTTGATAGCTGGATAATAAACATGCAAGACTATATCACAGTACACGATGTCGTATAAATCAATAAGTATTTAGAATTCACATAGTAATTAAGCGTAAACCGGCACATGCTAACAATTCAAAGCTTCAGTTGGAAAAATTTACACGATGGCACCAGAACGCACAGGCATCAAGTATGCACAGTCCATAGAATTATTATGGTCGAAGATCAAGGAGCTCGGAGTGCCAGAGTTACTCCTATTACTGATTACCTTGTTTATGAAGTAAATGGTTGATTATTTATCAACATTTATATGTGTAATCGCATTAAGTTTCAATATAAGTAATAATTAGATAGTGATATTTTAGAATAATAAAAATATATTGGAAAAGGGGGACTGTGATACATCTATGCAACAGGCAGGATTTTTTATTGGACGGGGCCAACAGAATGACCGAGATGTGCCGGTGGTCTGGGGGCACTTTGTCAAAAGCTTTCTGAAAATCTAAATAGATAATGTCTACTGGTGATCCATCGTCTATCCACTTAGTGATTTCTTCCAAAAAACATAACATATTTGTTAAGCATGACCTCGCTTTTAGGAATCCATATTGAGATGCATTTAGCAATTTATGCCTAACAAGGAAGTCCACCTTATGGTCTTTAATTAACCTTTCTAATAATTTACAAATCAATGACGTTAAATTCACTGGTCTGTAATTCTCTGACTTATTTCTCGAACCCTTTTTAAATAATAGTATGACGCTTGCTTCTTTCTATTCAAAAGGAAACGCTCCCTCTTTTAATAACAAGTTGAACACTCTTGCAAGTGGTATGCTAATTTGCTCTACTGTTTCTATTAGTAGTTTTGGAGGAATTCGATCCACTCAGGAAGACCTGTGACTTCGGGTATGACTTTTCCCACCATTGTATGTGCAAGAAGATGTCATTCTTTCCACGCACCATCGCCGAATGGAACAGCGTGCCCCAAGAAGTGGTGTGTGCAATCACCCTGGACTCTTTCGATGCCACGTTTCAGCCCCACCTGTAAACTCCAAAACACCACTCCCACCCTCCCCACTATTCCCACCCTCCCCTCAATTTCTACATCTCCCTATCCCAACAAACATTTCACAATCACACTATTACAACTACGCTGTCTTTCCTGCTGCAATGTTCCCGGTAAAAAAACGACACAATTTTCAGCAAGTTGGAGGCGGTCGTTACTATAAGAAGACGAATATAGCACAAAAGGATAATAGGGGAGAACGGGCTAGTTGTATACAGGGGCAAGTTGTTACAGAGTCGTTTTACGAAAACATTGCACACATATGGAGATACCATCGACAGTAGTTGGTTGGAAGTCCACCAACAGACACACTGTCCAAAATCGGAGTAAATAAGACGAAATTAACGAGGTGTGGACAAAAATAACGTTTTAGCAATCTAAAACTGTTTTGGGCATGCCCACTTAATATCATCTCAGACAGCCATTCTTTATGTTTCGTGAATGAAACTTGAAACATGTCTACTATATAGTATAAAGGGTTGTGCCAAGTAGAAGTGAAATAGAAATTCGGGATTTGTTATTGTCCATGTGCGTTTAACTGCGAAAAATAGGTTTGGGGCAAGTTGTTACAATTTGATTGGGTCAAGTTATTACAATTATACCAAGGCTCGGGCGGCTCGTACCGATGGTTCAGCCAGCGAGTTTCTTGTATTGTTACTGGCCAACACTCCTATGGAGTCAAGATCGCCAATTGCAAAAATGACCAAAAACAACTATTTAACATCACAAGAAACCTCATGGGTAACACTGACATAACGACAATGCCATCATATGTGTGTACGGTGGACATGGCACAACGTACGTGTGCCCGGTGGACATGGCACAACGTACATGTGCCCGGGGGACATGGCACAACGTACGTGTGCCCGGTGGACATGGCACAACGTACGTGTGCCCGGTGGACATGGCACAACGTACGTGTGCCCGGTGGACATGGCACAACGTACGTGTGCCCGGTGGACATGGCACAACGTACGTGTGCCCGGTGGACATGGCACAACGTACGTGTGTCCGGTGGACATGGCGCAACGTATCTGTGTCCGGTGGACATGGCGCAGCGTACGTGTGCCCGGTGGACATGGCACAACGTACGTGTGTCCGGTGGACATGGCGCAACGTACGTGTGTCCGGTGGACATGGCGCAACGTACGTGTGTCCGGTGGACATGGCGCAACGTACGTGTGTCCGGTGGACATGGCGCAACGTATGTGTGTCCGGTGGACATGGCGCAACGTATGTGTGCCCGGTGGACATGGCACAACGTATCTGTGTCCGGTGGACATGGCGCAACGTATGTGTGCCCGGTGGACATGGCACAACGTATCTGTGTCCGGTGGACATGGCGCAACGTATGTGTGTCCGGTGGACATGGCACAACGCTTTGGTGATCATTTTATTGAGAAAGTATCGAACATCAGGAAAGACATTGTCGACTGCGGTGAAGATCGTCCGTACACTACGATGGCCGCTATGAGCAACGACGCAGTAGTCGGTGACGTCCAACTAGTCTGCTTTGGGACAGTCACAGAACCGGACGTTGAACCATTAGTTGCATCCGGTTAAATCGTGCGAATTAGATACAATACCAACGTGGCGGCTACTCGACAGAAACAACGCTACTTCGTGTCATAAATGACATCGCACTGGACAGAAAATGTACAACAATCCTCGTGATGCTTGATTTGTCGTGCGCATTTGATACAGTCGACCATGAGGTGTTGATGACTCGACTTGAGCAGTCATTCGGCATCACCGACAAGGCGCTTGCGTGGCTGCAATCGTACATCAGCGAACGGTATCAGAAAGTAGCAGTGGGAAGCAACGAGTCGGTTGATTCAATCTTGATGTGTGGCGTCCAACAAGGGTCGGTGTTGGGCCCTACATTGTATTGCGTGTACACTAAACCTATCAGAGATATTGTCGTTAGACACGGTTTGTAGTAATCTTTGATGTGGCACTTTGTTTAAAGCTTTCTGAAAATCTAAGTAGATAATATCTACTGGCGATCCCACGTCTATCCATTTAGTGATTTCTTCCAAAAAACATAACATATTTGTTAAGCATGACCTCGCTTTAAGGAATCCACGTTGAGATGAATTTAATAATTTATGCTTAACGAGGAAGTCCACCACATGGTCTTTAATTAACCTTTCTAATAATTTACAAATCACTGACGTTAAACTCACTGGTCTGTAATTCTCTGACTTATTTCTCGAACCCTTTTTAAATAATGGTATGATGTTTGCTTCTTTCCATTCAAACGGAACAACTCCCTCTTTTAATGACAAGTTGAATACTCTTGCAAGTGGTATACTGATTTGATCTACTGTTTCCATTAGTAATTTTGGAGGAATCCCATCCACTCCCGGTGATTTGTTATCCTTCATTGCCTTTATTTTCTTAAACATTACAGTAGCCGGTCATCAACGTGACAGTCTCTCTGCCGACGTATACATTACAGTAGCCGGTCATCAACGTGACAGTCTGCCTGCTGACATATACGTTACAGTAGCCGGTCATCGAATTCAACCTTCATCGTGTGTGCGCAATTTGTGTGTGCTATTTGATAGCAACCTGAAAATGGACCACCAGATTGCCAACACTGTGAAAAGTTGCTACTATCAGATACGAAATATTTGGCGAATTCGGCTACATCTGACTGAAGAATCACGCAAGACACTTATTCACTCACTAGTGACATCACGTTTACATTATGGAAATTCACTTCTTTATGGTCTCCCACAGACGGCGCTGCAGCGTCTACAAAAGGTACAGAATTGTGCTGCTCGCCTCTTTATCCGTACAAGGAAATACGAACACTCGTGTTGCAGCGTTTACATTGGCCGCCTGTTCATTTACGACCAACTTACAAAGTGCTTTTGTTCACCTATTGTGCATTAAATGGTCTGGCGCCGGACTACCTGGCTGAGTTAATTAGCTACCACCCCATTAACAACTCTACGATCTGCTTCGCTGCCAGCGCTTTTGTTCGTACCGACTTCACTGACTGTCACACGCTGTTTGCTCAGCCGTTCTATGGAACAATTTAACACCTTCTCTGAGGACAGCGAAATCATTACTACAAGTGTTTAAGACACTTTTAAAAACTCACGTGTTTTAAAAAAGCTTTTTTATAACTCATTGATGAAGACATTTGATGTGCGTTGATTAGATATTGTATATACTATTTTCTTAGCATATTTATTTTATTATTTTCACTTGTATTACTGAACTTATTTAAAGCATAGTTCTTAAGAAGTTCTTTTTATAATTGTATTTAGTGTTTAATGGTTATATTATGAGTCTTACTTGTATAAATGAATATATTTAAAGTAGTTTTTATAATAGCTTAGTATATTTAATTTGTTGACAGTTTCATGATAATTTTACTTGTATTACAAACTATAATATTATATTAAAGTAGTGTCATATAATATTTTAACATGGTTATTTTGTTAGCATTGTTTAGCATTTTTGTAGACTATTCTCAGTATAATTATTCTCTTAGCAATTTTATGGCCTGTAATATATACTACAATGTCTGTAAAGCGCCTGAGAGCAATCTCGATTGATCGGGCACTATATAAGTATTTTTATTATCATTATATAATTCAATTAACGTAATAACAGTAACACGTACCAGTGACACTTGATTTGTGATCCACGCGCTCTTTACTGTAACAACTTGCCCCGCTTACGGGGTTAGTTGTTACAGTCGACCGCGCCTGGAAAGCTTCACATATCTACAATATGGAATATCAATGGCTTGGCACATTTTATTAACACAAATAATAAATGTAATGCTTACATTGACAGAAATAATGCATATAACATGTTTTTCACAAAAAGTGACATTAACTGGAAGTTGTAACCCCCGGTCTCCCCTACCATAACCCATTTGATGTCGTTCGAACTAGTGGAATTCACGACCACGGAGGCGACTTTAATTTGATCCAAACTTATGTGTCACTGTCACCTGAGGGATGACAGTGACACACATTGTTTACTTGTAATTGCTAACGCACTAAAGTTAATTGAATTTAATTACATTTTAATATAACATGATAATAACACATTAAACTAACAATGACAATAGCCGAGTCCTCTACTATTCGTTCATAGAGACATCTAATATACGTCACTCCCAATACAGGGCCTGGCACGTCACTCCCAATACAGCGCCTGGTACGTCACTCCCAACACAGCGCCTGGTACGTCACTCCCAACACAGCGCCTGGTACGTCACTCCCAATACGGGGCCTGGCACGTCACTCCCAATACAGCGCCTGGTACGTCACTCCCAACACAGCGCCTGGTACGTCACTCCCAACACAGCGCCTGGTACGTCACTCCCAATACAGGGCCTGGCACGTCACTCCCAATACAGCGCCTGGTACGTCACTCCCAACACAGCGCCTGGTACGTCACTCCCAACACAGCGCCTGGTACGTCACTCCCAATACAGGGCCTGGCACGTCACTCCCAATACAGCGCCTGGTACGTCACTCCCAACACAGCGCCTAGTACGTCACTCCCAACACAGCGCCTGGTACGTCACTCCCAATACGGGGCCTGGCACGTCACTCCCAACACAGCGCCTGGTACGTCACTCCCAACACAGCGCCCGGTACGTCACTCCCAATACAGCGCCTAGTACGTTACTCCCAATACAGCGTCTGGTACGTCACTATCAATACAGCGCCCGGTACGTCACTATCAATACATTGCCCGGTACGTCACTCCCAATACAGCGCCTGTTACGTCACTCCCAATACAGCGCCTGGTACGTCACTCCCAATACTGCGCCTGGTACGTCACTCCCAATACAGCGCCCGGTACGTCACTCCCAATACAGCGCCCGGTACGTCACTCCCAACACAGCGCCTGGTACGTCACTCCCAACACAGCGCCCGGTACGTCACTCCCAATACAGCGCCTGGTACGTTACTCCCAATACAGCGCCTGGTACGTCACTATCAATACAGCGCCCGGTACGTCACTATCAATACATTGCCCGGTACGTCACTCCCAATACAGCGCCTGTTACGTCACTCCCAATACAGCGCCTGGTACGTCACTCCCAACACAGCGCCCGGTACGTCACTCCCAACACAGCGCCCGGTACGTCACTCCCAATACAGCGCCCGGTACGTCACTCCTAAGACAGCGCCTGTCCTTAGGTATCGACACGCACTGGTACTCGACACGCCCCGCTTCTCGCACGCACAACGACCCGGTTGCGCGGCAGTCTCGCTCACGCGCAGCGTCCAGTTGAACCCTCACTCGGCCTGGACAGCTACTTAACACAATTACAAGCGAAATAGAACTATAACCCTGTGAAATTTGACACTTACGTTTTTAAGTATTGTTACTGGGCTCGATCAGAATCGTCCAGGCATGGCGTGTCTTTGTTCTGCTCGGCAGTCAAGAGAGCACAATGACATGGTTGGGTAGCCACTACCTGAACTGACTTTGAGGGTACACTGCCGGGGCGATCAAGCATGACGAACGATAAACACGGAGGAAGTAGTTGTGGAGACTATTGCCCCAGGCAGGTGACCGTTGTGTCGCATGGGTGGGACAAGACGGTTTTGGGGGTGTTCTTACTATTTTTCAAATGCAACTCAGCTAATGTGTACATTTGAAAATAGGGTTTTAATACGTAACACACACATATGTATATAATACAAACACATCAATGACATGCCAACGTAGTTTAATGGTGCACAATTTGAAAGTTTTCCTTAGCGGGACCGCTCTGCCGCTGGTTACCCGTACTAGAAGAACCGAACACCTCATCCGTCTCACTCAGTGCGGCAAGTCGCTTGTTTTGATGAGAACATCCTTTTTAAGCATTCTCATATAGAACCTTTCTCTCCTGCCATATATCTATAAATGTAGCCCATCTGCCTTCATCCAACGACTCTGCCATTTTGGAGTTTAGTATATAAGTGATCAAATAAGAAAATGTTGCTCTGTCATTGGCCCGTTGCTGTGAACTGATTTCTTTTTTACCTGCTGACCAGTGTACACTGACCGATTCTGCGAGACGTCGTGTTATAGACCGGCGCACGTTACATTAGTTGTCGCGATACAATTTTGTTTCGAATCGGTTCAACAATCAAATCAACGCGTATCGAGTTTTGTTGTGTTGCTGACCCGCGTACATAGCACGACTGATCAGTTTTAAGTAAATTAAGCACACGAATCGCAACAAAAGTTCAGCAATGTACGCCTAGCATAATGGCACACTCCAGTGACGACGTTCGTCTGTTCGCGCGTCCTACATTACATAACACGAGAGCCAGGAGCACAGTGTTACCACGGAGAGCAAATACACAGCGTCGAGCTCCGTCAGTCTCACTCAGGGCTTCGTCGTCGGCGAGCGGCGACAAACAAGACTCGGTCTGGCTCTACCCGACCAAACGCTCATGGTCGACTCAGGGTTTGGTCGGGCATTGACCATCACCGACATAGGACAGACGATCCGGACCAAGACAGAACACACGTTGCGGACGACTGCAAAGATCGCGGTGCCACCACAGGGGGGAGTAAGGGTCGAACGAACTGTCATTGAATACCAGTACTCGTCGACTGTCAAGTATATTATATAGTTCCGTATTGAAAACTTTACGGCGAAACAAAGGTCTTGATTTTGGGGCTGTGCAGTTTACATAAACTAACCGTTTGCAACTACAATCAAGAATGTCATGCACGTGGTTTACTCAGAATTTGTTCTAAACTGTGAGATTCTGGTAAAATCTAAGTTCTCATGGCGGCTGACATGTTGACCAGGGCGACCAATAAGCGCCTGGCAGTTTTAAGAAATCCATGCAGCTAGATTTCCGCTGTCACGCGTTAAGACGCGCACGCACGCACGCACGCACGCACGCACGCACGCACGCACGCACGCACGCACGCACGCAAGCACGCACGCACGCACGCACGCACGCACGCACACGACAAAACTGTGTATGTACAACGTCGTGTAAGGATTAACAGTTTAACAACTTTGTAATAAAGTTCGTGCTTAATATAACATCCGTTTTCATTCCAACTTTCGGTGTCTACACTGTGATTTCGGGCAAGGTGCAAGTGACCATTCACACACAAAAAAAAACGGGCAATGGAACGAAGTTCTTGGTGTCGCTCGACCCGACAAATATCGCCGAGATCGTCCACCACGTGAAAAAGACGCTCAGGATGCCAGATTTTGTGAAAGTCAAAGGACGCGAAGTGCGCGTGATGACGGAGGGACAGTGTGAATTCAACTACGCCGTAAAGCAACACGTCCGCACGTCTACAGAAGGCAGTGACGAGTGGTAAAGCGATTAGTCAGCAACGACGTCTGTATCCACACTGCTGTTGGACTCCCGGTCTGGCAAAACAAAGCACAAGGGCCGCATAAAGGAGTTTTTCTTGCATTACCGTTCACTTCGAATAGGTATACGTCTTAAAACCATGATCAATGCTGTCAACACATGTATGTATGCAATATACATTATAGGCAGCACGCAGAATAAACCTATGTTTGAGTAACCACTTGTGTCATTTTATTGTTAACTCTTATTTTTATTAAAATCGACCGTGCGTATATATCTGTGTATCTTATGGGAGTTATATGCTAGTCTTCATAGACTGCATTTCTGGCGCTAATCGAAAACAACTTTCTAAACAACTGAATTCCTTTGCACATTTTTATTTTTTATAGTATAATATATGTTGACAAAGGTATTCTAGATGTCCACATTTCTTGGTAATTTGCCGAATTTGCATAGCATAAAAATTTGCATGATTACACGGAGTCCAGAATCAACCTAATTGAAAACCAAAATGAAAACCAAACCGAATCCGGATCGAATAGTGGATTAAATGAAGGATTCTTACAGGTTCTTACAGGTCTTTTTCTGGCTATTAGGCTGTACTGCCTCTTATGCCAGCTCTCGCATTTATCGTCAGTTCAGATTGAGATTCAACTGGACTGTCACTGGCTAAACCGAGAGAGGGCGGCAGGACTGAGATGGCTGCAGGAAGCTGATCGTGCGAGTCACCAATAGTCAGCTACGACTTGACAGACCATGAGATGAGATAAGTGATAGCCACAAGACCACCGACAAAAGCGTTGACCTTCACAGTCCAGTTGTTTACCTCCATGGTAGTATCTCCTAAAACCACGGTTTTGACTGGGCCGCCATGCCCATGTAGAACAATAATTTATACTACAACATGCAATATTAAGTTTTTAGCTTTATTTACAAACGTCTTCCATATGACAATTTACGCTTCATTCCCTTTCATTTAGAGTGATTATCAAGAACTGCTTGAATGAAAAAACATTTACATATTATATGAAATATTGACATCCGCCACGGGTCATGGTTGCAGATCTGATGATGATGAATAGTGGCACCACTCGGTGGGCCGGGAAACCGTCAGCTACGTGAACCAAGGGCGCTGATGACAAAGTATCAAGTTCTGCTGGAATCGTGGACGGAAATAATAATGTTGACAAAATTAGAACGACAGAATATCGATTATTTGCAAACAAAATGGAGCACATACGAACGCCAAAGGTACGATATATTTTATAAGATATTCAATTGAACAGATTTACATCGATTTTATAAACTGTCAGAGTTTACATCGTGTTTTAATTCAGCTGCATTTATCACTAAAGCCGAGAATGGACAGTAATCGGTGCTGACTTCGTCGCGGAAACTCACGGCGTATCAGCCACTGACCACAGCCTGCACAGGCGACAGGCACAGCCTCAGTCAACAGTTTTGTTTAACAAGTGGACAAATGAGCCATTACTGGCATTAGTACTACTTTGATGCTTGATGCATCAAGCTAGTACCAATGGCAATGCCAACGTAATGTAATGGCTAGCATTAGGCTTAGCCTTACCCTTACTAGGCCTTACCTTAGCCTTAGCCTTAGCCTTAGGCTTAGGCTTAGCCTTAGCTTAGGCTTAGCTTATCAAGACAAGTTCAAAGCAGGCAAAGTCTTTTAGTAAGGCATTATTAATTTATTACATACATGTCTGTCACTGTAGTCTACAGACAGTCTGCATGCAAAAATTTTACCATCATTGACCAATTAAAAAAAATCCACATTAAAACTGACATGTACTACTACTAATCACTTTACATTTCCGTGACATGCCATCTGCAAATTGGCACCAAGAAGCAGAAGAAATGTTCTCCAAATAATTAATTATGAGTAAGTTTATCATCTAATGGTGGGCCATATTATCCAAAACAACGCATGCACAATGTCACATGATGTTACAGTTTTCATCACAAAAGTCATAATTTAATATTTATGTATGGTTATTGTCAAGTAACTTTAGTGATATACGTATAATGATGATAATATGCATGAAATAAGTGTCTATTGCATGTGTTTATTGCATATTAATAATGTTCCAAATAGCCTAGACGAGTTACTATTCATTGAACTGGATTCTCGCCTTTCAGTTGTTAGACTATATATTCTTTTAGGCGTTTTTGCATGAGTAGCACATTTGACTCTGTCAACTATCATATTCTCGCAGCTAGCATTTTCTCAAACTTTATAACAATTTATATTTTAATTAATTTATTGCTTCATTAGTTTATCATCCTTTGTGAGAATGAATACTTTCTTCTATCCAACCTACACTATTCTTTGTCAATATCATAATGTCTTCCCTTCCAGCACTCATCCTGTCCTCACTGTTAAATCTACTTTCTTTACTTGAAAAAAATACTTCTCTCAATATTGTCATAACCTTTCAATATTGAGAAATTCCTATTTGACTTCCACTTCTCCTCATCTCAATGTTGTTAAAACACATTCACTTTAACATTTTCTTTACTAAGGTCTGACTCTCTTGGTTCTCAAATCAGCTTAATTGTTCTTTCTTGTTTTATTTCTACCTTATTTAACAAGATTTAACAAGTTTGCCATCCAAGGCAAAATGACCACACAATATATATGGATCAATGAACACTGTTAGGCATGTTGTAGTTGGCAGTGACCACAAGTAGTCTTTGTTGAGAGGTTGGAATAGGGCATGCCACTGTCCGGGATCAGTACCTCACTTGTAGTTTAGCCAGGCTATACTGGTGCAGGTTGTCTGACTTGAGTCACCAAATTTCAGAAGACTGCTAGTATTACTTGGCACTGTCACTTGTGAGAATACAAAGGCACTTTAAGGGTGATGAATGACGCTTTCATTGTGGCCTCCAGAAGCATTATTATTATGTTAAACATAATTACCTCTCAAGAAACTTGGAATTCGATCTGAATATTTCGACTGCATCCCGTGGTCTTCTTCAGCGGACTAAAGTTATGGATGTGTCACATGACCAATGTCATGTGACACAAGCTGGAGCAGGACTGGTGGGAACTCCTGGCCAACATCTCAGTTCAACGTAGGTTTCTCTCTGGGGATGTTAATCGCCTCCTTTATTTTCCTCCTGTGCCAGTTCTCCTCATGGTGTAGAATTTTAATGTCCTTCATAGAGCACTGATGGCCTGTGTTCAGTTTGTGTTCACTTATAACTGATAGGGGTTGGCGACAAGATAGGTGTTCTTTAAAGTTTAATTCTTGTGCCAAATGTTCTGGCTGTTTCTCCTATGTAGTGTTGGTCACATTCTGGACATTGTATGTCATATACCACGCCACACTTTGCTGCCTTTGCTGTTCTGTCTTTTGGGTGTACCAACAGTGACCTCAAGGTCCTGTTCTGGTTCAACCATGAACTTAATGTTCTCGTCCATTGAGTTCAGATGGTGTGTGAAATGTTCTACTTCGCTCTCTTGTAACACTGTGAATGTGTCATCTACATACCTAAAGCAGATGTCTGGAGGATGAGGTGCTTCTCTGATGGCTCTTTCCTCAAAATGCTCCATGTATAGGTTCACTACTATCGGAGACACCGGTGAACCCATGGCTGCTCCCTTCTTCTGTTTGTAGAACACTCCATCATAAACGATATGTGTGGTGTTTAGACAGATTTCTAACAGTGTGGTGATCTGGTTTACTGACAGTTCACATCTGTCTTTCAGTGTTGGGTCCTGGTTTAGTCAGTCCTTAATCACCGATACTGCCTCTGTTCTTTGTCCTGCTCCAGCTTGTGTCACATGACATTGGTCATGTGACACAAGTCTGCTGAAGAAGACCGCGGGATGCGGTCGAAATGTTCAGATCGAATACCAAGTTTCTTGAGAGGTAATTATGTTTAATATTAATAACCGAGAAACCGGATCATCTATCCATTTAAGGATTATCATTATGGCCTGAACTGGTAACTAGTACAGGGGACTGTACAATTGTGGGTATTAACTGGGGGCTGTACAACTGTGGATATTAACTGGGGGCTGTACAACTGTGGATATTAACTGGGGCTGTACAACTGTGGATATTAACTGGGGGCTGTACAACTGTGGATATTAACTAGGGGCTGTACAACTGTGGATATTAACTGGGGGCTGTGCAACTGTGGATATTAACTGGGGGCTGTACAACTGTGGATATTAACTGGGGGCTGTACAACTGTGGATATTAACTGGGGGCTGTGCAACTGTGGATATTAACTGGGGGCTGTACAACTGTGGATATTAACTGGGGGCTGTACAACTGTGGATATTAACTGGGGGCTGTGCAACTGTGGATATTAACTGGGGGCTGTACAACTGTGGATATTAACTGGGGGCTGTACAACTGTGAATATTAACTGGGGGCTGTACAACTGTGGATATTAACTGGGGGCTGTACAACTGTGGGTATTAACTGGGGGCTGTACAACTGTGGATATTAACTGGGGGCTGTACAACTGTGGATATTAACTGGGGGCTGTACAACTGTGGATATTAACTGGGGGCTGTACAACTGTGGATATTAACTGGGGGCTGTACAACTGTGGATATTAACTGGGGGGCTGTACAACTGTGGATATTAACTAGGGGCTGTACAACTAGGTGTTGCTGATTGGGAAAAGAATGTAAAGATGCTGCCTCTTTAAAAATATACCGACCTGTACTCGTAATGTACTTGTAAAACCTGAGTACATTGAATATGAGTACGAGTACATGACCATAATTTCTATGCGTGCGAGAATGAGTACTTAAAAATGTACTTGAGTACATGAGTACTGAGTATTTCAGCCCCAGGTCTGACTTACAGTAGTGTTCAGTTGCTAGCTACTTGGTTTAGCTAGTAGTTAGCATTACATTTTGTATTGCATCAGTGCATCAGCGTAACTAATAAAGATGAAGAACACAATGGCTGCATAGTAGAAAACACTAGAAAGTAGTGTATCTTTGATCACCAGATGTCACTAGCTGACAGAACCTTTTTTTATTAACCCCTAGATGGCAGCACCAATTAAAAAGGTCCAGTCTTGGAATTAGTTTTAGTTAGCTTTGGAAGTTTAAGTGTGTGTGAGCGCGCGTGTGCGCGCGTGTGTGCACACACACACACACACACACACCGATTAAGTACAAGAATGATTACTCAAAAACTGTCAATGATTACAAATGATTATGATTACTAGTTACGATTACTCCATGTCTTCTATAAAATGATGCAGATACTTTCTTTCATTGGGTTTATGTCCTCTAAACTCTGGAGATTTCTGTATGTGTTGCAGCTTCATTGAATGTCTGACACTGAGTGTCTGACACTGACTCATCGAGTCAATATTAAACTGTCCCAGATCCATTGAATCGAAGACACTGCATCATTTATATTATTAGGCCTAACAAAATAGTAATTTATAGTAAATTCAGGAGGTAGGGCAATTTCGAGTTAATAAACCGACTCAATCCTCCTGGGTCGCTGTTGGGTCGTTGTTATGTGTATTGTGTCCTATCGGCCAGGCGGGATGGGCCCCGATCACTCTTGGGTATTTCTCAGAAACTTTCAATTTGTGCTGTTGGTGATTGATAGGGCGCATGAGGCCTGGGCTTTGGGGCCTCACAATCAATTGGGCTGAAGTGCACTGGTGGATGAAGCACAGCGAATGAATAGCTTGTCTCATGGCACATGGTGGAAATGTGTGGATTCTGTGGCTTTTTATGACGTGGTCTTTTGCAAAATATTTTAAGGCATTAAATATGATAACATGATATACATTTGTGATGATGTAACCTTTTGATGTGTTGATATTTTCAGTGGTGCAAACTTTAGGAAGTGTTGATATTTTCAGTGATTTAAGCTTTATGATGTGTTGATATTTCCAATGGTGCAAGCTTTGTCATTTTATCAGTCATATAATTTCACACCAACTACCATTTTTAGTACATCATTTTGGGAGGAATATGCCCATTTTCCATAGTGAGACAGATTTGTTTCTCATTTATGGAAAATCGCTAAGCAGATTTCCGGTGAAACCAAGCGGATTTAACTTGATGTTTGAATATATTTCATAGCCTAATATATATGGCGACATCTGCATCTGAAGTATGTAGATAGCTTGGCAAATTTCTGGCAAACCATTTCCGTTTGATATAGGTATACTTCATAGCCAAATAGATGACAACACTTGATCATAATCTGGATGCCATAGGCGAATGGACCAATGAAAAATTTGATATGGATTTATGCAGATTTATACAGAATTTCAAGTAAAAAAATACTGATTTCCACAAAATGAACACAGAATATCTGTGTTATTATTTCATGAACAGAATTGCAACAACCTTCCGGTTATAGTAAATAATAATAATAATAATGTTGGTAGTTGATGTAGCACTTATTAATTAAATAATTACACATTAAAGCACTCCGCACTAAGTTAAGCTAATATAAAATAAATGTTCACTACAACTAATAGATAAAAAATAAATATGTAAAATGCTAAACTTCAGTGTAAATAAATAATAATAATAAATAACCAAGATCGCAAGATAGAAAGTAATGTGGCTGATACCTGGAAAGAAATGTTTCTATATCAAGGCAGGTAATTACAATGAAAAAAGTACGTTTTCAGTTGTTTTTGAAATGCAGTTAAGGTTACTACCAAGTGAACACATTTGCTCATAAACCAGTATTTGTTATATATGTTAAAAGGTACTTGGTCACCCGTTATTATAATTATTACAGACTATCCTTAATTAGATTTTTTTCTGCCTCATTGATTATGTGGACTGTGTCGTAATTGTAGGAGTTTGTGGGCAGTCAACCGAGACAGTCGCACTCTAGTCGTATTACTAATGCATGAGGTGATGGGATTTATGCTGCCACAGAGTCTACAGAAACTCCCGCCCCCTGTATACCTAATGCTCCGGATGAGACCGTTTTTAATCTAATATTTTTTTAGCATAGTGATTGTAACTTAACTCAATACCCAACTATGGGTGGATAATGGATTGGATTTAACAAAGTATTCATTCTAATGGAGGACAATAAATGAATGGTACAAAATTATTCAATGATTTTGTGAATTCTACAAGCGTGAATACATTTTAAAGATAAATATATGAATATTTCAAAACAGAACTGACAGGTATGGACTGTAAGATCTGATGATGATGCATAGAAAAATATTGTTTGACTTTCAATAAGACAATGGCTTCCTTGTCCACATGCCATCTTATTGAACTGCCATGTGATATATCACCAAGTATATTTGCTTATCTAAAAATAAAAACACAGACTAGGTTAATTAATTATTTATTTCATCAAACCAATTGTATAGGGGGAAACATTAAGCAGTGAAACACATTTGTAATAAATAACCACTTTCTGTTAGTGAATAAAAAAATAACTGCATGATAATTTGATGTCCAGCTGTCATGCCATGCAGGGTTTCACCCAGTTATCTGTCCATGAGTCCCTGCCTAGGTACTATCTCAAAACATTCATCTGTGTGCAACTTCATATTTGCCAAGTGGAACTGGGGCAGCTGTAACACAAAACTACTGCATGTGCCCAGAATCAGCACACATATGAACTATGATCAGAAAATGTTTTTTTTAATACATCCATGCACGATGATAAACAGAAAAGGGGGCTAACCCTCAATGAAACTAATTTTGTGTAGGGGGTAGATTCGAATATCAATATTTTGAGACAGTACCTTAGACTTCCTGCTGCTTGTGGAGTCATCACTACAAGCGCGGTGGAAGCAAGATCATCATTCATACTTTGTAATTGTCAAACTGGCTTCCATTATGAATCTAGCTGTCAGACGGAGGACGTGATTGTGACATCTGGATTGATCTGCTACAGTCAACCTGTCTGTTATTGCACTAATGCATTTGTCCCGGACATGTGCTAACTATGAGTATGACGTCCTGTTTCTGTTTTCCACTGGGGTCGTACAGGAAATATAACTATTATTTTTCATTCAGTTGTGTCCTCATGCTAGGTAATTAATTTATCCACACTTTACATGCTTCTGTCGCGACTCGTGGTTGAGAGATGGAATCCAAAGCAGATTACACATTTACCCCCTGTGTGGGATCTTTTACTTCCCCTGGCATAGACACCAGGTAGTAGAAACCAACACCTTGTAATGTCTCTTCCGAAAGACAATGTGGAATGAACGAAATCACCCATGTTTCAGGTGGACTCAACCTTTGATTGACATCACTAACTGCCTCGTGCCCCTAATTTGTTTATGATAACATTACAATGTGCACAATAGTGATCTGCTCTGCATGCATGTTCTGTCATTACATATATATTCACATTTTATAAAATTTCTTTATTGTGTAAGCGTATTTGTTATTAGGTTGGTTACATTTTATCAATCCCGTATTTATGCATCTCTGAACATATTTTTTATTCCAATTATGCATCACTTGATGAATAATAGAAATAGTTATTATTATTTATGAACAAGTTTAGCTAATACGAAACACACTTTTTTGTTTCGAGCACCACCAATCTTTCGCATTCCACACATACACGTCTACATTATTTAGTTGGTTGCATCGCCAGGCGCTGTCAATCACCCATTGTCTGATGAGCATCCAGCATTGTGCAGCAAATGCAATACCCTGCCAACAGTTCCCTGGTGGTAATGTAATGGCTGTTTATTTGCTGCCTAAATGAAATAGTGTGAAAATAGCTGTTTACTCGCCGCACAAGTGGCAATGTCAATGTCATCGACACAAAGAATGTGACGACACTAGGTAACAGAACAAGCTCAGTCGAAAATGCCGGGGAATTCTTGTATTGTACATTTGTGGTATCATTAGCAGTCACTTATGCACCTTATTGGTTTAATTAAATCTTTGTCGGTATGGGGTGGCACTGATTGAGTGGCGCTGTACACCGCTGTGGTATTCCTGGCAGTTGTTGTCAGCTCAGTGGGCAGTGGGCACTGATGCTTGATTGTATTATAACATGCTTCAATAATGTCTCTGGGGAGCATCCGCTGGCGCTTACCTACTGGACAGGGATTGGTCACTGGGTCCATGTCTTGGCTTATGTAGAAACGGTGCACGTGATATGTTGACAGAGGAGGCTGGGCCAATGTGTGCAGTTACATGTGTGGCTGACTGGCTGGACTGTTATTGATGTGTCCAGGCGGTAGCTTGTATGCTGCCTACACTCCATAGCAAAATGGGGCCTCCCAATTGTTTTGCAGATTTGTGAGATGTCCAGGAATTTTACTCTGTGATAAAGAACTACATGACAAAGTGTGGGAGGTTGTGATGCCACAGTCAAGGATGGAAGGTGTAGATATGATGGACACAACTGTAGAGCGCAGGACAGTTAACAAGTGTCAGGAGGTATTAGTGACACAGTAGTGAAAGATGACATCTCGTGTGCGCTTCAGAAAGGGGCATCTTGCCCTGCGAAACAACGTTGCAGTTTGGTGGGGTCTGGTGCGCACCATGGTCGATGACGTGAAGCACTGGAAGGACTTGGAACACCTGCCTGATGGCACTACACAGGTGAGGACATGACATAAGACATGACAAAGGTGAGGACATGACACAGGTGAGGATGTGACATAAGTGAGGACATGACGCAGGTGATGACTTGACGCAGGTGAGGATATGACACAGGTGAGGACATGACAAAGATGATGACATACATATTTATGTATATAATTGTGAATAGAATATTTTGTAACTGTATTCAGCATGGGATGGTGATACGGCTACGGTTAGAGGGCTGGGTTGTCAATATTACTGAGAGAACCAGGGGTTGAGTCCAACTGCGACCATTTTGAAATGTGGGCAGTTTAATTCAGTCCACGTTGTTCCAGTCCACTCAGTTGTATAAATGAGTAGCTGGCTGCTGACGGTGGTGGACAGATACGAAAGAATAGTCTTTGTGTAGTAACCGCAGCATGGCTGAAGATGAGTTGGTGTTGGAATGAACAGGTCTGCCAGGGAGTGAAGTGTAAAGTGTTTTAGCAGTCCCACAGATCGGATATCGCGCAGTATAAATCATTGTTACCTTACCTTCTATAAACTCACAAGCTCATCTAGTGTTCTACTAAAGGTTTCTCAATTACAGATGATTCCACCAATAAAATCACCTCAATTGTGGATAGTATTTATCATCTATTTCCTCAAGATGAGATCAGGTGTTGGTGTGCTGTTGCATATTAGATGAAAGTAATTATGTTGTAAATTCAAATGACCTCAAACCTGGCACAGATTTCACTGTGTGTTAGTTAACAGCGGAAGCAGCTGTTCAAATGCAGCACTAGTTAAGCGCAGGTATTTAATATAAAAAACTTTTCTAACCATAAAGGAAACAAAAGTCATGGTTTTGGCCCTATTCATCTATATTTAGTTTTAACAAGATTTAACAAGATTTGCCATCCAAGCCAAAGGCCCAGATGGCAAGTGGACAAGGAAGCCATTAGCTTATCGAGAGTCCAACAATGTTCACCTACTTATAACCCGCCCTCCTGATATATGTGTCAACCTTGTTTTTAAACATATTCACGCTGCTAGCAGTTACACAATCTGTAGACAATTTGTTCCATCCAGAGTTATTAAGACATATCTAATTGCGACTACAATTAAGAATATCATGATAGTGGTTGACTAGGAAAGCCTTGTTGAACACACAACATCTTAATTTCATGGGTCGTGCCATACCGTTAGATAAGCATAAGTTATGAGTGACAAACTCAAGCAAAACTTGCACCAAATGAAAATATATTTGTTATACACCTATTCCTATATTTGCCAATATGATATGGCTATGCTGTTTGCATCCAAACTCAGCTTATGTAACATATTTTAGCTTTTGTTTACTAAACTAATCGTCTTTCTGGCAAAATAACATGTTTGTTTGAGGCTTTGCATTGGTTCTGCGTATACCTTAATACTTCACAATAGTCTAGGTTACCTGATTTTAATAGAACTGCGCATGCATTTATCGGTTAACATGTCAGCGCTCAGTCAACTATTAACAACAGAAACACAATTTAAAACTCTGCTGTGGCTGACGTCTGTCTTGGGTGACAATGTCTCCTATTAGTGCAGGTTGTGGCGTCTTTGTAGGCGCAATTGTCTCTTTATTTTAATGTATTTCTCCATGTCAATATCACGACTTGTGTGAAGCATGGCCCGTCAACTTGGCTACTCCATTGCAACAGCAGTCTATTTTTCAGGATGGGATATCACAGGATTTCAGGTCACGTTTCAGAACATCTTTGAAGTAAAGATGTGGTCTGCCCACTGATATTTTGGTGGTCTGCTTTCCATCTTGCTGACGTGTCCAGTCCAGTGTAGTCAGCAATTACACAGAGTATAGATGAGTGGACGGATGTCTGCTCTGGTGAGAGAGCTTCCTAGTCAATTAAAATAAGGAAACTGCCAGTAGAACTCGTCATCACATACAGTGGAGAGACTTTGCTTCCTTGTTCAATAATTAATTCTGTTCCATCATTATGTTGTTATGACTGATGCTCACTTTTTTTTAACAAGATTGCCATCCCAAACAACAAGTTCCAGATGGCAAGTAGACATGGAAGCCATTGGCTTATCGAGAGTCCAACAATTTTATCATCATGTGTAGCCTGCTCTTATCATATATCTGTCAATTCCATTTTTAAACATATTCACACTACTTGCATTAACACAATCATGTGGTAGTTTGTTCCATTCATTTATCACCATCTGTGAGAAAGAGTACTTTCTCATGTCAAACCTACACTGCTCCTTAACTAAAGCTGCTTTGAGTCCTCTGGTTATACTGCCTTGTTTAAGTTCGAAGAATATATTCCTATCAACATCCTCATAACCGTTCACTATTTTAAACACTTCTATTTGGTCTCCTCTTAGTCTCCAGGTCTCTAGTGTTGTCAAACCACATTGTAATAAGCGGCTTTCATAACTAAGGACTCTCAATTCTGGAATCATTTTAGTTGCTCTTCGTTGTATTCTTTCTAGCTTGTCTATGTCCTTACGATATGGCCTCCATGCTTGTATACTATATTCCAAATGTGGTCTAACTATCGCTTTGTACAGGGGTACAATTAGCTGTTTCTCCTTATACGTGATAGTTCTCCTAATTAGCCCTAGAATTTGATTTCCTTTCGAAGCAGCAATCCCACATTGCTCTGAAACTTTCATGTCAGCACTAAATGTTATACCTAAGTCCTTTTTTTGTGTGGTTCTACCTAGTACAGCATCCCCCATTTTATATTCTTCGTCCATGTTTCCGTGTCCTATGTGTATACATTTACACTTCCCAAAATTGAATAACATTTGCCATTTTTCTGACCATTTAACACATTTATCTAGATCATCCTGTAAACTTTGTTTATCTGTATCATTAGTAACCTTTCTGAATACTTTTGTGTCATCTGCAAATTTGAGTACTTTGCTAGATATGTCATATTCCAAATCATTTATATATATTAAATACAGTATAGGGCCTAATACTGATCCCTGTGGTACCCAACTCCGAACAGATTTCCAGTTTGAAATCTCACCATCTACTATTACTCTCTGACTTCTGTGTGTAAGCCACTTTTCTATCCAGTTGATTACATCATTGCCTATACCATGGGCTTTTAGTTTAAGTAACAATCTTTGATGTGGCACTTTATCGAAAGCTTTCTGAAAACCTAAATATACAATATCCACTGGTGACCAGTCCTCTACCTACTTTGTAATTTCTTCCAAAAAACATAAGAGATTGGTTAGACATGACCTTGCTTTTAGGAACCCATGTTGAGATGTATTTATTAATTTATGTTTTACAAGGAATTCCACCATGTGGTCTCTAATTAATGTTTCGAGTAATTTACATACAACTGATGTTAAACCCACTGGTCTGTAATTTTCTGGTTTGTTCCTTGATCCTTTCTCAAATAGCGGTGTAATGTTTGCTTCTTTCCATTCTGAAGGAACTATTCCTTCTAGTGAAAAGTTAAACATTTGCTAGTGGTGTACTAATTTGCTCAACAATTTCCTTAAGCAGTTTTGGTGGTATCCCATCAACTCCAGGTGATTTATTATCTTTCATCTTCTTAATTTTCTTTGCTATCATTTCAGGAGTTACAAATAATTGCCCTAAATGTTCTGATTTATTGTCCTCAAATTTAGTAAATGAAACTGGAAGTGAGCTGATATCTTCTGTGGTAAAAACTGAGCAGAAATACTCATTCAGGACCTCTGCCATTTGAAACCCGTCTGAAATCATGTTTTCACTGTTGTTTTCCAGTGGTCCGACCTTATATCTCAAACTTTCTGTTTACTCCTTACATAAGCATAGAAACTTTTGCTGTAATTTTTTATATTACCTGCCAATTTTTTTTCAAAGGTTCTTTTAGATTTTCTAATTTCAGTTGTAGCTAAGTTAAGTGCCTCTTTGTAGTTTGTGTAGTCATCTACATTTCTAGTGTGTTTATATACCCTCCACAGCATCTGTTTGTGAGCAATTTTTCTAATAGCCTCTTTTGACAGGTGTTTCTTCCTGGACCTTTTCCCTCATTTTCTTAATTTAAAAAAATTTCTCAATAATGCCCTCAATCTCATATTTTAAACAAGTCCAGCATTCTGTTGCTGTCTTGTTCTTCAGCAAGTTATACCAATCTATATTTGCTAGATGTGTTCTTATCTCTTTATATTTGCCTTTGTTGAAGTTCCTCCTCCATTGTTTTTTATATGTATTCCCTGTTTTTACTTTTATATTAAAATGGATTTGGTTATGGTCACTTGAACCCAAAGGTTCGTGTACTTTAACATTGTCAACTAATTCATTTTGAGAAGACATAACCTGACAATCCCTCTTCACTTACTCATTTATCTTCCTTTTGTTGCACATTCTTCCTTTTTCCATCTTTCTTCTTCTTACCAGCTTTCTCCCTCACACTACCTCTGCTCTCCTTGTTCTCACCGCCTTAACTCACTTACCTGGTGTCCAACTGTCACAGCTAGAGCATGTCAAATTACGCTTCGCCTTTATTTGGCATTTGCACGGTGCCATGTTAGAAATTCAATTTATATTTGTCTATAATCCGTTTGTAATAAATTTATACTAGGTAGTCTTCACAAAGACTGTTTTTGTGTTGTAATACACATTTTATGCTATTTTACTTATGTCTTAATTAAATTTGCAACTACTGCCTTGCAACTTACTTTCTATATAACAGCTGACTATAACAAAATGTAATATCACTCGCGCTAACAAACTTTCAGTGACCTTCTTTAAATTCCACTGAACAAAATACTCAGGTTCTCAATTTTTAATATGTTCTAAATTATTTACAATAATATTATGTCTCGTATTACTACCTTCATCATCCCCACTACCTTCATCATCCCCACTACCTTCATCATCCCCACTACCTTCATCCTCCCCACTACCTTCACCCTCCCCACTATCTTCATCCTCCCCACTACCTTCATCCTCCCCACTACCTTCATCCTCCCCACTACCTTCATCATCCCCACTACCTTCATCCTCCCCACTACCTTCATCATCCCCACTACCTTCATCATCCCCACTACCTTCATCATCCCCACTACCTTCATCCTCCCCACTACCTTCATCATCCCCACTACCTTCATCTTTCCCACTACCTTCATCATCCCCACTACCTTCATCATCCCCACTACCTTCATCCTCCCCACTACCTTCATCCTCCCCCTACCTTCATCCTCCCTGCTACCTTCATCCTCTCCGCTACCTTCATCCTCTCCGCTACCTTCATCCTCCCTGCTACCTTCATCCTCCCCCTACCTTCATCCTCCCTGCTACCTTCATCCTCCCCGCTACCTTCATCCTCCCAACTACCTTCATCATCCCCACTACCTTCATCCTCCTCACTACCTTCGTCATCCCCACTACCTTCATCTTTCCCACTACCTTCATCCTCCCCACTACCTTCATCCTCGGGTGTCTCTTCATTCCAATCTCTTCTCTTAATTTCTCCATCTTCCTTCTGTCTTCTCTTCTCCTCAATTTACATATTCTCTGAACCCAGTAAACGAGTTGTTCTCTGCTACCTGTAGCAGGACAAGATGTTCTCTGCTATCTGTAGCAGGACAAGGAGATGTTTTAACTGCAGCTGACAGCAGAATCTCACCTGGCATGTGTTTGTCATACAACTGTGTCAGAGAGATCAATATTATTAATCTCCTAGGACCCTCTACTTTATCATGCATCTGATGTCAGACACATGTTTCCATCTGTTTCTGCCTTTTTCTTTTTATGCGACAAGAATGTGGCATCTCATCTCATGTCCCTGAGGTTAAGATGTCAGTCACTTCAGAAATGCTATAGATAAATCTTGCATTGCATCTGCATGCATATTATAGTATTTGATTTGTGCTATTCTGGCAGATTATAAATGATATTGATTCTGCTTTGACTGTACTGCCATTATTCAATTGTTATTTGTTATTATCTGGGGGCATCTCCTCTTGGAAAGGCAGCTGTCATGGGTGATAACTCATGTCTGCACCGTGCTGTTCTTGTCAGATCTTCATGCTTCCTTTTCCCCATCCATGCCTTGATGTTGTCCATCCACGGGGCTCTTGGTTTCCCCTGCCTCTTTCACCCTCCTCCATTTCCTACAACATTTCCCTATAGTAGGCATAGTTCATTCATTTTATGTTTCACCTCTCAGAAGCCTCTTTTCATCTCTCTGTCTGTTTGTCTCTCTCTGTCTCATACCCTCTATCTCTCTGGCCCTATATTTCCCTCTATCTCTCTGGTCCTATGTTTCCCTCTATCTCTCTGGCCCTATGTTTTCCTCTATCTCTCTGGCCCTATATTTCCCTCTATCTCTCTGGTCCTATGTTTCCCTCTACCTCTCTGGTCCTATGTTTCCCTCTATCTCTCTGGCCCTATGTTTTCCTCTATCTCTCTGGCCCTATATTTCTGTCTATCTCTCTGGCCCTATATTTCCCTCTATCTCTCACTATCCTTCTATCTCCCTTCCTCTCTCTATCTCCCTATGACTTTCCCTTCCCCCTTCCCTTTTCTCTTTCTCCAACACTACCCCCTCTCTCTCACCCTTTCCATCTCCTTCTCTCCCTCTCACTAACCCTCTATTTTCCCCTGCCCATACTCCCTCTTTCTCCCTCCCCTCTTTCTCCCTGTCTCTACGTGTCTACCTCTCCTCCACTCTCTCTCCTGTCCCTCTTCCTACCTCCCCCCTTTCTCACACTTCAATGGCTCCACTAAATCTTCTGAAATTACATCATCAACCTATGTTGTCTAGCGTGAGATAAACATTCTGTAATGTCTGGCTTGTCCTCGTATCCACCCACTTCGTCCTTAAGTATCATCACACTAATCCAAACTGAGCCTGCCCATCACACGTGTGGCTGAGTACTTACTTTCTTAATCCTCTCCTTCTTAAACACATACGCACAGTAACAGCAGCTCAGTTTCTCATTTATTTTAGGACATGATGCACCTCTCATGCCGATTTACTGTTCCTTCCACGTGGAACCTCTTTTCTTCTGTCATCTTCAGCCAAACACAAAATGTTCCTTCCATGTGGAACCTCCTTTCTTTTATCATCTTTAGCCAAACACAAAATGTTCCTTCCATGTGGAGCATCCTTTCTTCTGTAATCTTCAGCCAAACACAAAATGTCCCTTCTATGTGGAACCTCTTTTCTTCTGTCATCTTCAGCCAAACACAAAATGTTCTTTCCACGTGGAACCTCCTTTCTTCTGTCATCTTCAGCCAAACACAAAATGTTCTTTCCACGTGGAACCTCTTTTCTTCAGTCATCTTCAGCCAAACACAAAATGTCCCTTCTGTGTGGAACCTCCTTTCTTCTGTCATCTACAGCCAAACACAAAATGTCCCTTCTATGTGGAACCTCCTTTCTTCTGTCATCTTCAGTCAAACACAAAATGTTCCTTCCATGTGGAACCTCCTTTCTTCTGTTATCTTCAGCCAAACACAATATGTTCTTTCCATGTGGAACCTCCTTTCTTCTGTCATCTTCAGCCAAACACAAAATGTTCCTTCCATGTGGAACATCCTTCCTTCTGTCATCTACAGCCAAACACAAAATGTTCCTTCCATGTGGAGCATCCTTTCTTCTGTAATCTTCAGCCAAACACAAAATGTCCCTTCTATGTGGAACCTCCTTTCTTCTGTCATCTTCAGCCAAACACAAGATGTTCCTTCCATGTGGAACCTCCTTTCTTCTGTCATCTTTAGCCAAACACAAAATGTTCCTTCCATGTGGAACATCCTTTCTTCTGTCATCTACAGCCAAACACAAAATGTCCCTTCCATGTGGAACCTCCTTTCTTCTGTCATCTTCAGCCAAACACAAAATGTTCCTTCCATGTGGAACATCCTTTCTTCTGTAATCTTCAGCCAAACACAAAATGTCCCTTCCATGGGGAACCTCCTTTCTTCTGTCATCTTCAGCCAAACACAAAATGTCCCTTCTATGTGGAACCTCCTTTCTTCTGTCATCTTCAGCCAAACACAAAATGTCCCTTCTATGTGGAACCTCCTTTCTTCTGTCATCTTCAGCCAAACACAAAATGTTCCTTCCTTGTGGAACATCCTTTCTTCTGTAATCTTCAGCCAAACACAAAATGTCCCTTCCATGTGGAACCTCCTTTCTTCTGTCATCTTCAGCCAAACACAAAATGTTCCTTCCATGTGGAACATCCTTTCTTCTGTCATCTACAGCCAAACACAAAACGTCCCTTCTATGTGGAACCTCCTTTCTTCTGTCATCTTCAGCCAAACACAAAATGTTCCTTCCATGTGGAAACTCCTTAACCTCCTTTCTTCTGTTATCTTCAGCCAAACACAAAATGTTCCTTCCATATGGAACATCCTTTCTTCTGTTATCTTCAGCCAAACACAAGATGTTCCTTCCATGTGGAACCTCCTTTCTTCTGTCATCTACAGCCAAACACAAAATGTCCCTTCTATGTGGAACCTCCTTTCTTCTGTCATCTTCAGTCAAACACAAAATGTTCCTTCCATGTGGAACCTCCTTTCTTCTGTTATCTTCAGCCAAACACAAGATGTTCCTTCCATGTGGAACCTCCTTTCTTCTGTCATCTTCAGCCAAACACAAAATGTTCCTTCCATGTGGAACCTCCTTTCTTCTGTCATCTTCAGCCAAACACAAGATGTTCCTTCCATGTGGAACCTCCTTTCTTCTGTCATCTTCAGCCAAACACAAGATGTTCTTTCCATGTGGAACCTCCTTTCTTCTGTCATCTTCAGCCAAACACAAGATGTTCCTTCCATGTGGAACCTCCTTTCTTCTGTCATCTTCAGCCAAACACAAGATGTTCCTTCCATGTGGAACCTCCTTTCTTCTGTCATCTTCAGCCAAACACAAGATGTTCCTTCCATGTGGAACCTCCTTTCTTCTGTTATCTTCAGCCAAACACAAGATGCCACCGAAGAAAAATAACATCTTGCTATGTCAATTACGTTTACCTCCGGAACCTGCCATTTTGAAAATATTTGTAGCACAACTGAATTAACGACAAAAATGGCACATTAAAGCATTTTAAGATTTAAGATTTATCTAAGTTTTCTTTATGCAGTTTTTATCAGTTGTGAGGTTTGTTTGATCTTGTTTTGTTAACTGGAGGGCAGGAAGGACTCGGCCCTTATGATGAACATCCACCATGAACAATTCGATTTTAATTATTTTTGTGTGACTAAACTGAGCAATTTTGTGGACATAACATGTAAGTAACCAGATATGTTTGACGTGATTACCACAGTGTACTGTAATACTGTAATACTCAAATGTGTATTTTTTGCACATGTTGTCACATTTTATATTAAAATGTGCCATTTTGCCATTGATTCTGTTGAACCACTATAATATGTGCCATTTTTGTATGTGCCTGTTTGTATATGTGCCATTTTGGGTCTTGCCATTTTCACATGTGCCTTCAAGGTGGAGCGCCATTGGCACATAGCAAGCGTCTACTGCCTCATTTTTGACACTTCCCCTTGCTATGACATTTTCTGACTTGGTGGTCCTGCCATATGCCTGCGTCACCCTCACTATTTAAGTGAAGACGCCTGCACAAAGCTCCATTTTATGTGGAAGATGTTGAATATTTGATGAAGACAGTTATCAACGTATCATAATAGCAAGGCTTCAACGAGTGTTCTTTATTAACCTCAGTAATCAATATAATCGTATTACTTGTAACCATGTGGTAATGTTCCTTTTAATAAAGTGGTCTTTACTAATGTAGTCAATATGTCTAAGATCAGCGACTGATTCTTCCTGAACTGAAGAGCAGAGGAAGAACTTGTCATCCCAGAATTCCTGATGAAGGTGGCCGGTGGGGGCCAAGATGTTGAGACTACGTAAATCTAACAATAATCGAGCTAGAGTATGTATGTATGTATGTATGTATGTATGTATGTATGTATGTATGTATGTATGTACTATGTATGTATGTGTGTATGTATGTATGTATGTATGTATGTATGTATGTATATATCTTAATGTTTTCCTCCTAGACGGCTTGAATCTCGGGTGTCAAACTTTCTGGGATTAATCTGCGACCCCACGAATGAAATGTAACGCCTTTATTTTTTTCAAAATACCTGTATATAAAGGGTTCTTAGTGGTTTTATGGTAAATGAAATGTTGACTACGTAAACCGTTAACTCCCAACAATCACAGAAACTACACGCGCATGGCAAATACTTCAGTACGTAAACCATTTGAAAGTATGTAGTGCCATCTGGGCGGTTTATGATAGAAAGCGTGCACCCACGTATTGACCTCAGTGACCTTCAACATTTTGAACATGCAATGAGTATTGCATCATGTGCATGACTCGTTATCCCATGTGCGTTATCCCATCCTGGGACGGGCATTTTTGCTAGTCCAGATAACTGTGGTTGAAGAAAATTATTACTAAAATTTTTAATTCTTTACTACATTTCATCTCTGTAGCACACATTGTATATATCATTTCATATAAAAATAAGTCATTTCAGATAAATAAGTAGATTTAATGGTTATCTCTTAGTGGCCATATTAAAACACAGATACATACAAAATCACCGTCATTTTGCCTTATGAACAGCTCATAAAATAAACAATGTTTGTGGGAAAATACATCGATGTACAGTGCTAAATGAAACTACCTTGCACCCAATGAAACTGTTTAGTATCGAACATTGCTGTTTTGTCACACATAACACATAACACGATTAATTGAAAGTGAAAGAAATCCAGGTAAAAACTTTCTGCTCCACTGTTTTACATATTCCATTAAAAACCTAATGGGAAAATGTAGATATTTTTCTAACGCAGATCTATGAATAGAAGACCGGACAAAGTGACTTGTTGGCACTTCAGCTATTACAGGATCCTGTCAATCCACAGTGGATCTTACAGCCTGTCCCAAACTACAAGGACACGATCCATCACATGTCTCCAGCAAGTCTCTAGGTGGTGCTAGTTGCCTGTTGACGTCTTCGTTGTGTCAGCCACGGCAGTATTTTTGGTTTGGCATTAGAAACCTTTCTCACACATCAGAATGGATGAATCACTCACATTACCGCTTTTGGGCAGGAAATACCGCTTTTTTCCCTTGGTCCCACTTTCCTGCTTTTTGGATGAAATATCCCGCCTTTTTGTAATTTTCAAAAAAAAAAATCATGATAAAATCAATCTATTTGTTGCACATGACGCCATTATAGGCACATTTAATTTATTTGGTTTCAAGTGATTCCACATTTTCTCGTGTGTGCGTTCATTGCAAACGAGTATGGCACATAAAAATGGCATGTAAATACAACACGTTTAAAAAATGGCGAAAAACTGCTAACAATTAGAAAGGTTGATTGGAGAACGGTGTTTCCTGTTTTTCATGGACACTTTCACATTTTTTAGCAGATATTGACATCTATGAACTCATTTATTCCTGGGTTCGTTGCACCAAAAGTAATTAAATAGTTTGTCATGATTTCGTCAATACGTAATAAAAAGTTGGCTCAATCGAGCCGATACTAAATGAGTGATTATTTTTTGCAAAATGAGTCTGAAATGAGACGAGCAAATAATCTCATTAATTGATAATTCCGCTTTTTAATTATAACTCATGCCAAAAAAAAACTTTTGTCATTTGATCAGTCTGCTGACAATCTCTCATTACATGTTATCAAGGTTATTAAATTTCACATGAAACGTATTATTATCATGGCAAATTTGGACTAGTGATCAATATTCTATTGTTAGCATTAGCATGACGTTTCCTGTCTCCATTGCACACACTTTGTATATTGATCTTTTGGTTTAAGTACGCATCACCAACAGTAATTTCTTCTCTATAATGGCCGCCCATTGAGGTAGTGGTGAAGTCTCTTCAGACAGCTGGTCATTATCTTTGATAGAAGGTCGCGGTGTTGATGGCATGGATGAACAATGCAAGTTTATTTGTTGAGGTCTGGAGAAAGACCACTGTTTTTTCCACCAATGTTAAAGATGCAATGTTACAATGTTACAGTCGAGCCTTGTTATAACGTGGTGGTCGGGGTCCATGATTTCGGACCGCGCTGTATGCGAGGTGCATTAGGCGTTCCCATATCTGCCACCAGGGAGCTAATAAACAACCGCAATCGCCACCCGCTGCACCTAGTCCAAGAACACTGTAGAATCCATTGTGTGCTTGCAGCACTGTCTTGTATGCCAATACGCAGTTTATATAGCTTATTAAACAAGTCAACTAGCGTCAACATGTATTATTTTAAAATGTCACACCGTGTTGAATCTTCAGGGCAGCCTTCCAGTATGGTCATCATAGTGTCACTAGAACAGGCTGCCAGGTGGAACTACCAGCTGTGGGTTATTATCCTGTCTGCTTTCTTGTTTATTGACCCTTGGGACCTTTCCAGTGGCTGGCCTCCAACTAGGTCCAGAAGATTAAAGGCCAAACAGTACTAGAAAATTGGCTACAAGAGCACATATTTTGTGGTTTTTGTATTGCAACATTGGGGAATCTGTTTAATACATTACAGGTTGCACCTTCGTGTGCAACACTTCTTACTGCCCCCATCTTGGGCTTGGTGTTTCTTATATACCAGGTAGTTCCTTGCAGAAACTGCTCCTAGGCTCTTACAGAATGAACCAGTGAGTCGCAATGTCTGTGCCAGCCACATTATGTAAGAGGTGTGGTGTGACGCCACACTAGCGATCACGATAGTCATGTTGGTGACGTTGCTGCTGCAACTGCTGTTCCACTTGTGGTCCTTTCTGTTTATCTTTGAGAATTCCCTGGCACGGAGCGTGTGCGTTGGACTTGATGCGATTGGCACTGATTCTGATATCTGAAAAACGTTTAACATCTGTGTTCAGTATAACGCAAAAATAGTGAAACCGTTCGTCGCCTGAAACCGTACTTCGCACACCAGTCTAAACTAGTTAAAATGTTATATATTCTGTAGAAATAAAGTTTGCCAATGCATATGATATATAATAGTGGCCTAGGCCACTAATATAGTAAATATAGATGAATACAAATATATGATGCTTTGCAACATTTACTTACAATTTTTTTATTCTAATGACACAATATATATTTAGCATATCCATTATACAAATAAAACCATTATTTAGAAATATAATATGGCTATCAAATGGCTCCAGTCGATATATCTTGATAATGCTACAATTGTAAGTCGCCTGAAACCGTCTGTCATCTCTAGTTGGAGCACATCTGTTCCCACGAAAAACACTAAGCCACACATTATTGCTACTATGAAGACTATGAAGCGCACGTACCAACTCGGTGAAAATCATCAATTTACCCACTACTAGACATTAATAAAACATTCATAGAAATGTGTAGAAACATAGATTAAAAAAAAACTAATTCTGACGAAGATCACTAGGAAGTAGCTCCGGGTAAATTGCCACATAGCAGTTCTTGCCAACATATGGTTTCAGGTGGTGTTGGGCGATGTACGGTTACAAGGCCCGTAAAAAGTGTCATAACACGTAGGAAAAATGTCTACACATTTAGACCATTGCCAAATATTTAGCTTGACATATGTTATTGATGACTTAAAAGTTCTCACTAATGTATTGAGTTCTCTGTGCGCTGTACGGTTGCATAAAAAATTCCCCAAATCAGTTTTGGGACCTCCCACAAGTTATTATACAACGATTTTAATTTAAAACACTGCGTATCCAAAATATCCAGCTGAAGCATCACATTCTATGAGAAATCCATATTATTTCATAATATTTTGTTCTGCATTTGCCTGTATGAAGTAGTGCGATGTATGGTTTCACAAAAATGTTCACAATATAAAATAATCAGGAAAACTCAGGAATTTGACAAGAAATGTTAATATTGTTGTTAGTAATTCCTTAAATATATGCCATTATAGCTAACTATTAATTGTATGTCTTACATAGGTGGTTCGAATATTAAAAACTTTTTAAAGATGTCATCTTGTAAATATTGCACAAAGAGGAGCAAAAATTACAAATTTATTGGGGACAGTACTCAGTGTTTCGATGGTACAGTACGAATATAAAATTAGGGTTCCCCAAAAGTCCTAATCAAGATGCATACATTCGACCTGATCACAAGTTTATTGAAGGAGTAATGGTTCTAAACAACGTTTGTGAACGTTTCATGAGGACTGACCATTATATGCTTTGTGCTGTGTTTGGGAACTAACAACATCTATGAATGAGAAATGTATTAAAAACTTTAGCTTGGCCCCAGAATATTAGCATCACATTTGATGTCATTTGTTTGCAAAGGTAGCATTTTTTCCGAGTATGGTTCTCATAGTGTTCATCTTGAATACCAAAAAAAGAAACAGTAACAGTAGAGTAAGATACATCTCCTCCATCCACACATCTTTCTAGAATCTTCCTACCACATCGTGAATGTTTAATGATGTAATTTTTCACCTGCCATTAGCGAAGTGTCTGGCACACCAGGTGGCGCTAGAGTAGACAGGCTTATTGCATAACTTCTGCATGTAATCTTGCATGACTGATACGATTTGACTTGCTAGAAAACTATTGTGCCATACTATTGGGTGTAAATGGTCGATTCTTGTGAACAGGGTCTTTTAAAAAAGACCTGCTCTGCCCGTCTGAGATTTTTTGGAATCTTAAATTTTAATATATAATATTAAATTTAAACTAAGAAAAGAACAACTTCATTTAATAACAATAATTATAATGAGTTCTAAAACTTCTACAGGCTCGCCCAACCCTGTTTTTGTGCTTAGCAGCCAGCCTGCCGACCGTTGCTTTTTCAGTGCTGCCATTCGGCTATTTATAAACTGATCGGGTTCAAATCTCGAACAGAACAAGATTCCACAATGATGCAACCACATGGCGTCACCATTTTGGCATAGTAATTTTATGTTCCAACGTGTTTTTGTGACTTGTTGATCGTGGTATCATCTGTTGTCAGTTTGAATGTTTTTTGTTTATTTAAATTGCCTTTTGTTAGCACGATCAAATTGCTACGCACATTTTTGTGTGAAAAGTACACAATCTTTCAGGTGTTGCTTTTATATAATTTTGGATGGAAACAAAAACAATCTAGTGCCAGTTCACAAAACACAATTGGTAGCCATCTTGAAAATTATGATTTATATTTTCATGTTAGTTGACAAAAATGTGCATAATAGTGAAAAGTAATCATCAGAATTTGATAATTGTTTAGTGGAACAAAACTAACAAACATGGCTACATTTGCTTCTCTGGGTTGATGGTGATTTCTGTGAATCATCCTGGAATGTCAAAATGAAAATTTTCTGTAAAGAACATACAGTAAAGTGCAGAGTCCAGAACCTTACATTGGACAGGGCAGAGACTCCTGGACTTTACATTGTACAAGGCAGACACCAGGACCTTACACTGTACTGAGACCAAGACCTTATAGAGTATATATGCAGTTTACTGTATAAGGTCCTTCGTCTGTCCTGGGTCTGTCCTATACCATGTAATGTCCTTGATCTGCCTTGTGCAACATAAGGTCCTGGTGTCTGCTCTGTACCATGTAATGCCCTTGTCTTTGCCCTGAGCCATGCAAGGTACATGGTCTGCCCAGTACCATGTACGGTCCTGGGTCTGCCCAGTACCATGTAAGGTCCTGGTGTCTGCCCTGTACAGTGTAAGATACTGGTCTCTGCCCTGTACAGTGTAAGGTCCTGGTGTCTGCCCTGTACAGTGTAAGGTCCTGGTCTCTGCCCTGTACAGTGTAAGATCCTGGTCTCTGCCCTGTACAGTGTAAGATCCTGGTCTCTGCCCTGTACAGTGTAAGGTCCTGGTGTCTGCCCAGTACAGTGTAAGGTCCTGGTCTCTGCCCTGTACAGTGTAAGGTCCTGGTCTCTGCCCTGTACAGTGTAAGGTCCTGATTTCTGCCCTGTACAGTGTAAGGTCATGGTATCTGCCCTCTAACGCGTAAGGTCCTGGTCTCTGCCCTGTACAGTGTAAGGTCCTGGTCTCTGCCCTGTACAGTGTAAGGTCCTGGTGTCTGCCCAGTACAGTGTAAGGTCCTGGTCTCTGCCCTGTACAGTGTAAGATCCTGGTCTCTGCCCTGTACAGTGTAAAATCCTGGTCTCTGCCCTGTACAGTGTAATGTCCTGGTGTCTGCCCTGTACAGTATAAGGTCCTGGTGTCTGCCCAGTACAGTGTAAGGTCCTGGTCTCTGCCCTGTACAGTGTAAGATCCTGGTCTCTGCCCTGTACAGTGTAAAATCCTGGTCTCTGCCCTGTACAGTGTAAGGTCCTGGTGTCTGCCCTGTACAGTGTAAAGTCCTGGTGTATGTCCTGTACAGTGTAAGGTCCTGGTGTCTGCCCTGTACAGTGTAAGGTCCTGGTGTATGTCCTGTACAGTGTAAGGTCCTGGTCTCTGCCCTGTACAGTGTAAGATCCTGGTCTCTGCCCTGTACAGTGTAATGTCCTGGTGTCTGCCCTGTACAGTGTAAGGTCCTGGTCTCTGCCCTGTACAGTGTAAGATCCTGGTCTCTGCCCTGTACAGTGTAAGGTCCTGGTGTCTGCCCTGTACAGTGTAAGATCCTGGTCTCTGCCCTGTACAGTGTAAGATCCTGGTCTATGCCCTGTACAGTGTAAGGTCATGGTATCTGCCCTCTAACGCATAAGGTCCTGGTCTCTGCCCTGTACAGTGTAAGGTCCTGGTCTCTGCCCTGTACAGTGTAAGATCCTGGTCTCTGTCCTGTACAGTGTAAGATCCTGGTCTCTGCACTGTACAGTGTAAGATCCTGGTCTCTGCCCTGTACAGTGTAACATCCTGGTGTCTGCCCTGTATAATTTAAGGTCTGGGGTCTCTGTCCTTTATAATGTAAAGTCATGGTCTCTGCCCTTTACTGTGTAAGGTCCTTGGTCTGCCCTGTACCATGTAAGTTCATGGGTCTGCCTTTTGCCATGTGAGGTCCTTGGTCTGCCATGTAACACAAGGTCCTGGTGTCTGCCCTGTATCATGTAAGATCCTATAAAGTTCCTGGGTCTGCCTTGAACCATGTAAGATCCTGGGTCTGCCCTGTGCCATATAAGGTCCTATGTCTGCCGTGTGTAACGTGTCAATACTATGTGAAAGCTCTAGATGTTTGCTATATTTGGCTGCTATAAAGCCCCTGTTATTTGGACTGTGGTGCACTTATTGTAAGCCCGCCACACACTAGACTGTCCCTGCTTCGCTGCATCTAGGTCAAGAGATGAGATCGACGTCTACACTTTGGTCTGCACTTGTCGCGATTAACCAACTCACATGACCTGAAGGTGCATCAGAAGAAAGCACAGAATTACCGGGTAGACCTGTAAACACAAAGTTTCTCCATGGCCGCATTGATATAAACCGCTGACCAGTCAGTGGTCAGATGTAGGGCACGCAGCTGGGGTGACCAATCATGTCTGTGCCTGTGCAGGTAGGCTAGGGGACACTTCCTGTGTTGTTTAGCATTGGCGTCCTATAGATGCTTTACAGAGAAAGGTGTGGCTGATTATGCTAGAAACAGACATATAAGTTTGGTGTAATTAGTTTTGGTTGACTTTCCTAAGGCTTCTCTGTTGATTCTGTGTGACCTGCGGCACTGGTTTGTTACAGGGCTGTTACTGTGTGGATTAATATAACTGTGGACTAACTCACCATGATCATATTGTAAAGTATAGGCCAGTTTGATTTAATTATTTTTTATGCGCTAATATTAGTAAGTCATTTGGAGGTTTATTCGATGTATTAAGCCTAGATTAGCTACAGAAAAACAGCTTTCTAAAAGTTTATAGATAAACCACCCAAGTGGATATGGACAAAATCCATACAGTGTCAAAGATTGATGGTACTGGGTCAACGTAATTGGGAAATGAGGGGGAGCCCTGGGAACCCTGGACTTGGCCCAGCTCCAAGAGTTAAAAAGTTGAACTTGCAAACTGGGCAAGGAAGACTGGCAGACGTCATTGTCCAGCGGTTGAGAGGGTGGGTGGATTTAACAAGTTGACCAATAGTAAAGTGTATTGGGTATTTAAGCAATCACAGCGCCTCTAGTGATGGCGTCTGATTTTGGAAAACTGGGAGTATAAATACCCCGGAGGAGGGTTTACAAGGGGGCGGCAAGACTATTTTAAATTCACACTTAGGTGTGTAGTCATGCTGAATTTTAGGCATCCAAATTTTCAGTAAGGGTGGTCCTGGCGGGCCATACCTGCTTTAGCAGTAGAATTAAAAATTTCCAGTCAGAATTTTCTTGTTAAATCTTCTAGACTTTAAGAGTCTGTATACATTTTAAGTGATGTTTACATTCACTACTTTTCTTTACGGTTTACAGTGATAGATGTCTTCACTGTTATTTTTATTTGTCATCGTGAGTGATTATATTGCTACTATGTACGTAGCCGTCTGATGTACAAGATTAAAATCGTTTCGAACCTGGAGAACAATGCGTTGACTACACTTCTGTAGTACTCTATGTACTCATTGGTCGAGTGAGTACAAATTCAGTTATAAATCTCGATCTGGCAAGCGCAAAAACGACGGAAAATCAAAATATCTTTTGTTGTGAGAAATGCTTCCTGGATGATTGCGTGCAACAAGAAGAGGGAGGCATGTATCTTACAATATGAGGGAAAGTAAAAGTGAAAGTAAACTTTTAGTGTGGGATTATAAGTCTATTCTATTACTGTAATTTTTTTCGGATACTTCTTGGGGACAAATAGAACAGCCAAGGACGGCTCTCAGGGTCTCTCTGGGTCTCAGGGTCTTTCAGAGTCTCTCATGATCTCTCAGGGTCTCTCAGGGTCTCTCAGAGTCTCTCATGATCTCTCAGGGTCTCGCAGGGTCTCTCATGATCTCTCAGGGTCTCTCAGGGTCTCTCAGGGTCTCTCAGAGTCTCTCAGAGTCTCAGGGTCTCTCAGGTTCTCTCAGGGTCTCTCAGAGTCTCTCAGAGTCTCTCAGAGTCTCTCAGGGTCTCTCATGATCTCTCAGGGTCTCTCAGAGTCTCTCAGGGTCTCTCAGGGTCTCTCAGGAATTCTCCAGTCTTTCCGTCTACAAAGCATGTCTTGGGCTGAGAGAATTTGCACATGACCACAAATAAAGCAAACTATGCATCCGTTCTCTTGACATAAACTACAAATAAATTCTGTTCACTTTCAATTATGCAACATTAATTGCATCACAAATGTGTGCATCATGTTAGTGTCATACACAAAAATATCACAGAATAAGCAGGCAATAATAAAGGTGTTTTCACAGAATTCCCGTTTTCCCACCAGTTTTGTCATATTTGCACCATTGTGGATTCTCTTATTTTTCCTCTCTGCAGAGAGACAAGTCGAGTAGATCCAGTACGTCTTGGGATCAGATCACTCAGTTTTATTGCATCAAGTTGTGTCATTTTAAGTGTTTACAATTTAGGTAATTGTCCAACGAAGAAAATCTTTTTCAGAAAAAGTACCATAATTGTTTTCTCACAATAAAACCATTAAATGTCCCAAACCCCTAAATATATTATATTGCAGAGCATTAAGGTTAGTATAAACGCTCTTGTGTCAGTCAGACAGAACATAAATTGTTCCAAGGCATATATATAAATAACTGTTGTTTTATTTATTTGCATGTGGATAAGCAAAGCAAATGCAATGCCTAACTTTTGCCTAAAAAAGGATTTTTTTGCAGCAAAATATAGGTAGTACGTACCCCATATTATACATACCCCATATTATACATACCTCATATTATACATACCCCATATTATACATACCCCATATTATACATACCCCATATTATACATACCCCATATTATACATACCCCATATTATACATACCTCATATTATACATACCTCATATTATACATACCCCATATTATACATACCCCATATTATACATACCTCATATTATACATACCTCATATTATACATACCCCATATTATACATACCCCATATTATACATACCCCATATTGTACATACCTCATATTGTACATACCCCATATTGTATATACCCCATATTATATATACCCCATATTATACATACCCCATATTATACATACCTCATATTATACATACCCCATATTATACATACCTCATATTATACATACCCCATATTATACATACCCCATATTATACATACCCCATATTATACATACCCCATACACAGTATTATTATGTTATTATTTGTAACTCAAATAGTGTATCGGTGTGATTTACTCATTATCATTATTATTATTCCGTGTGAGCCAAACAGCAGCCGCAACCAAATTACAACACTTCTGGTGATTATATTAATTTATTTTCATTAATTATACCCATGTCTGCTGATTAGTAACTCGATAAGGCTCTGTAAATCAAATGAAATGATGGTTAAAAGACTGTAACCTGTTAGAACTTGGTCCCCATAGATTGGTAGTCTGCAGTTAATCCTCAGGGATAAACTAGGATGGCAGTTGATTTAAATCAACTTGTATTGGTGGAGTTTACTTGTGTGCATTGCAACATGAGTAGGTCAAAACAATGTGTTGCAGAAATAAGATTAGCATGACCAGAAATATAAAATAAACACCATTTCCATGTTCTTGCATGAAACAGTAGTACACATGTACTGTGTTAGAATATACAGTAGCTGTGAACCCATTCAAGAAATCTGTTTAATAATAATATTAGTAATAATATTATTAATAATAATAATATTATTAATAATAATAGTATTATTAATAATAAAATTTTTGTTGCACCTAAATTGTCAGGGACATAAACTCAGAGGTGCAACAAACTACAACCGTTTAGCAAATCTTTAAATGGGATTTTATTTACTAAAGTTCTGGCTGACAATAGTATCAAAATTGCCAGCTACAAATCCTTTAAAACAGTATTGTTGTTGCAACATCACTATTTGTGTTCCAAGACTCCTGACTCGTACATTGGCTCTTGCATTATAACCAAACATTGACGCACTTCCAAACACAGAAGGTGAATAAATTGATGATTCTTCCTAAGAGCTTTGAGTGATGCCTCTTCGCTCCTAGCTACGCTTAGTTTGGTGATTCAGGCTCGGTTTGACAGGCCAATTAGCTAAGCGTGGATGACAATGTCTCATCTCTGCTAGCAGTTGCCCTGCATTTCTCACTACACCCATATTTGATTAGTGGCGTCCTGCCCTCAAGGACAGCATTCATTTCAAATTCCAAATAATTAGTGTTGATGATCCGGAGCATTTGGCCACTGTTCTCTCCCTGCTGTGTAGTAATGACGCTGACTCTGGGCAGATAACTTGCTTTCCAATAATTAATTGGCTTATGCCATGTTTGCCTTTTGCAGCTTCCAGTATTCTCAATGTCTAATGGTGGGTATGGCTGTTTGAGGGAAGTGGGTTAGGTAGATAAGCAAGGATCATTAGTCACCAAACTAAATCTATCTGAATGTCCAGATTTTGTAGTTGCTCTCACTGATAGCTGCCTTATTAGATGGTCAGTAAATGCATCCTGTATCCACTGATTTTAATGAATGTGGGAGTTACAATGTGAACTTGATGGGTCATTTTATGAACATGGAGTGATTGTGCAAAGAAGTACTTATTGTGGGAACATTACATTTTTGTATGAACATGAAATCATTCTAGTGACATGTAGTCATTATGGAAATGTAGTCATTATGGACATATAGTCATTATGGACATGTAATCATTATGGACATGGAATCATAACGTGAACATGGAGTCATTATGGACATGTAGTCATAATGGACATGATATGAACATGGAATCATAATATGGATATGGAGTCATAATATGAACGTGGAATCATTATGGACATGTTGTCATTATGGACATGGAGTCATAATATGAACATGGAATCATAATATGAACATGGAATCATAATATGAACATGGAGTCATTATGGACATGTAGTCATTATGGACATGGAGCTATAATATGAGCATGGAGTCATTATGGACATGTAGTCATTATGGACATGGAGCTATAATATGAGCATGGAGTCATTATGAACATGGAGTCATTATGAACATGGAGCTATAATATGAGCATGGAGTCACTTTGAAGTTTAACTAAAGTGTTTGTGTTGTTTTGTGCAGTGTTTCTGCTGGCCTGACCAGAAAAAAACATGCTCTTCTCTGCCGGTCACAAGCAATTTTTTTTTTATTTTATATTCAACAAGCCACTCACTGACTAACTGGCATGGCATGTTGGCTGGCGGGCTGGCTGGCTAGCTGGCTAGCTGGCTGGCTGGCTATTTTTCCCTAAAATAATACCAGCATTTCTCTATCTGCCCACCAGGTAGACAATGTGCGGCTTGTGGATCGCTACAACACACGGAAGCCGATTGTGGGCACCCTCTATCTGACGGCCACACATCTCATCTTTGTCGACCCGGCGGGCAAGAAGGAAACATGGGTGAGTCACATAACAGGTCACATGACATGTTACATGGGACGAGTATTGAATGGCTTACACATTGCAGCTAAGTTTGCAGCGGGTAGATCAATGTTTTATTTCTGGGTACATGTCATACGAATAAAGTCCCAGTGATTCTCAGTCGATGCCCTCTTTCAAGGATTTGGACATCAGTGACGGAAGGATCCCTGACATAGGAAGACAGAATCCAGTTTGTTTGGGCCATTTCCATTAATATTTTTTTTTAACAAAATTGTAGGATTTTACAAAAACACTGGTGACAAGACATAAATCAAAGCCTGTAATTTTCATGAAAACCACATTGTTATTTTGTGCATAGTGTGGAATTGCTTAAGTGACTTTAATGGGGAAAATATTGCTTGTCTTTGCACTACTGTAAATGCCATGTCACTTGAATGGCAGCTATTAGTGCATGATTGTCAATGCACATGTCATTAAAGCCAATCTATCCAGCTCCAGTCATTTGTGTTTCGTGAATAATTGCCTAATTAAGTACAGATTACTTGCATTATCCTGACATTGCTGCTACAGGAGCACTCCAGGACGAGGCACACCTGTACTTACTTTGTTACCAGGGGATTGTGGGATTGATCCAGGTCACATATATACATGCATTATAGGGCTCTTCTATTCTACTAAAATTTTGGACTCTCGAGAAGCCAATGGCTTCTTTGTCCACTTGTCATCTGGGCCTTTGCCTTGCATAGCAGGCTTGTTAAGTCTTGTTAGATCTTGTTAAATCAAATAAAACTATGAATGTTGACTATTCCCATGTGTAGTTTTATTTCTGAATCTTGTAAACCTTACCAGACACATCTAACTTCTAACAACTGTGCATCACCAACTGTGCACCACCAACTGTGCACCACCAACTGTGCATCACCAACTGTGCATCACCAACTGTGCATCACCAACTGTGCATCACCAACTGTGCATCACCAACTGTGCATCACCAACTGTGCATCACCAACTGTGCATCACCAACTGTGCATCACCAACTGTGCATCACCAACTGTGTACCACCAACTGTGCATCACCAACTGTGCATCACCAACTGTGCATCACCAACTGTGCATCACCAACTGTGCCTCACCAACTGTGCACCACCAACTGTGCATCACCAACTGTGCATCACCAACTGTGCATCACCAACTGTGTACCACCAACTGTGCATCACGAACTGTGCATCACGAACTGTGCACCACCAACTGTGTACCACTAACTGTGTACCACTAACTGTGTACCACCAACTGTGCATCAGCAACTGTGCATCACCAACTGTGCCTCACCAACTGTGCATCACCAACTGTGCATCACCAACTGTGCATCACCAACTGTGCATCACCAACTGTGCCTCACCAACTGTGCATCACCAACTGTGCATCACCAACTGTGTACCACCAACTGTGCATCATCAACTGTGCACCACCAACTGTGTACCACCAACTGTGCATCACCAACTGTGCATCACCAACTGTGCATCACCAACTGTGCCTCACCAACTGTGCATCACCAACTGTGCATCACCAACTGTGTACCACCAACTGTGCATCATCAACTGTGCACCACCAACTGTGTACCACCAACTGTGCATCACCAACTATGCATCACCAACTGTGCATCACCAACTGTGCATCACCAACTGTGTACCACCAACTGTGCATCACCAACTGTGTACCACCAACTGGTCAAACAATGGAAGTCCACAACTGGACCAAGACAATATGAAACAAAGAACTGCTGTTTTCAGGAGATGTTTACAACTTAGACTAACTGGTTAACTTAGACTATATCTTGCACACAGTGGTCCACACTACCTGGTAATAACCAAAATCCATAAGACCTACAAACCAACCCATATGATTATCTACTTCTGCTGTCTTACAGTACAAGCTGAAAAGAAAAGAGTCATGTGTAAACCATAGGAGTTTGCATGTATGGAACAAGATGGGTAGACTTTGCAGAAAGTACTCTTTCCATGTAAGTGCAGCCTAGGAGAAGAAAGACCTCAATATGACTGCATTATGCATACATAGCCAACTTTGGAAGCTGATAATCAGTGATGTTTGACGTAATTATGGGTGGTTTTCAGTAATCATCTCTAAATCTGTGCACAGCGTAATTCATGCAAAATGGATTTGCCTGCAATTACCCATTGTAGACTGCGCGACTTTGGCGAGTTGGGTAAATTAGCCGCACCAAAGGAAGCAGAGTTATTGAGTTATTCATGCAGAATCCATCAAAGACAGCTATTTACATGTATATGCTAATATTGATAATTTCATGTAAATGTTCATTCAGACATGTACCAGTTTCCAAGAATCTCATAAATAGACTTTCAGATTTCATTAATGAAATGGTCCACTTAAAAAGGTTGTCATCAATGGCAGTACCAGCTTTGTTGTAGGAAATGTTAAACATAAATCTAACTTTAAAGTTGCTTTTAAGTTTTCAAGTGGCGTTATTTGTCTGACAAGCCTCTATTTGTGCACATTCAGCATTGGCCTAAGGTGAATTTGTCAGGTGTACACCCAAGATAATTTATTTAATTTATTTATGGATATCTTATTTATTTAAGGATATCTGCATTGGCCTAAGGTGGATTTGTCAGGTGTACACCCAAGATAGTTTATTTATTTATTTAATTTTTTTAAGGATATCTGCTATAAAAGATGACTGCATGCAATATATGTGTGTGGAGAATAATAACACATGATGCAGATGTGTGCTGTGGTCCTGTTCTGTGTGCCAAATATTTCTTTTAATCCCAAATTCGAGACAGAAATTGGCCAATTTCCTGCCATCAACTGCTATCACTGCATGACTAATTAATTTCTGATGGCTGCATACCGGGCCAGACAGTCAACAAGCAAATATTTGATTAGTTGAGGCACCATGATTAATTATTGAAGACAGACATGTTTTATTGTTAATTCTTTGTCCAGAAGCATGACAGCATTATGTACAATCAGCTGACATGGTTGGGGTCAGTGGTCTATTTAGTCACCCGGAAGAAGGGAATGAATCTCAGAAAGGGGGCCAAGAGTTTATGAAGGGATTTTTAGTTGAGGAAGAATTCAAATTCAATATAGAAAAAATTCTTATCCCTAAGCTAAGGGTTTGTGCGTGGCCCAATCCTTCCATATATGCCACTGGTTTGGGTCTATTTTGTAGTTATCTAATGAACCTATAGCTCTGTGCAGTTACAAGCTATGGTTTGATACTTTGTTGTGTCAACTCGTAAGAACACAAGGATGTTGACATAATCTCATGAAAATTTATTCTGCTTTGAATTGTGCAAAAGATTTTACAGCTGTCAAGTTTTGATGAACTAAGCTTACTTGGTTATATTGAGTGAGTTCCTTGAATCATAATGGTCCTCCATATTTTTATTTCTTGGATAACAATCTTAATTTCCTCTTTTTCCAAGCCTGTGTCATGTTTCAGGATGTCAGTGTATATGAGTGCAGGTTTCCCTGGTTTCCTTACTCCATGTTTTGGTGATCAGTGTAGTAATCAAGACTTTGGCTAAATCTCGCCAACGGAGAAATATTCTATTAAATGCCTAGATTGTATACCATGTTTCTTTGTATTTGTGATTTTACTTACATATTCTGTTTGCAGTCTAGTTGGTGCGTGCGGTTACTTAGTAACTTCCGCCTTTCTGTACTGTCTCTGGCTGCGTTCTCTGCCGCCTTCCAAGAACTCCTCCCAGTTGGTTTTGCTTTACAACAGCAGTCCTTCTCCGTGCTGATTCTTGCCGTTCCCAGGTTAATGCTATGTTTGTGTTGTTATTCCCATCTCTGCTACGTGGGTGGCTGATTTGTATCTTTGTGTACGCATTAAAATGTTCATGTTTGACCCAAGTTCACCGCATGTGTCCTGTAACCAAGGCACTTATCTCCTGCTTATACTGAGTGACTGGCTGATTAAGCTAGAGTGACTGCTTGAGCAATTTGAAAGCAGCACTTTGCTCAAACATTAGTGATGCTTTTACAGCCATGGTGACCTCAGGTGCAAATGTTAGTCAGGTCTTATATTTGTTATTAATTGGTTTGTGGATCCGACGACCCGATATTTTTTCAGTAAAAAAACAAAAACAAAACTTCTTTATGTTTTCATCGTGTCGTATTTTAACATGAAACATTTGGTTATTGTGCTAAAATTCGGTAATATTATAATGTTTTCATTCATGTTGTTAAGTCTCCCATTTTCAGCTAGACACAATGGTTGACTAAATGGGTGTAGTATTTGCAGGAGATGCTTTAAATATGTTATATTATATTTGAAAGTGACACATTAAATTCGTGTTATGTTTGCAGGTGCTACCTTAAGTGTTTGTTATGTTTGAAGGTGATGCATTAAGTGTTTGTTATGTTTGCAGGTGATGCATTGAGTGTTAGTTATGTTTGCAGGTGATACATTGAGTGTTAGTTATGTTTGCAGGTGATGCATTGAGTGTTTGTTATGTCTGCAGGTGCTACACATGCACATCTCGTGTGCAGACAAGCTCCCCTTGACCACCTCCGGCTGCCCACTCCAGATCCGCTGCAAGAACTTCCTAAACATCACATTTGTCTTCCCACGGGAGCGCGACTGTCACGACATCCTTACTTCTCTGCAGACACTTTACCAGCCAGGTAGGTCCACTACCAGCCAGGTGGGTCCTCTATCGGCCAGGTGGGTGCTCTACTGGCCAGGTGGGTCCTCTATCGGCCAGGTGGGTCCTCTATCGGCCAAGTGGGTGCTCTACCAGCCAAGTGGGTGCTCTACCGGCTAGGTGGCTGCTCTACCAACCAGGTGTGTCCTCTACCAGCCAGGTGTGTCTTCTACTGGCCTGGTGGGTTCTCTACCGGCTAGGTGGGTGCTCTACCAGCCAGGTATGTCCTCTACCAGCCAGGTGTGTCTTTTACTGGCCAGGTAGGTCCTCTATCAGCCAGGTGGGTCCTCTATCGGCCAGGTGGGTGCTCTACCAGCCAGGTGGGTCCTCTACCGGCCAGGTGGGTGCTCTACCAGCCAAGTTGGTCCGCTACCGGCCAGGTGGGTGCTCTGCCAGCCAGGTGGGTGCTCAACCGGCCAGGTGGGTCCTCTACCGGCCAGGTGGGTACTCTACCAGCCAGGTGTGTCCTCTACTGGCCTGGTGTGTCTTCTACTGGCCAGGTGGGTCCTCTGTCGGCCAGGTTTGTCTTCTACTGGCCAGGTGGGTCCTCTACCAGCTAGGTGGGTGCTCTACCAGCCAGGTATGTCCTGTACCAGCAAGATGTGTCTTCTACTGGCCAGGTGGGTCCTCTATCAGCCAGGTGGGTCCTCTATAGGCCAGGTGGGTGCTCTACCAGCCAGGTGGGTCCTCTACCAGCCATGTGGGTGCTTTACCAGCCAGGTGTGTCCTCTACCGGCCAGGTGGGTCCTCTACCGGCCATGTGGGTGCTTTACCAGCCAGGTGTGTCCTCTACCGGCATGGTGTGTCTTCTACTGGCCAGGTGGGTGCTCTTCCAGCCAGTTATGTCCTCTACCAGCCAGGTGTGTCTTCTACTGGCCAGGTGGGTCCTATATCAGCCAGGTGGGTCCTCTATCAGCCAGGTGGGTGCTCTACCAGCCAGGTGGGCCCTCTACCGACTAGGTGGGTGTGTCTTCTACTGGCCAGGTGGGTGCTCTACCAGCCAGGTATGTCCTCTACCAGCCAGGTGTGTCTTCTACTGGATAGGTTGGTCCTCTATCAGCCAGGTGGGTCCTCTACCGGCCAGGTGGATGCTCTGCCAGCCAGGTGGGTGTTCAGCTGGCCAGGTGGGTCCTCTACCAGCCAGGTGGGTCCTCTACCAGCCAGGTTTGTCCTCTACCGGCCTGGTGTGTCTTCTACTGGCCAGGTGGGTCCTCTATCCTCCAGGTGGGTCCTCTATCGACCTGTAGGGTCCACTACCGGCTAGGCTGGTCCTCTACCAGACAGGTGGGTCCTCTACGAGCCAGGTGGGTCCTCCACCAGCCAAGTGAGTCATCTACCAGCCAAGTGGGTCCTCTACCAACCAGGTGGGTCCTCTACCAACCAGGTGGGTCCTCTACCAGCCAGGTGGGTCCATCAGGGGATGAAATATGTAAGTGTATAAAATAAATTACAAAGAGAATTAGGGTAAATTACCTTATATCAATTCCAGTTCCAATTGCATGCCAAATACAAATTCCAATTACATGTCAAAAATACCAATTCCAATTATCAATTCTATATCAAAATATAAATATCTGAACAGAGCAACCATAGACATACTCAACGCCCCAAAATAACATCTGTTTTAGAGCAGCTTTATTTAATTTCTGCATATTTTATTGATTATTTGTATCAAATGATTTGAGTTAAAATTTACATTATGTAATTGAAAAGTAATTTAAAAGTAATTAAAAATACCAATCACATTTTCACCAGTTCCAATTCCAAATACTTTTAAAAACAAAACACCAATTCCAATTACGATACCAGAGTTGGAATTGGCATTTCAATTCCAGTTACAATGTAACTGACCTCAGGTCTTTTTATTAATTATTAATGTAACATTTTTGTTTTATAATTTACAAAACAAAAATGTGACATTAATAACTAAAACAGGCCTGTTCAAATGTGCATCAACCAGTTTGTATGTGCCTGGAGGAATGGCTTTCTTTTAACTTACCATATTCGACGTAATAAGCATACAGTACGCTTGAAAAAAAACTGTCATGGAAACATGTTACGGAATCTGTTCCTATAAGTGTGCACCAACATTAATTAATTAGACAATAAACTAACTGTACTATTGGTGTCATTTGATGAGTAGTGTAGAACAACTGAGAATGCCAACTGTTTAACACCAGATGGCGAAATTTTTCAGTTGTTCTGTACTAGTCAAATTACAACAATTATGGACCCTGCTAATTAGGCTTCAGTATGTAACTGGAGGCATGTATTAATTAGGCTCTAGTATGTAACTGGAGGCTTGTATCAATTAGGCTCCAGTATGTAACTGGAGGCATGTATCAATTAGGCTCTAGTATATAACTGGAGGCATGTATCAATTAGGCTTCAGTATGTAACTGGAGGCATGTATCAATTAGGCTCCAGTATGTAACTGGAGGCATGTATCAATTAGGCTCCAGTATGTAACTGGAGGCATGTATCAATTAGGCTCCAGTATGTAACTGGAGGCATGTATCAATTAGGCTCCAGTATGTAACTGGAGGCATGTATTAATTAGGCTCTAGTATGTAACTGGAGGCATGTATCAATTAGGCTCTAGTATGTAACTGGAGGCATGTATTAATTAGGCTCTAGTATGTAACTGGAGGCATGTATTAATTAGGCTTTAGTATGTAACTGGAGGCATGTATCAATTAGGCTCTAGTATGTAACTGGAGGCATCTATCAATTAGGCTCTAGTATGTAACTGGAGGCATGTATCAATTAGGCTCTAGTATGTAACTGGAGGCATCTATCAATTAGGCTCTAGTATGTAACTGGAGGCATGTATTAATTAGGCTCTAGTATGTAACTGGAGGCATGTATGGTTGTTTCAGTAGAACTCGGTGAGTTGTATGCGTTTCACTACATCTCTCCGGACATTGCGAACCGCAAGCAAGGCTGGCACCAGTTTGACCTGCAGTCTGAGTACCTTCGCATGGGAGTGTCCAGTGACAATTGGACACTGACCAACATCAACAGGGAATATGAAGTGAGTTGGTTGATCACAGGTGGTGTTTTCTTAAAACTCATTCTTCAGTTGATTTAGACATAGATGTAGCATATTAATAATTATTAGTTATGATATATGTATGATTTAGCCCAACACAAATCAAGTTCAGTGATGTTCAGATTTGTAGTGTGTGAATAGTTTAAGCAGGCCTTGACATTAAGCCTTTGTACCTAGTGGCCTGTCGGGCGAGTAGATTTTATAAGTTACTGCCCCCCCAAAAGTTATGGGCCCGAATTCTTTTAAATGCATTGATCAGAAAAACAAAATGTTTGCTATACATTGCATTACAAGTCGAAGGATGCGAATTGGGCCGTTATGTATTTTGCCATTGCCCATGACAGATAATGTTGCTACTGGAATCGTTTGAGAATTGGATGGCCCTGTTGAAGCCACAGCGGGTTGCATTTTTTACAATCCTTATTGTACCTCTTGCTAGGTGCTGCAACATGCTGATGAGGTGAAATTTATCTCTCCGTCATCTAAGTCATTTTCTCCGGCTTTGGATATGTATGATGACAACTGGTGATACTGTATGACGGCTAACGTATTGGAGAACCTCTGTGGTGCCTGAACGTTTGGTAAATCCCGAACGCACTCTTTACATTGACCAATTTATTGAGTCGCTTTGCTGACCGTTCAGCTCGAATGATCGTGGCATACCCGCCTGACATGGCTGCAAAGCCTGTTACATCAGATGTCAACGCGAGGTAGGCACCACGCTACCAAATACACTATCAACACGTTAGACAATTGCACTAGACTGACATCTACAAGTCGCTGGGAACATTGTATCAGTGTATCAGTTAAACAGACCGTCAGTCGAACATTAGAAATGTGCTACTAGCCGTTCTGCAGAGATGTCGTGACTGAAAACATTACCTAACGTATACATTATTACATAACGTATACATTACCTGAAAAAATTGGAAAACCCAAAAATAGAATTGCATTGTCAAGTGATGACCAAAGCGATATGGGCATACTAGCCTTAAAACTCATTGAATTACTCATGGAAGAACATGTGCTTACATAACTGAGATGCGCACTTTACCCCCATGAAACAGCAAAAACAGACAAAATTTACAGTTTAAACAACCAGATAATCAACTTGACAAGCCTGCTAAAGAAAAAAGAGGAACGCATCGCTGTACTAGAAACCAAAATGCAGATAATGGAAGAAAACATTGATCATCAAGAACGGTATTTCCGAAGACCAAACATGCATATTCACGGTGTTCCTGAACATGATAACGAAGACACAACAACCATCGTAATGAGTGTAATCAATTCAAAGATGTCCTTCAAACCACCACCACTAGAGTCCAGTCAGCTGGAACACACTCACCGTGTTGGGTCCAAATTCGATCAGAAAGATCGAGTTCTTTACCGCCCTATTATTGTCAGATTTAAGAGCAAGAACACATGTGGCACAGTTATAAAAGCGTGGTTCCGGCTCAAGGGATACAATGAACGGCATCGTGACGCAAGAATCTACATAAACGAAGATTTAACTGTGTGCCGTGCCACCCTAGCCCGGGAGTGTCGTGCACTGAAAAGGACAGGAAAACTAAATGACTGTTGGACCGCAAGCGGAAATGTTATGGTGAAAAACAAAACAAAATACGCCAAATCAGGTCTGCCACGGATATCCAAGACATTAAATAGACCCTTCAAAACGGGTGCGCCGATCTAATTGGCCGGTCATAATGAACAGTGTATCTTTTGTGTTTATTATTTTTGTTACCTACATGTTCTTAAAGATTCATCTAGAATTTTATGTTCTCATTACAGATTATCAAATTATTACGACCATCCTTCGGTCGCTGTTTCATGTGTATATGATCTGTATATGTATATATGATCATGTATTTTTCACACTGTTTCATGTATATATGATCCAAACAAGAATCTTAATTTGGGTTTATACAGCATTACTGTATTACAGTTTCAAATGTTTACAATTGTTTCTATATCTCCCTTAATATATATATATATATATATATATATATATATATATATATATATATATATATATATATATATATTTATTTATTTAAGCAACGTTTAAAGAAATTATGTATATATTTTTACTGTCAGTCACTGCATCTAAAATAAATGATAACTGATGAAACCTTACTCTTGTGTACAGGTGGTACTGAAAAAAAATTTCTAAATAATATATTAGATGTGAATAGTAATAATAATAATAATGAAAATAATGAACTGCCATTGAAACGCCGATCTTCATATTATGACTTTGAAAAATTTTATTCAGTAGCTAAAACAATAATAAACATTTCAGTATTCTAAGTTCTAACATACAATCAATTAATGCAAAGTTTAGTGAACTCAAGGCATTTGTAAATGACTTATCTTCCTTACATTTCAAATTTAGTATAATATGTCTCCAAGAGAGTTGGTTATCTGATACAGATGACTTATCATTAATACAATTAAGTGGATACGACTGTATATCCCAAGAAAAAAGCTGCAGCAATAAAGATGGATTAATAATATATATAGATCAATGATTTAATTATGAATTAAATATGAAATTAAACACATATAAATGGTGGGAGGGGCAAATAATACAAGTAAATGGAGAAGGCTTACCACAGATGATCACTATAGGAAATATATACCGACCTCCAAGGCCAGTAAATGAAAATTATAATGAATTTCTAAATGAATTTAGAACAGTCATATCATCTATGCAAAATCGTCAAAAAATTATCTTATTCTAGCAGGGGGCTATAATATAAATATGCTAAAAAGAAATGAGCAAGAACATTGTAGTAGTTTCTTTGACATGTTAACTTCATTTAGTCTCTTCTCCCAAATCACTCTTCCCACCAGGTTTACAACCTGTAATGGCACACTAATTGATAATTTCTTTTGTAATTTAACAAAATATATATAATTGAGAGTACAACAGGAATATTAATTAAAAAATTCTCTGATCATCAACCGTATTTCATAATTATGGATACTACTCTGAAAAAACAACATCCTACAAAATTCATAGATATGATATATGAGAAATATATGAGAAACTAGACATAAGTCCAACGGCTGACACAAACCGTAACTATAACATTATCATAGATGGAATCAATCAAGCCAAAAATAAATATATGTTGAGTAAATTAGTGAAATTTAATAAATATAAACATAAAAGTCTACATGGATAACTCAAGGTCTGCTAGCCTCAATACGACACAGAGATAAACTTTACAAACAAATAAAATTAACAAATCCTGATTCTCCAGAACATGAAATGTTACTGATTAATCTAAGAACATACAATGTTATATTGAAAAGGAGCTTTCATATAGCAAAGCAATCATGTTTTGAAACACATTTTAATCAATTCAAATTTGACATAAAAAATACTTGGAAAACTATAAATGAAATCCTGTCTAAAAGTAAAACTAACAAATCATTTCCTACATATTTTAAAGAATCAAATTCTATTATGACAGATAAATTAGAAATTGCAAATAAATTTAATGCATTTTTTACTAACATAGGGAATCATCTGGCAAACAATATTAAATATAAAGGCTTCCATGATCATTCGAATTATCTAAATAAAAAAGTAAACTCTGTTTTAACATTTAAAAAAAATTAAGAATATACTGTAAAGAGAATAATAAATAATCTGCCCAACAAAAAACAGTTATGGATTTAATGGTTTTTCCAACAAACTACTAAAATTAATTGAACCTGCAATAACTAAATCTTTAACATTATTAACAAATCAAGTATTAACGACAGGATTATTCCCTGATAAATAAAAAATTGCTAAGGTTATTCCAATTTATAAAAACGGCGAGCCAACAATATTTAACAACTGTAGACCCATGTCTCTTCTACCAGCTATCTGAAAAGTATTTGAAAAACATTTTTTTATCAATTGTCAACTTATTTAAAAGACTCCAAACTTTTCTTTGACCATCAATATGGTTTTTGACCCAAGCATTCAACAGAATATGTTGCACTGGAATTAATAGATAGGATTATAACCCAAATGGATCAGGATGAAATACCCATAAACATATATTTGGACCTTTCTAAAGCATTCGATACCATTGACCATTTAATTTTAATTGACAAATTAAAATATTATGGCATAAATGGTACAAATCTGAACTTATTCAGTAGCTACCTAAATAACCATAAACAATATACTGAAATTGATCATATAAAATCAATTACCAGTAAGAATTGGCATACCACAGAGCTCAATCCTAGGACCTCTGTTATTTATTATATATATCAATGATTTTGTACAAGCCAGTAAAATGTTTAATTTCATCATTTATGCTGATGATACAACCTTATCAAATACTTTAAATACTTTTAATGATAACATACAAAATGACAATTTAGAATCTTTAATAAATTATGAACTTTTAAAAATAAATGAATGGCTTAAAATAAATAAATTATCATTAAACATTGCAAAATCTAAATTTATGACATTCCAAAGGATAAATAAAAACATACAGACGCTTACTCTGAAGATAGATAATATAAATATTGAACAAGTTAAGGAATTTAATTTCTTAGGTTTAATTATTGATACAAATCTGAACTGGAAAAGACATACTGAAAAATGTTCATGTTCTAAAAAGATTGGTATTTTAAATAAATTAAAACGTGTTATCTCAACAAATTAAAACGTTATTATATAATTCATTAATTATTGCATCATGGCTTGGGGTTTTCAAACAAATAGAGTAATAAAACTTCAAAAGAAAGCTTTGAGAATTATTACCTTAAGTAACTATAATTCCCACACAGAGCCACTCCATAAAAAAACTCAGCATGTTAAAAGTAGATGACATTCTTAAATTACAACAATTAAAATTTTATTATAAATATTTACATAACAATTTACCAGTTTATTTACAAAACTGGAGGATAATCTTCAACTATGACATACATAATTATGATACATGAATCAAGAATGAAATATATACTTATAAAACTAAAAAAAATTTACAAAGAAATGTTTTCAGCATAATTTACCATTTTTACCTAATAATATTCCCACTATAGTTAAGGAAAAGCTTAATACGTACAGCTTACAAGGATTTGCTCAGTATGCAAAAATTTTTTTTTAAATTATCAAGATTCATGCACAAGGCAAAATTGCTATATATGTATGCAACATTAAAAAATACAACCGCCAGTCACCTTATACTAAAAGGCGCCTAAACTGCAAACACACATAATCAAGCGAGAATAGTAATACATGAACACACATATGCACACGAACAAGCACATGCATGCGCATACTCATACACACACACGCACACAATCAGATATGATATGATTATTATGGTGTTTTTTCCCTTCTTTTTTCTTCTCTTAGAAACATTATATATGTTTGACCAACTCTTTTAGTTTAATTTTATTTTGCAAGGTGGCTCCTCAATAGTGACTATCAAAGTCTTAGAGGAGTCTCCTGACCTTTGTTTACCTTAATATATACCATGTTTACTTACAACCATATACACCTGTATTATTTAAAATTATAATTTAACATGGATATATATGTGAAATGTATGATGGGTCAAATAAAACATTTCTTCTTCTTCTTATTGAGTTACAGTTAGTTAATAGTTATACTCGAAAATACGATGGGCGAAATCTGACACGGTATATAACTATGACTGTTACAATTGGGTTTTATTTTTTTTAATATAAACTTTTGGACTGAAGTACAAAGTTATGGTAAACTTAGCTATCTGCGCCCTAGCATGTTAGGCGATGTCGTGACACCTAGTGGACACTCCGTGAACCAGTTAGTTTATATGAAATCAGTTTGTCAAAGGGCTGAATTGTGATAGCCGATATGTATTGCGCAGAAGAAAATGCTGTAATATACTGCTATACTGGTAACATTGCCCAAAACTATATGTAAAATACAGGTGTCCGCAATGCATAAGCTTCACAAAAAGTCCGCATGTCGACACTAGTAGCGACACCATGTGGACTTTTTTGTGAAGCTCATACATATTGATACAAGATGACAACTATACGAAGCGACAACACAAAGTCAGATGAGATGAAAATTTTTTTTTATTGTAGTGCGGGGTGGATGGGAAGGACACACGATTGAATTGATGACCTGTGGCTCTGACCAATCGTATAAAATGATCTGAAACTGGTGGCCCACTGGGCCAGTAAATATGAAAACTTGTGGCTTGAACTGGCCCAACAGCCCAAAAAAGTGCCTTGCCAGCGGGCCAATGTTAATGTCGAGACCTGGTTTAAGTGCAGTCGGTTTAAGTGCAGTCGGTTTAATAAAAGAGTGCACTTTTATTAAAATTATTATTAAAAATAATTCACTTTGATTGTTTGCCGGGTGAAGCAAATTGAGATTACCTCCTAATCTTATGTTACAGTATATTATAGACCAAAACCAGTTCAAATCAAATTCAAATCAAATCAAATAATGTCATGTTATAGTAGGTAGCTGACTCCATCCTATTAATTATTAAAATTGTACAGAGAGGTTAATCATAAATAGTACATTATATGTATGCACATATACATACATATACACACATGTATACATACATGTACATAATATTATACATACATAGTATTACATACATACATACATACATACATACATACATACATACATACATATACAGTCATCATTCACTCTGCTTGCAATAACTTTCCAACAACGTTTTCCTATAATATGCTTTAAAATAGTTCAATGATGTAATATTATTTATGCTGACATTCAAGGAATTCCACAGCCATATATAATCAGTGATGTAACCCTTCTTGTAGTGAATGCATAGTTTCTAAAAAAAATGGTTTTGTCTTCTTGTGCAGTATTTCTTCGTATGCATTACAAATAATTTTTGGATATTTGACAGCAATTAATTTTTATAATTCAAGAGGCAAACTGTCATTGCATTTTGAAGCTGTTGGCTTTAACCAAATCTAAATGCTAATAATTCAGAACATTTAAGACTAATACAATGTTATGCCTGTGGTGCAGCATTAGATATGGAGTACTGTTTGTGCTGTAGATATGTGATACCTACTCGCAGTACCTGTATGTGCCTACGGGCGTACCCACTCCTGTGCTCATGGGCAGTGCAAGGTTCCGCAGTCGCAGTCGACTACCCGCCCTCTCCTACTTGCACCGGGCCAACCAGGTGAGACAGGCAAACATCACAATCTCACTGGTGGATTGATGTAGCAGCGTCTTGTAGTGTGTTGCAAGCTGTGCTGTGATGTTAGAGTCAGTGCTTTGTGTGGATGCTGTAGCATGTGTCTCTGATGCAGGAGTGTTGTAGTTGTGTGATGCCGTGTTGCTGGTTGGCATGTGTCTGTGATGTATGTTGTAGCTGTGTGATGCACGAGTGATGTAGCAGTGTTTTGCACAGGTGTTGTAACAGTATGATACAGGAGTGTTGTAGCCATGATGCATGGGCGTTGTTGCAGTTGTAGCTGTGTGAGTGTTGCAGCTGTGAGATGTGTGAGTGTTGCAGCCGTGAGATGTGTGAGTGTTGCTGCCATGAGATGTGTGAGTGTTGCCGCCATGAGATATATAAGTGTTGCAGCCATGAGATGTGTGATTGTTGAAGCCATGATATGTGAGTGTTGTAGCAGTGAGATGTGTGAGTGTTGCAGCTGTGAGATGTTTGACTGTTGCAGCTGTGAGGTGTGTGAGTGTTGTAGCCATGAGATGTGTGTGTTGTAGCCGTGACATGCGTGAGTGTTGTAGCCATGATATGTGTGAGTGTTGCAGCCATGAGATATGTGAGTGTTGTAGCCGTGTGCTGCAGGAGTGTTGTAGCCATGTGCTGCAGGAGTGTTGTACCATGTGCTGCAGGAGTGTTGTAGCCGTGTGCTGCGGGAGTGTTGTATCAGTGTGTCGTGTGTTGCAGGCTGCTCTGTGTCGCTGCAGTCAGCCCCTAGCTGGGTTCAGTGCCCGCTGTGTAGAGGATGAGCAGATGTTGCAGGCGATCCGCCGTGCCAACCCAACATCTAAGTTCATGTTTGTCATCGACACACGACCCAAGGTTAGTGATGCAGACATGCCAGGCAATGTAGGGAAGGGGAAGAGTAAAAAGCGTATTGGTTAATGTGCATTGCATTGTGGGAACTGCATTGCATTGTGGGAACTGCATTGCCTTACTGGAAATACACTGCATTGTGGGAGCTACAAAGGTAGGAGTAAACATATACACATGTGCCTGTATGTGCATTGCATTGTGGGAACTGCATTGCATTGTGGGAACTGCATTGCCTTACTGGAAATACACTGCATTGTGGGAGCTACAAAGGTAGGAGTAAACATATACACATGTGCCTGTATATATATATATATATATATATATATATATATATATATATATATATATATTTATATATATTCCCAAGTACATGTGTAATGAATTGACATATCTATCTTACAGATAAATGCGATGGTGAACCGGGCCGCAGGAAAGGGCTATGAGAACGAAAGCTTCTACTCAAATATCAAGTTCCAGTTCTTTGGGATTGAGAACATTCATGTGATGCGGAGCAGTCTGCAGAAACTACTGGAGGGTGAGTGACTACCCGCCTTGGGCCCCTTGACAACAAGATATTAATAAGATTTTGACAAAATTGGTATCCATAGCACCAAGCTCCAGATGAAGTCATTAGCTTATCGACAGTCCAACAATGTATATAAGAAATTTGTCAATTTAAAAAAAATATATTCACACTGCTGTCATTAACACAATCAGTAGATAATTTGTTCCATCATTTATCGTCCTCTTTGTAGCATGAACACCTATATCCAATCTACGCTGTTCTGTTACTAATGCTGGACCATGTCCTCAAGTTTTTCTACGTTAATGAAACCAGGAATATGTATCAATCTGTCATACAGAAACTGGAACACAATACAGCGACATTTTTAATGTCGTAAACTTATGTATTAATAGATGTGTACTCACGTGAACTTTTTGTCTGTGAAAGCATACATATGAAATATTATCGATTGTACTTGGACACAAGGTAAATCAGAGTTCTCCCAAGCAGCAGTGGACATGATTGGAGAAGCTTAGGTCTACACATTGTGCATCATGGAGATAATTATTATCTATAGCTACTGAAGCCTTTGGTGTCCTGTGCCAAGTCCACACTGTCCAGTGTCATTTGACAATGGCATAGATAGTGATAATGAAGTCTCTGAAGGGACCTTATCAGTGGGTGATAGATAAGTTTATATTCCCAGGGTTTTGTGTAATCGTGTTCATTGGATAATGTGATAGGGAATGTTAGGGTTTTATCTCTGGGTGTGTGAGATGTAGCATTGTTTTAGAGCTGATACAGGCAGTAATCATTGAAATAGAAAGACAGAAATAAGCCTACTCATGGGTGATATTAGAAGATTTACAACACTAAGTGTGTCACTCATTTATGGAGGTGGGGCAATGTGGAGTGAATAAAACTGTCCAGGTTTCTTTAGCCAGACACTCATTTATGGAGGTGGGACAATGTGGAGTGAATAAAACTGTCCAGGCTTCTTTAGCCAGACACTCATTTATGGAAGTGGGGCAATGTGGAGTGAATAAAACTGTTCAGGCTTCTTTAGCCAGACACTCATTTATGAAAGTGGTGCAATGTGGAGTGAATAAAACTGTTCATGCTTCTTTAGCCAGACACTCATTTATGTAGGTGGGGCAATGTGGAGTGAATAAAACTATCCAGGCTTCTTTAGCCAGACACTCATTTATGCAGGTGGGGCAATGTGGAGTGAATAAAACTATTCAGGCTTCTTTAGCCAGACACTCATTTATGGAGGTGGGGCAATGTGGAGCGAATAAAACTGTCCAGGCTTCTTTAGCCAGACACTCATTTATGGAGGTGGGGCAATGTGGAGTGAATAAATCTGTTCAGGCTTCTTTAGCCAGACACTCATTTATGAAAGTGGTGCAATGTGGAGTGAATAAAACTGTTCAGGCTTCTTTAGCCAGACACTCATTTATGCAGGTGGGGCAATGTGGAGTGAATAAATCTGTTCAGGCTTCTTTAGCCAGACACTCATTTATGGAGGTGGGGCAATGTGGAGCGAATAAAACTGTCCAGGCTTCTTTAGCCATACACTAATTTATGGAGGTTGGGTAATGTGGAGTGAATAAAACTGTTCAGACTTCTTTAGCCAGACACTCACTTATGGAGGTGGGGCAATGTGGAGTGAATAAATGGCTGACCATGCCATGCTATAACATTTGTATTTTATTGTTATTATTTTTATTTATAATTACCCTTACTGACATTTTTTTTGGTGCCCAACCCCAACTGGTCTACATGCATTACTGGTCAGCATTTACTACATCTGACACTGGTTTGGTCACCAGAATCATAGTGGACACACACTGGCACAAGTGTCAAATTCTTGACCACTTCTGTTGACCATCTTGTGGTTTCAGTGTGTGAGCTGAAGAACCCGTCGATGTCATCATTTCTGTCAGGGATAGAGAACAGTGGATGGTTGAAACACATCAAGTCTATCATGGACACTTCTGTCTTCATTTCTAAGGTACACACCTGCAAATGATGCATGTATTTAGAGTAATAATAGTAATGATAATAATAATAGTAATGATAATAATAATAGTAATGATAATAATAATAGTAATGATAATAATAATAGTAATAATATTAGTTGTAATAACACAGCTGCATTTGTCTGCGCTATAAATCTGGCAGTTGTGGCCTTTCAGAGACGAATAACAAAACTAAAATAGTTGTACATGAATCTTCGATAAAGGAATGGATATTAAGACTTTTAAAACATTAAAATAATATTGATAATAAAAAAATTGACATTAAAATACTAGCTAAAAATGAATACTAAAAAGTTTCTTGTCATTGAGATAAATTGTTTACATTGCTCTTGTGTGTGTTTTATGCAATTGAGCGAGATCTTGTGTGCGTTTTAGACAATTGAGCGAGGCCTTGTGTGTGTCTTAGGCAAATGAGTGAGGCTTTGTGGGTGTTTTAGGCAATTGAGAAAGGCATCAGTGTGTTGGTACATTGCACCGAGTGTCTTGTGTGTGGGTGTTTTAGGCAATTGAGAAAGGCATCAGTGTGTTGGTACACTGCTCCGATGGCTGGGATCGCACTGCCCAAACCTGCTCTGTGGCTTCACTCCTGCTGGACCCGTACTACCGCAGGATAGAAGGCTTTCAGGTCAGTTGGATGAAGATACAATTAAAAATAGGTGATTGTTGTTAAAACTTAAGTCACTTACCGTATTCGACCTATTAAACTAATTAGCCATGATTAGCATATACCCCGTTTTTTAATCAGCAGGATCCATAATTAATGTAATTTGTGTTGAACAACTGAAAAGTGTCACCATCTGGTGTGAAAAAGTTGGCACCACTTTTCAGTTGTCCTACACTAGTTACCAAATGACACCTAGTGTTAAATAGTTACCTTGTCTAGAGAAAAAAATTTTGGTGTACGCTAATAAGAACAGATTCATTGACATTTTTCCGTGGCCCATTTGTTTTTGAAGCATACTATATGTTTATTCGGTTGAATATGGTACATAGGATCTCAATGTAAGGTGGTCTAGGATGTGGGTATTTTTAAATTCCATTCCATGATTGTACGCATATATTACAGTTTGTTTTTATGCATCTGTTCGCATAGCATTGCTTGATCTGTTTTACTTGTTTTCACAAGCTATAAAACTGTGCGTTTTGATCTAGTGTATTTCCATTGCTGATGTATTATAGATAATATATGGCAATCAATTCTTTTGCCTTTTTACTGTTGGGAATTATACGGTATGTTTGGACACACAAATTCACCTGGTCTGTCCACACTGTCATTGCGTACTCAGAATACTAGACCATGTTATTAATTTGTAATATACTCTGAAGTACAATGAACAATCTTGGATCTAGCGCTATATCAAATAAAATATAGTGTTATTTTATTATAAGGCCCGTTTGCTTGCTGGAAGTGCTGGCCATCAACAAACGTTTTCCGCTATGTCCTGTTTTGTACCATCTTGATGAGTATAACACATCGTCGTAATTTCCAATTCAAGGTCTCTCTGCCAGATGTTTCTGGGCCATCCTCTTTTCTCTTCACTTAGAGGTTCCATGTGAGTGCGTCTGTTTCTGGGCCATCCTCTTTTCTCTTCACTTAGAGGTTCCATGTGAGTGCGTCTGTTTCTGGGACATCCTCTTTTTCTCTGCCCTTGGGGGTTCCATGTCAGTGCTTCTTTGGCGATACTGGAAGGGGGTATCTTACAGTGTGACCAGTCCATGTTCATTTTCTCATCCTGATTTCCTTCTCGCTGTTGGATCATTTCCGAAAGGGTTGTTGCTAACTTTGTCAGACCATTTTGAGTGAATAATTCTGCGAAGTCTGTATCCTATTCAGTGTTTGTTTTGTCATTCTCCATTTTTCCAAGCTGTATAAACTATAGCAAGTATTAGCAACATTGACTTGACATTTGAGTTAAATATGCACTGTCCTTACAGACCCTCATTGAGAAGGAATGGCTGTCATTTGGACACAAATTCATCGATCGCTGCGGCTTCCTTGGTACCGTTGACACCCGCGAGGTGTCGCCGGTGTTCACGCAGTTCCTCGACTGCGTCTGGCAACTGATGCAACAGTTTCCACGGTCGTTTGAGTTCAACGAACAGTTCCTTCACATGCTTCACGACCACGTCTTCTCATGCCAGTTTGGCACGTTCATTGGCAATTGTGAGAAGGACCGCATCGATCTCAGGTGTGTTCATTGGTCATATGAATTAAAGGTAAAAGGTCTGATTATTTTTGTCATAGAACCATGTTTTATAGTATAAACTATATCTGTTTTAACATCTTGACTGGCCAAGTGTCTTTTAATGAACCACAATTTTTGGGGATTTTCTGTTTATGAATATTGGCCTCGCCATTAAGCAGGCAATGTTACTTAAATTGAAACATTCAGATTAAACTTTCATATGGAAACACTTCCCCTGTGTGAGTTAATACAGAGAAATCACAAAGTTTATTACCCCACTGAATTGACAGTGGGTGTGATAAAGTTGTGTGTGTATGTGTGTTTGGGGTAAATGAGTAGGGGTAAGGAAGTAAATGATCAGGATATAAGTGATCAGGGTGTAAGTGATCAGGGTGTAAGTGATCAGGGAGTAAATGATCAGGGTGTAAGTGATCAGTGTGTAATTGATCAGGGTGTAAGTGACCAGGGTGTAAGTGATCAGGGAGTAAATGATCAGGGTGTAAGTGATCAGGATGTAAGTGATCAGTGTGTAAGTGACCAGGGTGTAAGTGATCAAGGAGTAAGTGATCAGGGTGTAAGTGATCAGGGAGTAAGTGATCAGGGTGTAAGTGATCAGAGTTTAAGTGATCAGGGTGTAAGTGATCAGGGAGTAAATGATCAGGGTGTAAGTGATCACGGTGTAAGTGATCAGGGTGTAAGTGATCAGGGTGTAAATGATCAGGGTGTAAGTGATCAGGGTGTAAGTGATCAGGAGTAAAAGCACACACCATGTGCTGTGATGTACTATTTTTGGAAAATAAAAATCTAATTAAAACTGTTTATTTTGAGAGCATGTTTATGTTAGGGTCACTCTATGCCTTTTTGGGTCTAAAATGTGATATATACATATTGTTTAAATGGCAAGCAGTTTACAATGTAAATGCGTAAGTTGCAAAACAAATATTTTTTCATCTTACATCATGAGTATTTGCAGGGCGTTTCCATTGCCAGTATCAATGTGGACACTGTGGATATAATATGGTTTATTTTATGCTAGTAGTGTGAACATGTTTAAAAATAGAATTGACAGATATTTGATAAGGGTGGGCTACACATAGATGAGAAAATTGTTGGACTCTCGGTAAGCCAATGGCTTCCTTGTCCACTTTGCCATCTGGAACTTGTTGTTTGGGATGGCAATCTTGTTAAATCTTGTTAAATCTTGTTAAATTTATAGACTCCATGAGAGGACATACTCCCTGTGGGCTCACCTGTCCAAGTACTCAAGTGACTTCCTCAACCCGTTCTACCAGCGTGACCTGGAGCTCACCCAGCCGACCCTCCAGCCCGCCACTAATCCACAGAGTTTCAGGTACACTGGTTGCGGAAAAATTTGGTATAATTAATAGAATATGCCGTTTTCACAAAATATGATGATGAATAGCCATATTCCGAAACACACCCAGTCCATTTTTACCATTTTAAGTAAATAACAAAAGAAAAATGGACTGAGCCTGTTCTGAGAAAACATCATTCAACTTAGATCGTAAATATATTTCTGGGATCGTTTTTGACAAATTTGCCAACTTAACAGGCTCTACACACACGGACAGAGCACAGATTGAAAAACCTATTAAGTTAACATGGCAGACGTACAGCTGGACAACAGGGATCAGTCATTATCTCGTTAGTTGTAAAAATGGACTCAGCACGTTTTGGAGTCCAGCTCTTCAATTATGTGCAGACAAATTGTTAGAAAAGTAGTTTTGTTGTAAAATACTTACGATTATAGAACAACAAAAACACATTTCGTGAAACGTTGCCAGCACACAAAATTGCTATGGCATGTTTCAAAGCCTCAATGCATGGCAAGATGCAACACATTTAATGTATAAATATCATGGAACCATTTGATGACCTTCCAGTCACGATTAATGCGAATAGTTGCATACATTTTCATCTGATAAAGTGAACCGTGTTGTATGTTTACATACACAGTCACTGATATGTTGAACTAGTCATGTGACTAGTGTTTTATACCAACATGTTCCACAAACCCGTTTATGCATAATTTTTCTTAGAGAAAAATTATTGTCGGATTTTTTTATAATTCCAAGGGCCGATATATCTAACACGAAATCCAGTGAGATTTCAAAAGTTTCCTATTTTTAGCATCTAACGATATTCACTACATTGACTGCCACACCACTGATAAGCTTGTGTGTTGCTGCAGGTTCTGGCGTGGTCTCTATTGTCGCTTCGACAGCGGTATCCACCCACGGGAGAATGTCTACGATGTTGTGCGAGCGCTCAAAGATCACACGACTTCTCTCCAGGATCACTGCCAACTACTGGAGAAGGTCTGGTCAACATATCTTCACTCTTCTCAAACTACTGTTCATGTATAGGCCACCCATCAGACACAGGAGGCCCGCTTGTGTCCTGTCGTTTGTAGGCGGATACTAACATTGTATATGATGTTATCATTATCATTTGTAGTCATTTGTGTGTGTTTTTGTGTGTGTGGGCATGCATGTTTTATCCATGTCTGTGTGCATGATGATATTTAGTGTGGCCACTGAAGACTCACAATTACAGTTTCTTTGAGGTTTTGAAGCTTTGAAAATTTCATTCATCCCACGTTGCCACAGCTCAATCGGCTATGTAAAGGAGCACCTTGCCACAGACAGTCATGGATATGTGAACGAATACTCTCCGCACAGTAATTGCAGCATGGCTGAATGCTTCCCAGAGAAGTCAAAATGCATGGTGTTGGAATGAGCAGGTCTGCCAGGGGGTGAAGTGTACAGTGCTTTGAGCAGTTGCAAGGACTGGATACCGCTCTGTGTAAGAACTTTCCTTTACCTTTGGGTGTTTCAGAGGATTGCGAGTCTGTGTAAACTGCTAGGTCATGGCGAGGACCAGCTACAGATTGCGATGCAGAACCTCAGCTCCTCCGAATCCATGGACTTCCGTGCGCTCCTCCTCAACGAGTCACGGAAGGCACCGGAGGACGATGGTGTCAATCAGCCCTCGCATGCGGGGAACCGACCACCACACAGGTAGGGATAGATCATTGTTTTAATTCCGGGGTCCATGTCATATGAATAAAGTGCCGGCGATTTTGAGGATTTTTTAGTTTATGAATAGGAAAAGAAGCAGAATATGCACGTGTTAGTGACGGAAGAATCCCTGGTGATGAAGGATCCCCGGTGCACGAAGGCAGAATCTGGTTTCTTTGGGCGACAAATTATCGGTAGCATCATCCGTGTTGATTTTGTCAGGCAAAATTGTAGGATTTGACATAAACACTACTTCCGTTTGGCGATAAAACAAAAATTACAGTGTACAGTTTTTAATAAAACCAAATCGTTATTATGCACACAATGGGGCATTACTTGACTGACTTTTACCATTGGTTTCAATGGAAAAAATAAATAGTGGTCTTATCCCAGGTGCGAGAGTGATGCCGAGTCAGGCTTCGAGGACGGTGGGTCGTCACTGACGTCGAAGTCAATGAATGACGTCACCATGGAGCCTCTGGACTTGGACAGTCTACAGATCTACCAACTACTATTGGAGCTGCAGTCGGTCGCGGTTGAGTGGAAGTCATTCCGCAAAGTACAGAGTTGTCGCTGTGCAATGCCGTTTGAGCATTTCACAAAGAAGGTGCGTTAGAGTTTGTGTAATGTTGTTCAGTTCTACCTCCAACTGACCTCTGATAATGTGTTCTTTTGATGTATAGTCATTAGAGTAGAATTCGCCAGTGGGTGGAATATGCCAGTTTTTGAAATATCTTCTTTTGTTCCTTGTATCTTTTCATGCATGCTGTTCTATGTATAATTGTGTTAATTTTAATTTAATTTATGCATTCTATGTAAATCATATTGAGCTTTCAAATAAAAATTTGCTATAATTTGTGCAAAATTTTTTATTAAGGGTAGTTAGTCCTATTAGCATTAAGTTGGCAGGAAATATAGTAATATTTCGCCGTTAACTCACTTATCCTCCATAGCTCCTCAGCATATTAACCAACTGTTTTACAGCTGGAATTGTTAAACCGACTAGATACTGTCTAACCCTTTTGTTTTGGTGTGCTGCTGAGCTTGGGTTTCCTGAGGATTTTAGCACAATAGAAGTTCTTTATTGCATTATTGTATATACAAATTAAGTATTATTTTTTATTGTGTTTATCGTGAATATTTTGCATCTGTAATGCTATGTGATGTCGTACTTTCAGTATCACTGCTGGTCGTGTGGCAACATCTACTGTACACGATGCATTGACCGCATGATGTCGCTACCGGGCCACCTATCCCAGCAAGCCGTGCATGTGTGCAAGGCGTGCTACAAGGACATGAAGCAGTCTCCGTCGGCATCGGTCAACGACCTGCAGCAGCTGCAACGACAGACCAAGACACACTCCAACACCGCAAGGACGACATCAGTGAATTCGGTGTAGACATTCCAACACTGCAAGTACGACATCAGTGAACTCGGTGTAGACACTCCAACACCGGAAGGATGACATCAGTGAACTTGGGGTAGACACTCCAACACCGCAAGGACGACATCAGTGAACTCGGTGTAGACACTCCAACGCCGCAAGAATGACGTCAGTGAACTCCGTGTAGACACTCCAACACCACAAGGATGTCATCAGTGAAATTGGTGTAAACACTGCAACACTGCAAGGACGTCATTAGTGAACTCGGTGTAAGCACCACAAAGTACACCACGCGGATATCATTAGTTAACTATTTTGCTGAGCTGCTTAGAAAACACGTGAACATCAGGTTCATTTATCCGCTTGCCAGGAAACCTTTTAGATTAGTTTTAAGTGAGTCTGTGGTGTCACCATTGGATGTACATCTGACTCGTTACACTTTCCCTGTGGACCTGCTTATCTAGTCAAGTTTTTAAAGGTCCCTTCTCGATCCGATTTTTCGTTCGTCTTATTTCAAACTCATTTCTTGAAAAATCGAACATGTCTGAACTACGACATGTCTGAACTACGACATGCTGGCTTGTTTGTGCAAATCTGTCATTTCATTTTTTATGAAATCATCAAACTATGACATTAGTTTTGGTCTGACCGAACCGAAAAAAAATGGCGGATTAGCTAGTGTTGCAAATATGTTGGCTCGAGGCGAAATTCACTTTCTCAACTTACCCGATCTAACGGTCAAAGTCAATTCTTTTGATCCTTTTAACAAAAGTCTGCACTTTTTTAATTAAACCGACTAAAATATTAACTATTTACACACTACAGATTTGAACAACAATGAACTTGATTCACGATGAGCTTGAATTTAAACCCCCTCCCCTGAATATTTCTAGTTGTCATAGCTACACCAGTAGTGTTAGTTTGTATAACTTATAATGTTTAAATTTAATAAAGTAATCTGTGATGTGATATTTATTGTTTATTGATCCAGTTCTGTAGGTTTTTCCAAATCTAAATATTTTATTCCAATATTTCTCATTAGAATAACTGCTAATGATTTCATATTCTAAGTAATGACATCTTCTCATATGGACGTCACAAAATAAATTAACTTGTTTTTTTATTTTGTAATAATTGTTGTGAAATTAAAAGGATTATAATGTTTCATAATTATTATGAAACCAATAGTTACTATGAGACCAACATTTTTTTTACGAAACCAAAGGGACTTATATTAATGCATCAGATTAATATTTTATTAATCTGATGCCTTACCATAAGGCAATACTAATAAATAATGATTTTAGGGCAATAGAAGTATTTAATTTATATATATATATTATATTATACAATTCTTATTCTATTTGAATTTTGATATCATGACTAATTTTAGAAAAATTCCCAGCACTACTAAGTCAACCTAAAAATATGGTTCTTTGTTAATATCAGTAGTTTTGTGTTGTCGAAGTAACTATTACTATTCAGAATGTTACAAAAAGTGCTGTTTGACTAATGTTTGTTGTCTACTTTGCAACAAATATCACTATGAATACAGATTTCAATTTACCATTATTATGTATTTGTTGGACTATGAAACCGTAATCTCTCTAGCTCAAGGCTATTGTTACATGTATTCGTGCCACAAATCTTCTACAATTTTGAATGCTGTCAGTGACAAGATGTTGTAGTTTACTCTGCTTTCATAACTTTGTGGCTCCCGGAATGGTTGTGTGTGAAGCTGGCTTTCTTTGTCTTCGTGTATATTGACTTTTAGAGTTTGTAGTCAAGATATAGTTTTTAAATTGTACATATTATAATTAAACTGGATTGTTAATGTGGCAACTTCCTGTCATCATATTATGCGAGTTTGAAAACATCAGTTATAACTGTATGTTTGGGTGCAACTTGTTGCCCGGTTGGTGCAAATTGTGACAGTTTGGGTCAAGTAATGATATAAAAATATTATTAAAGGAAAACTTGAATTAGGGTTTTCACTTGTGCATAATATATTTTCTACATCCTGATTCAGGGTAGATTAGTTACATAGGCATCACCAGGAAGAAGATAAATGATAAGAGAAAATTCAGCTGCAGGTGTACTGTTTCAATAAAATATAAATTTTTCATACACATTGTCACATAAGTCACGTTTAACATAGGTTTCAATAGAAAGTCACGTTTAACATGTTTCAGTAGAAAATTTACTGTTGTAGCATGTTTTACCTAACCTTGTCACGCCATTATTCAGGAGAATTCTTGAACAGAAGACAACTACAAAAATCCAGATTTAATGAAAGAATGTTTCAACTTTATTACACATGTAAATAGTAATTTAGCTGCTGCAACATGTGACATACATGTGAAAACTTTACGAAAGAACTACAAACACACCTATATCGAGTACAGGTAACATCAAAAGCAAACAGCAAGCTCATGTATAATGCACGAAACACATAGCTTATACCACACGAATCTTAAAATGATAAGATAAAGAGCAAAAGAAATGCTTTGAAGCACTATAGCAATCAACTGTGCATGAGAAAAAATATATATATGCTATCACACATTCTTGAATCACCTGTGGTGTCTGTATACATCAAACCCCAGTGGAAACCCTCAAAAAAAATATTTTGTGTTTTAACTCCCCAGCTTGCAAAGCCGTTAACGCAACTGGAATTTAGTTTTACATCAAATAATTAATGTACAAATATGAATATCTATTATTGTCTTAATTAATATACAAATATTCGGTGCATTTGTAATTAAAAACACTACACTTGCAAAGCTGAGTTAAATCTTAGCAATGCACCTCACTGGTTGGCATGGCAACTGGGACTGGCTCCACCTGGGATGATGATACTATAACTAGTTCACAAGGATGTTATCACACAATTTATAACAAACGACTAAGAGCTGCCTCTGAATGTTCATAGAAACTATATATCTACTGTCCATGACCAAACGTAACAAAATATAGTGTCAAACACCATCATCTTAAACAGTACACTGTACTAAAACTGAACAACATTCCATGTGATAAATCATCAACATTCAAGTTTCAGTCAACATAAAAACACTCGTACATGTATGAAGCGATTTGGATTTGTACAATAAAATTAATTTTTCATAGATTAAAAATTCAGAAGCGCCACTGTCTGAGGTCAAACCAAAACCATGCAGTGAATGTCCCTGGACTTCCTACAAGTTTCACATTTAACACCCAAAAACAATACCAAGATCAAGCAGCTAACAAGAACACAACTAAGTGTCCTGCAAACTTAACGCGTTTTTATTTGCTTAATTTTTTTTTATAGAACAAACGTAACAGTCTTATCTACCACATCAAAACTAAGCTACAATCACTGAAATACCTTTTCAATTTGTACACCAAACATGAGATAAATGAGGAATTTCACATGTCACACAAAGAAAATAGATTGAAACACCAGCAGAAAGAGGCTTTAATGCACTTAATTACTGCAACACCAACATTTCTTGATACATTTATTTAATGATTTCTGCAGTCAACATATTTCTAATATGGCCGTAAAGGTGTCTTATGCATATCAACACATACATTTTGAATCAAATGTGAAACCTAACGGCAGTGAATATTTCTAATATGGCCGTAAAGGTGTCTTATGCATATCAACACATACATTTTGAATCAAATGTGAAACCTAACGGCAGTGAATATAAAGGTCTTCGCAGTGACTATTATCTTTAGTGAAGACCACGTTTGGTTTCTTAATGCGACATTGGTCCAGCCAACATGATCATACACAACTTAGAGGGTATTAAATACCGATATACTCCCATTCACACCAGGTGGCGAGACTGTCTGAATAGCCTTGCACTTTTGCGCAGAAATCCTGGCAGGCATTTTAAATTTGAATCTTAAATAATAGGGGCAACCTTAGATCAATGTTGTGATTAAAATATAAAACTAGTTACACTAATTAATAACTGTTACCAACATAAACCATTTAACATTTTAGAGATGTTTTTAGACATCACCACATAGTTTCACAATCATTTCTAAACATGTTATTTGTTTTCTGCAATTTAATTATTTACACCTTTTATGACGAACGCATGCCTTTCTCACGTATTGCTGCTCCATGGAAAGGAACTACTTTGCGCTGCGTAAAACGTACTAGAAAATGGGAATTTGTGAGACACAGAAAATTAATCTGTTAGACAGACTGCCCACTAGCATTATAGTCTCTGGATTATGCAACACTGTCATCTTGGCAAAACTAATTTGCCATATAACAGAATAATTTCAGATCGAGACAACGAACAAATGACAAAATGTGGTGAGATAAATAAAGACACTGGTAGAAATGACAAATTACATTATGGATAGAACGTGTACAACAGTTTGTTGATGGTTACTCCACCTGGAGGCCAGTCTGAAGACGTTCACAGTTTGTAGACGAAACGTCACAAAAAACAAATTTTGATTGCGCACCAATAAAAATGTAAGGATTTACATTACTAGCCTTATGAATCTTCTCTTTATGATACAACAGCTTTATGATCAAGTAAAGAAACTGAGTTGAGTCGATGATGTCTTATTATACAGGGTGCATGTGTCTACTACAAGTTAGACACTCAATATCTTGACAGAAACATCTTAAATATCAGAATGGCTTGAACGTGCAGAAGCTCAATTGATGCAAACAGTTTGAGATCGCAAATATGCTATAAAAAGCACCATATACTCAACATGCTCCAGTGATGCTGAGATGCTAAACAAAGCCACTATAGCAATAACTTAATAAACAATTTCACTACAAATAAGTAAGGTTCCCTGCCCGTTGAAGGGGAACAACAGAAATTAAGCAATGCATATTGCACTGTTTCATTACAAAGTAACAAATTTGAGTAAATAATGTAAAATAATATTATAAAATTGGGCGGTGGAATATACAATATGTGGAAATTATAGTATTTAAAGTATCTGCTTTTTGCATACCTCTACGGGATAGTTGCCTTTGGATCAATGTTGTGATAAGTATCCTTTAGCTGCAAATAATTATTGGATAATTATCTTGTAATCATTAGATAAACAATTCATGTGCCGGTAAGTGTAGTTTTCAATAGTTTATCAGCTCGGCACATAGTTACATGCTTCATTTGTCAATTAGATTACAATTTGTTCTACCTATGTCTATGTACTTTATTTAGGCAACGGTAGTAGCAAATTTTTTCGCAAAGGTTGTTTCTTTTGGTATTGGTCTAAACATGTGGTAGTTAACTAAACCCAGGAGTTTTCAGGAACAAGTGAGTTCAACAAATACAAAAACGCCAATAAATGTTACAAAGCAGTTGCTACGGCCAGGAGTAGATAACCAATGTAAACACAGCCAACATAAAGGCTGACAGTTCCGACGTCTTCTGTGTACTATATAAAACAGCGCCGTATCAAACAGTGCCGCACCAGACAGCACCACGTGAAAGTGTATTTCATAAAGTTCAATCTAACACTTGTTTAGCAAGCTGAATGATTGTGAAGATGCACTTGGACATCAGGAGCCATGGCAGGTGTTGAGCAACACGTTGCAACATAGAGCATCATAGCCAAGTTCTAGCAGCACACTGTTTTCGTGCTCTATAGCGCTGGTTGTGAGGGCATCACTGCCGCCCCCGATTTCTGCGCCCCACACTAGAGGGCTGCTGAGTGTGCCGTTCAGACTGTTCTCTGCGCGTGGTGCGTCCTTGCACTCGAGGCCATTCTCCCAGTGGAGGCCACTCTCCATGCGAAGTCCGTCTCCGCAGCGAAAGCCGTTCACAGCAACAGAAAATGGCGATGAGTCTGGAAAGAAGATAAACAAATAAACAGTAAAAGCTAATATACAACGTAGTTACACAACATTCCTGGAGACCAACAGTGTATAAAGTAGACATCTAATAAACAATGTAGCTACATGATGTTGCTGGGGACCTATAACAAGTATAAGGTAGAGCTCTAATAAACTATGTAGCTACATGATGTTGCTGGGGACCTATAACAAGCATAAGGTAGAGCTCTATTAAACATTGTAGCTACATGATTTTGCTGGGACCTATAAGGTAGAGTTCTAATAAACATTGTAGCTACATGATTTTGCTGGGGACCTATAAGGTAGAGCTCTATTAAACATTGTAGCTACATGATTTTGCTGGGGACCTATAAGGCAGAGCTCTAATAAACATTGTAGTTACACGATGTTGCTGGGGACCTATAAGGTAGAGCTCTAATAAACATTGTAGCTACATGATGTTGCTGGGGATCTATAAGGTAGAGCTCTAATAAACATTGTAGCTACATGATGTTGCTGGGGACCTATAAGGTAGAGCTCTAATAAACATTGTAGCTACATGATGTTGCTGGGGAATTTAACTGAGTTTATTTGGCACAAAAAACAAGTGATAATAACGCTTGCCAGGACACCTGTGATAATTAGACAACTAGTTCAGGCATATGGTATACATACGTATATCTTATTATTTATTAATATATATGCTGAAATGCAATTAAAATTTTCTCAGTGTATGCTAGAAATAACTAAGAAATAACTGATACAAACTGAAAAGTTTTTAGCCCGTGATATGCAAATTAGTATTTTTGATACACTGAACAATACACCATGTAGCTATACCACATGGTTGATACACCACATGGTTGATACAACACATGGTTGATACACTACACGGTTGATACACTACATGGTTGATACACCACATGGTTGATACACCACATGGTTTATACACTACATAGTTGATACACTACACTGTTGATACACTACATGGTTTATACACCACATGGTTGATAACCACATGGTTGATACACTACACGGTTGATACACCACATGGTTGATACACCACATGGTTGATACACTACATGGTCGATACATCACATGGTTGCATTACATCATTGGGCACAGTATAATAGAATTATATGAATACATTCTAACAAGACAACATGGCCAAATACACACTGCCATTAGTCAATTCTGATTGGTCAATCCACATGAAAACATCCAATATTCAGGGTGTGTTACGGGCTTCCAGCTTAAATTTTGTTGCAAAAATACCAGTTATCCCACAATAGTTGGCTTAAGGGGAATCCATGGAGAGATGGCATCCAGACTAGGAACTATCTAGACATTCAGCCATTCAATGGATGGAACAAAAACTAGACCAGCGACCACTTTTTAGAGCAAGGAAACTCATTTGTTAATCCAAAATACGTGGCTTCAACGTATATTATTAATTAATGTAAAATACGACATTTCAAGGGAAATAAACCCTGGGAGTTTTAGGGGTGGCTACACCTACGAGACTATGGAAAAAGCCTGGGATATTGACACACAATGTTGAAATGACATACAAACAGGAACACATGCTCAACGGCTAACAACATTTTCGACCAGATATAACCAATCCAATATCCGCTTTAGTGAAAGCATGTGACTAATAAAGCCTAGCCTAAGTTGAAACTGTCCACAAAGTCGAAGTCAAATTATTTTATTCAGGGATATGTTCATGTTAAATATTAACAAATGGGGACAGTTGCTGAATCACAGATTCTCAAACATGTAAAGTTGAAGTCTTTGACACATCACACAGATTCCACAGAAAACATGACAAGATTCTGTGAAAAATTAACAAAAATACTATGATGTAAAGTGACAATATTAGAGGTCCTTCCTTACAATTTTTTCACTCATGCCATTTTTTTATTTTTTTTAAAATCAAACGTATCTAGTATCCACTACGACATGCTGGCTCTAGTATCCACTACGACATGCTGGCTCATTGCACAAATTTGCTATTTAGTGTTGATGAAATCATTAGACAAACTGTAAAAAAATTTCTGAACAGATCAGGTCAAAATTCGGCGAAAAAAGGGCAAAACTGGTCTGGCTCAATGTATTGTGACAGAACTTAATAAGGCTACTCACATTTTCCCAAGTTACCCGGTCTAACGACTGAAGTCCATTCTTTTGATGGTTTTAATAAAACAACACACTCTTATTGAACCGACTGTGCATATAACATGAACTATTCACGTGCTACAGGTCTAATGAATCGATGGGCTAAATGAATTGATGGGCTAAATGAATTGATGGGCTAAATGAATTGATGGGCTAAATGAATTGATGGGCTAAATGAATTGATGGGCTAAATGAATTGCAGAGGGAGTCTTAAACTACATTTTCATGTAACTCTGTCTAGTCTGTTATGCCACAGTTGAGAAATGAGGAAAACAAACAGGTAGGAGCACACGTAAACCTTGTACCTTCATACAAAGACAGAATAGCAGCGTTCCTCTTGCCGTCTGCTCTGGCCGTAACCCGTGGGAAGAACGACGGGAGCCATAGGCTTGACCGACAGAGCAAGGACATCTGAGTATGGCTCCTGTCCACCACAGTGTCCAGTGCACTCACACCGCCACCTTAAACAGTATCTACACCCAGCCTCCCGATAACCAGAAGCATTGTTTCTACGATCGCCTTCCAGGCACTGTGGAGAGATATCACTGATTGGTGGAGATACAAGAGACGGCGGGTGGCAGTCGTCTAGTGTTTCACAGTGGGGCTGTTGTGCCAAGAGAAGGGGTGCGTCGCACTCGGGCGGAGGGTAAGTGAACAAGTCTGCAACACAGGCAAAGTACAATGAACCGGGCGGCTATTAAGCCGGTTTACACACCCGATTATTTCCCCAATTGGTCGGCTGATAGTATAAGAATTGGATGAGTGAACACCCCAGCAGAACCGAACCACAAGACCAATTTGTGGCTACGACTGTGCTCTTCAAATTGGAGCTGGGTCTAATTTGACCGATGGTCGGTTGTAATATTTTAGCATTGGCCAATCAGTGACTGCCACAACCGACAACTGGTGAACCCATCTTGACCATTCACCCAAGCTCAAGTTCTGACTGGCCCAAGTCAATAGTGTTTACACACACTGCTCGTCTAAACGCACACAATAATCAGCTGCGTTGCCATCCAACATGTTTGTCCGACCAACTGGGGCACACATTGCTCATTTGAACCAGTCTATCTAAAGGTTATTTATTTGAACTTTTTTCAATAAAATCTTGGCTTGGAAGCTAACAAACTAACCTGAATATTGGATGTTTTGTCATGGTAGAAAGCAGATTAAAGTTAAAGGGAAGGGAGTGTACAACGATTTTCATTTAACTGACACAGAACTAGTTGTTAATCTAAATTAACAATATTATACTTCATGTCTGAATCTTTATTGCTGCAGCATATTTACCATTAGAAATTGTATAAAACTGGAATTTGACCGATCAATAAATCGCCTAATAAAATACATTGTATTTCAAATACAAATGCAAAGATTTATGTGTCTTTTACTGCCGTACATCTCTCTCTCTCTCCGCTCTCTCTCCGCTCTCTCTCTGCTCTCTCTCCGCTCTCTCTCTCTATAACTAGTAAACTGGCATATTTTATTTCATCACCAAATCGTGTATTTTCTAAAATATTAAGACATGAAATATCACGATAGTAACATGTGTTGTATGAATATTATTTTTAAGTAAACTGATGTTATAAATACTAATAAATTAGCCAGTAAGTGTTGCAATGTCCATAAAACTGTCCTTCAGTTAACCTATGAAAATCATTGTACGTTTCCTTTAAAGAGAATTGGCAGTAGAGGCTGGAGCATAACTATATTTTATGTACTAAGAGCCTATGTCTTCGGACAGGATTCCTTTGAAGGTCATAGGGGTCAACATCTGCTCACAGAAAAGTGCTCATAAAAAAGCAGGAACGTGCCTATAAAAAGCGGGAAAGTGCTGATGAAAAGTGCTGATGAAAAAGTGGGAAAGTGCTCATTTAAAGCAGGAAAGTGCAAATACAAAGTGGGAAAGTACTCAAGAAAAACGGGAAACTGTTGAAAAGCGGGAAAGTGGATATGAAAAGTGGGAAAGTGCTCATGAAAAGCAGGAAACACGCTCCTCCATTCAACTTTCGTGAGCATCATTTTAAGGTCTTGTTTTTACGGGTCTCCACTTTTATGTGCCGTTCTCGTTCCCGGTGAATACACACACCAGAACTTGCGAATTCACTTCAGACCAAACAAATAAAACGTGCCTAGAGTGGCTTTGTGTGCAACAAATGGATCGATTTTACCACAAATTTTTTGGGTAAAAAAAGCAGGGACTTTTCATCAAAAAAAAAAAAAAAACAGGAAAGCGGGATTGAGGGGAAAAGCGGTAATTCCCACCCATGAGCGGTAACGTCGACACCTAGATGTTAGATGTCTCCTACGTTACTATTGCTATATCTCACCTGTTCTCCTCATGCGTTTGCACTCAGCCACTCCTCCACAGTCCCACGATCGCTTCCGACCCGCCACTCTAGTCACGCTCACAGAAATGTCATGTGACAATGTGACATCACCAACGCGGCTATAGCCATTGGTGACGACTTTGTCCGATTCTGAGACTTCCATCTCGCAGTCGCCATTTTGTTCGGAATTGTGCAAGGCTGACGTTTCCATGACAACGGCAGTATTTATTTGCTGAGTTGTCGTTGTGCCATTTATCGGCGTGTGCTGTTTCTGGGTGGAAGCGGAGTGAAGGAAGCGAGCGCACTCCTCCTGCCCACAGCTCACCGCAAGTTCGGCTGGGGTCAGGCCGCCATTGTTGCAAATACTGAAAATTGTACAAAACACAATATTTAGGTTGACACACAGACAAAGTGTCATCATGTTGAACATATACATGGCCTGCCCTGTGTATGATTACAAATAAATATGGCAACAACGTCATATACAGTCGCGCCTCGTTATAACGCGGTGGTCGGGGTCAAAGATATTGGACCGCGTTGTAAGCGAGGCGCGTTAGGTGTTCCCGTATCTGCCACCAGGGGCACCACGAACAGCAATTAACACGCCACACCGCCACTGATTGCTGCCGCTATGATGAAGCCCTGTTGTCCCCAGTTTATAAAGCTTATTTAGACTAGAATATTAACGTTAATATGTGCTGTATCGATTTTAAAATGTTGAATTGAATAAATTACGTGTGTGTGAACTGTGGAATACAAATCGACAATAATCTGTAACATTATGATGGGCTGACTGTATGACGCTGTGAGTTATTTTCATGTATCGGCATTCAGTAAGAATTGTTTAATCTTGCCGCCTGAAATCGACTCGCTCTTGCGGCTTATTATGTAGAATAAATGGGTTAAACTTCAATGTTTTTAATCAGTTGAAAGGTGCAGGAGCGAATTGGCTGGTGTGTCTCTGATGTCTAAATTACCACTGAATGTATGAACGTTTTATTCACATGCAACGCATTTGTGTGAATCACCATTGCAATTAACAAGTCGCCCGGCCGAAGCCAACGCCGGCGAAACACGATTGATGGCAGCCCAACAATTTCACCCCTAGCGGCAGAAAATCGGGGTCCACGACCGATCACGTTATATCCGAATCTGCGTAATAACGGGGCGCGTTATAACGAGGCGCGACTGTATAAAGAATTAACATCTGAAACAAAACAACATGAGCTCTACCAAGGAAGAAATTACTGCGTAGCGGCATTTTTCTCAATGAGTCTTTTGTATGAGTTTTTTTGTGCAAAAACTTACAAGTTGTAAGTTACATAAATGTAAGGGTTCCATGAAATTTCAGATTCACAGTTGGTGTTTCAAAAAAAAAAAAAATGTATAACAAACTGATTAGTAGTCGTTACTAATTAGGTGAGTGTATCACTCATTTTGTTTTACCCATCTGGTACAGCCACTGTTTGTCACGATTCTTAACACAGGGGTTACATGAAACGTGTGACCATATCATGCCAGTGATTTACTAGGAAAAATTGGTTGAATACACAGCATTTAAATTTCATGAGCCGCACCACACCAGTTGTTAAATAACCCTGTCACGAGGGCAGTAATCTGGCAATGTTCGCTCACCAAATGAAAATCTATTTGTAAACACCTAATCATATACTTGCCAACAGGATATTGGCACACTGCTTGCATCCAAACTCAACCTACGTATTAGTCCCTATCTGACACAGCAGCGCATTTGATAGAAGAATTAATGAAAATTCTTCTAACAAATGTTTATATGCCCACTAATTGCCTTTAATAAGTCACAAGGCAATTTAGGTTAACCGAATTTAGAGAACTGCGCAGGCGACAGGCGTTTAACAGTTCTACTAGTTAACACTTAAACAGATACTTGACTAGAATATTCCACTTTTGAAAAAATAAAGTAAACCACTACCGTGATATTCTTGATTGTAGTTGCAAATGATTAGTTTTTATTAACTCTTTGCCCCCAAAAATTTTTGCTTCACTTTAATATTGTACCATCTATGATAGACCTAACTAATCAATGCAACAATATTCTAAGTGCAAACTTTAATTTACAAGACATGATCTTCTTGCGAGCAATAAATGGCTCCCCTGATGACTGATTGTCGCAAGCAATAGGGATGAAAGCGACAAATCGCATAAAATATTATGTACAGAAACATGCTTTCATTATACCATTTGAGTATTCTGTCCATTAAGCAAAAATGATTGATTGTTGAATACTGCACCAGAAACGTTCACAGGGTTTGCACAACAATACAGCAACTAATTCATTTCAATTTTGACAAACCATAAGTAAATGTTGACATATTTTGGCAGGCTGACAACATATTTATGTTTTTGGTGCTAAACTGAAGCAAAACAGTTTGGAAACATTAATATGTGATGGAAGATATCCTGATTCCTAAAAAATTATGTCACACAACTGAATATTAGTATTTTGTAATATGGATATTATTTGCATAGACGGACAGTAGCGCCACCTAGTGAATGACATGTGATGCAAAGGTGTATTATTCATGCAATTAACACAAAACATCTGGAGTTGGTTTTCTATTTACTAGCAGTACAAGTTTCCTAAATGTAAGACACATGCTGCCAGCTGTGCTAATTTAATTAGCTAACTGACACAACATAGCTGTGGAAGTGTGGTCACTAGGGTCAAAAGTAGGCATTACTACACATCCCATGATTGTGGACTGAACACTATCAGACACAGCTAAACTACACTAACATAAACACTACCAGACAGCTCACAATAGCTCTACTGCACCTGTACCTTTCATTCAGGAGGGGTTATCAATGGCCCATCTTCGTAACCCCAAACTATCTATAAAGCTTCTAAAGTTAAATTGAATATCATTTGAATGGAATAAGTATACATACACTGTGATTTGTATATCCTGAGCCTACACTACAGATTTCACTCATGACAATTTCACAGACAGGAATGTGTGTGGACGAATCGTAGTTGTAGTTATTGTAGCTCAGCAAAACTGCTTTGTCCAAGTGTTTATTTACACTCAACTGGTGCTCTAAATGTATGCCTTAGCACCGCTCTCAAATATATATATATTTGATATCCAACAGTTATTACACAAACAAACAAACACCTGACAACTGCTTTTAAATATTTCACAAATGCCACTTTCATTTTCCTACTGTACTGTACTGTACTGTACTGTATTGTACTGTACTGTACTGTAGTTACATAGATGTATATTAAAAGTGCTTTCAATAGAGAGATTACATTTCTACTCTGCATGAATATCTCTTTTTCAGATGAAATCACAGACAACGATACTAAATGTAAATGTGGTTATCAAATCTGCTGCCAAGATGACAACAATCTAGCTGCAGAAAAGATGAAGAGTCAATCAATGTAGCTTGCTCCTAGACCAAGGAAAGTCTTTTAATGAAATACCTGTCAGTGTCAGTCATGGGTACGTTGCACCACTCAACACTGCAGCCCTGTCATTAGCAATTCACCAGCCAGGGGTGCACTACACTGTTAGTTGCTAGTCACCCAGCCACTATGAGCTTGCAGGTAAACACCAACTTGATGCCTGACAGCCCCTACACAGTCACACAATGTCACCTTGAGTCATGCAGCACAGTTGGCCAGCAGGGGGAGTCACTGGCAATGCATGGACAATCTCATTGTGCAATGAAAGGGGTGCTAGGTTGTGACTAAGTGCCAATTTCAAGCAGGAACAGGGAACAACAGTGCACAGCTAACAAACAGCAACAGGAGTTTATGTTTGTCTGGTGGACAATAAACTATACAGGACAATGTTTTAGTGTCAGTAGGGCATATGGGCCACTAGGACCTGGTGTGCTCTGTCCGTCCGGTCCACTACATGTATAACAAAAAGCTACACTGGTTGTATTGAGGTCATGCCTAAAGTTAGACTTCCTGGTGTGTTACAGACGAATGTAGGGCATAGTAAGTTTGGATATAAGAAGTTTAAAAACGTGTGTGCCGTAATTAGTGCCAATATTGCCAAACACTGACGGGTATTGCATATACAGGTATATTACAAGAGTCAGAAATGTCTAATGAGTAATATCTTTACTTATTTCAGTCAGTTTACCTTTTTCTTCTCGTGACGTCTCGACTGCTATCATTCAGATATGTCTAATTTTGACAAAACTCGACCAGCGTGTCAGCGGGATGACAGCGGGTGGTAAAAACTTTTAGACTTTTTGAAGGTCACGTTTTCTTATAATCGTGCAAAATGTTAACATGGCCACCAATGGGAAATGTAACTGTAGGCTGAACTCTTAGGCCGGTTCTCTACACCTATAAGGGAAAGCTACACTGGTTGTATCACTGACCAAAATTAGAAAATTGTAGCAACTATCTCTAATTACAAAATAGTAACTTATTTGTTACACTGATTTATATGCATATGGATTTTCTGTATACTGGTAATTGTATATGCCATTTGCATAATTATACAGTCGAGCCTCGTTATAACGTGGTGGTCGGGTTTGACGATTTTGGACCGCGCTGTACGCGAGGCGCGTTATGTGTTCTCATATCTGCCACCAGGGAGCTACTAAACAGCGATCGCTGCCTGCTGCACCAAGCCCAAGAACGCTGTCGAAGCCCTGTGTGCTTGCAGCACTGTCTTATACGCCAATATGCATATACTAGTATCAACTAGTATACTAGCATCAACGTGTATTATTTTTAAATGTCACACCCTCTTAACTATTGAACTGAATAAAACACATGTTTATGATTTGACAAACGTTAGTCTGTAAGCTGGTAAAACACAGAAAATGACAATAGGTAGAATTAATAATTGTCTCACTTCGTCTTTCAACTGATCTCGACCGACGCATAAATTTATTACGCACCACTTAATATCAATTGATCGTTTCATATGCGGATGACGAATTCGTATTTTCGCACACCAGTAGAGCCTTGGGTTAGGAATTTGGCATGTTGGTTACGCGTTGCGAAAACGATTAAATTTACGATGTAATGGAAACATGTAATTTCACCCAAGTGTTACGTTGGTACTGCATACTAAATGCATTTAAAACTGTTTATCTGATTCTTACGTGAGGCGTATTTGTGAATCTCGATTGCAATTTACAAACCATTGAAGCAAAGCCAGTGACAGTGATTGATGTCGGCGGCAGCGCAACACAAACAACACGTTGATACTCATTCATTGACATTGTTCGCCTAATGTTTCTTGATGCTCCCACGCAATAGTGATCACGGCTCGAAAATACTCAAGCCACCTCTATATGTGGCTAACGTAGAGTTATGAACTCAAATGGAAGAAGAGAATTGTCAAAGCAATTCTACGTAGGTTTAAGCAGGCCCATTTGGCATTTCCCCCTGGTGGCAGAAATTCGGGGTCCACAACCGACCGCGTTATATCCGAATCCGCGTAATAATGGGGCGCGACTGTACTCAATAATTTGTTTGTCATAATTTAATTATTTTTATGCATATTTGTATGAACATGGATTTGTGTGTACAATGTTGATTATACATCCATTTTATATATACTCAATGAATTTTTTTTAAATACTTTTAACTTATTTATATTCTTAATGCATATGTGTATGTATATGGGTTAATGATATATTTAATTAACATACCTAATTGTAATGTTGTGACTTATAATAAATAATATAGGAGAAATATCAAACCAAAAATAACAACTTCGAAATGTAATGCTTACAGAATTACTTTTAAAAGTAATTAACCTGTAACTGCTTTGATTGTTACATATTTGAACTGTTTAACCCATCCAATGAAACCAAGTCACCAACTTTAACCAACAGGAATGATCAAATTTGCTTGACACATATATAGGAGTCCTATTCGTCCAAATGTTGCATGTGACAATTTTTTTTATTTATCAGATGTAGCATTAAAATAACTTCAAATGACATATAGCTTATCATTAACTGTGCGATAATTACGTCTATCGCAATTGCATTTTTCCTGGAGCCAGTATGTAAAAATCAGATAATTGTATAATTACAGAGATAATCATCATTTAAACTTTTCAGTGAACGCTGGCGCATATTTCGCACTTTCATTGTCACTTCCTCTCTCGCCACTGTTTCTATGGTCAATATGTTGAAATATTCATAACAAAAAACCTATTGAACTGCACCATTTTGAATTGCAAATTCTCGTTACAAATGAATTTTTTTTTAAATACAGACGGAAAGAATCGCCTGATTGACTTAAAATATAACCACCAGAAAGAGTGGTGTAAATTTGACAAAGTAGTGTAATATATGAAAAACTTAAATTTTCAGCCAATCAGTAATATCACTACTTCAAGCACACGTGAATGCTTAAATATGACATTTAGTTGGTTAGGACAGCACACATGTCTACTGCTTATACTTTCTGGCTGCTAAAGGGAAACAAAAGTCACGGTTTTGGGCCTATGCACCTATAAGAGTGCAAAGGCCCCCAAAATGCCTTTGGTTTCAGTTTAAAAGATAACAAACACAAATGTCTTATACAGGAGCATCCTGTGTCAACTTTACATAACGTAAAAATTGTTCTACTAATATATATATATTATATATACATATATATATATATATATATATATATATATATATATACACACAGTTTTATCACTATCCTAGTTTGAAATTCATTTACCCATTTTGGGTCAGAAAATGGAATTCCAATACAGTAAACCGGACACTTTTGTAAAAACTGCCAAGTTTATTTACTACCGGTTTAGAGTGAACCAAATGCCTCACATACGTGTATTTATTTAATGCGCTGGCACAGCGGGGATTCGGAGCACAGTTTCAAACAGGTTGACCTTGGTGCTGTCGACAGCCCTGGAATGGTCTCGTGTCAGGAAGTAACAACATAAAAACATAACTGAGTAAACTGACATCAGATAAACCAGGCTGACAGTTTACCACACAGAGCCACATTATTTAATTCACCATGTGTGCTGTCTACATGCGAACGACTCCCAGAAACCAATTTTCCCATACGGTTCTACAGTGAGTAAACACTTTGAATTTTTTAATCATGAACAATAGTTTCTCTACAACAAAGTCTCACACACTTTACTCACTGACTGCGTTTAGAGGAAATTTTACCCAGGTCAGGACAAGGAAAGGGTTTCTGAAAATATTTGCATGGGTTCTCAAAATAAAACTCAAATGATAAGCCAGTAGCATATCTATTACTTCATGATTTGCAGCTAAGGGTACAAAACTGGGTATTTTTTTTTACTAATATAAACTATATCTACTCTCTATTACTTCCTGATTTGCTGCTAAGGGTACAAAACTGGAGCATAAAAAAATCATAGTATAAACGATGTCTACTCTGACATCTTAACCGTCCAAATGTGTTTTAATGAACTAGAATTTTTAAATATAATTCTCAATTTTTTTTCTAAAATCTGTCATGTATGCCATTTATAACACTTCCTGAATGTGTCTCCTTCTTCCCGTATAGTGTATAATCCCACTCGGGCTTCAGGACCGCTATTATACATTGTACTAAATAGTCTGTTTGCACAGTGTCCAAAATATTTTGAGTCTCATTATGTTTACCAATGTAGCAGTACTGGTTATGTCGTCATTAGGATGTTATAAAATCACGGTACATATCTAATAACATGCTTACATGAAACAACTTCAGAAAGCCAGAATTGGAAAGTGTTACAATGTTAGATGTGAGTGTAAAAAGAACATCGGGAAGCACTTAGAATGGCAACAAAAACCTGGTGAATTGTTGGTTGAATTTAAGTGCAAAGTGGTGTAGCATTCACATCAGTGAGTCACTCGATGATAGCTTGTATTTTTTTAGAACATTGCACACCACAGAATTAACAGAAGTGTTCTTGCTGAATGGTCACTTTGCTGAACCGAGAAACCTCTGAATGATGGTGATCTCGAACTGTGAATGACCTGGGGTTTGTCAAAAGGACAATGATGGGTCGCACACACGAGAACAAACCTGTATAACTTGTATCATTTAAAAAAGGAACAACCACACTGTTGGGAGTGATCATTCATTTACTTCTGAGTAGATGTTAGACAAATAACGTTTCAGTGGGTTTGAGACAGTCCCCTAAAAAAATTGATTTGTGAACTGGGAAAAGTGCGTGTTTGTGAACTAGAATGCCTGTTCTTCACACATTATTAAATTTTTAGGTGATGGTTAGCAGCATATGCCCAAGTCAGTGATGGAAGGATGCAAAGTGTACAAACACAGAATCTGGTTTGTTTTGTCGACAAATGACAGGACGCATCTTCTGTGTTGATTTTCACAGGAAAAAAATTATGGGATGTGATGAATACATATATTGCTATAACAATAAACCAAAACATTATAGTATAATTTCTTGGCATAATTATCGATGATAAGCTTTCTTGGAAAGCACATATAAAACATATCGGTAAAATCTAAATTGGTTAAAAGCATGTAAATAATTTATAAAATGTTTTCTTAAAGGTCTCGGCATTGATTACTTTGAAATTTTCACATTTCTTTCCCCATTTAGACTACAGCTCAGAGATCTAGGGAAATACTTATTGCACAAATCTAATGTCCCTATATAATCTACAAAAAAGAGTTCTGAGAATTATTTGTGGAGTAAAGTCTTGTGACCATACAAATATCTCATTTATTAATTTTGAAATATAATTGTGAAATATAAACTATTACCCAATAGTATTCAAAGATTCTTTTATGCTAATGACAAATGAAAAAAATTAAGTTCATACTGCACTGAGGGCTAAATGTTTATTTATTGCTGGTGTTAAGCCTTGAAGTGGCCTATGTATTGCACTAAGAGATGATAAAAATATTTTCAATTTAAAAAAATGCACAAAACATCTATACTTGAAAAGGGATATTTTATTTTGAGACATGTATTAATATGTTTACTGTATTAGCTTTTGGTATATTTATGCATTAATTATATGTATTAGCAGTATGATGCAAGGGATTGCAATATAACTAACTAAAAGAGCAATTATAAGATATATATATATATATATATATATATATATATATGTGTGTGTGCGTGTGTGTGTGCGTGCGTGCGTGAGTGCGTGCGTGTGTGTAAAAACAACAAATCACTGTAATAGGCAGAGTACACATAAGTTCACACTTCCATTCTCTCTGTTTCCAGCACAAGATTGTAGCACACTATGATTGTAACTATTCATCTTTTTATATGCATGATTTAAATGAGTAATGTATGTTTTGCATTAACAAAACGTATGTATATTATACACTGCATATGTAATGTTGGAAATAAATGTTAATAACTGAAGGTCTTTGACATTATGCACAGTTTGGTAACTTTTCAAATAGGTTTCAATGGGAAAATACAACGTAGGTGTGACCGCTGAGTGGGGCACACCTGTAAGATTGGTCACATAAATAAAGACCCACAAACAAACCTGCATACGATTATCTAACGTTGCTGGTTTGCAGCACGCGCTCAAATGGAGTTCACAATGCAAACAGGGTTACATCGCAAAAACATTCACAAGCGTCGCTCTTTGGATGTGTTTTAAACTGATGATCTGTATTCGCTGCCATTTGACAAACACAGGGCGTATCCCGTAATACAAAAAGCGGCAAGCAGCCTTATTGAAAATGCACAAAACCATATGGATCTTCCCCTATGCCCATAAGATTGTTAAACACACAGGGATGTAAGGAGTGTTTATGCGCTCAACCGTAAAGACACTCAAGTCAACCTCACCTCCCCGCGGTGCACCCTGGTAACCAGTACATTGTGCTGGGCTAACGAGGCAATGGCTAAGGGAAGGAAAACCCCGAAAATAAACCTGCTGAGGGCCAACAACCCTCCCAGCTCAAATGATGTTACAGAAACCAGAAGTGAATTTCAAAATCCAGCTTGTGCTGGAAATGGCTACAGGAAGGCGACGGCCCAGATACCAGCGGATGATGACATCATTTATTTGACGATATGTTCAGAAGCCACTGGCGGCGAGGATGTTAGATACTATATCTGTGTACTTACTGTAGTTGAGCTCCACTGGCAACGAGAAGGCTCACACACTCAATACTTCCACACCTGGCTGCCTTGTGTACTGCCGCCTCACCCAGGTAGTCCTAAATAAAGAAACACAACATTAGCCCTTGACAGGGTACATAAATATGTAAACATCACTGACCAATACAGCAAACCGGGCTGGAGAGTAACTCAGAGATGACTTACGACATCCAATTCCACTTCAGATGTGAAGTTTAGTGAGGATTCTCCACACGTTCTCACATATCATGAATATAAAATGGAATGTCAAAATAAGGAAACAGATGACATATAAAGGTGCAGATTTAGTAGAGGTACATTTGACATGCAGAATTGCAGATATAAAATCGGGCAATGTTTGATTTTTGAACAGAAGTGTGGCCTAAAAAATGTAACAAAGTAGGTTATTTTCATATCCTGTTGAAAATATCATGAAACAGATATAGTTTCCACTGAGAATCATGCACATCATTGATACACATCACACCCAGCAGTGCGAAGTAACATTGCACGCAAAGTTCGGAGAGATTTCCCACTCCTGTTGATGTGAGGGAGCTAACTGAAGGCTTACTGCAGTGGGCCTCGTGCCATGGAGGTTCTCCAATTTTAGGGTATATTTACTTATTTCTGATTAATTTTCTGCAGACAAATATAAACAAAGTTTCGGTGGTATATTTGTATTAAAAATCGGTAATTTTTTTTTTTAAATTACGGTTTGACAATGCATAAAATTGGTAGATTGTAAGATTTTGCTAAAGGTAAAAAGTGTGAGTTCCACAGTCAAAGCAGGAGATTTCTGCATAATTCAACAACCTAAATGCAAAAAAACTCGGTGTCCACTTTTTTTAGGTACACTTACAGATATTTTAGTCATGTCTAATATCAGAGGTGGGGGAAAAAGTTTATAAAAAACACTGTTGCCTTACTCAAGTTGCTGTTGGTACCAAGAACTGCTTGAGTATTCACCATAGCTCTGATCATGTATGTAACACTCAGTATAACGTAACATGCAGTGACACACATATTTGTAGATGTGCATGTCCTACCTGTGTTTCGAGACATGCGCCAGCCTGCACTAGCCACTGCAGGACATGAGGGTGACCACCGAACGCGGCCAAGTGTCCGGGGGTTTGGTGGAAGCGTAAGCTACAACCGTCGCAGTCTACCCCGACCATGGTAAGCTTGCGCAGGCAGGCCAGCTGTAGGGACAAGACACACAAAACTAGACTACGTGAGGAAGAAATGTTTACCTGTCTATCTAGGGCCGCGGCAGCACACCCCAGCAGCCAGTGAAGGCAGGCGGCGTGGGCAGACTGGGCGGCCATGTGAGCGGGAGTTTGGTTTAGGCGGATGGTTGTGCCATCACAGTTCATGCCTGACACTTGCAGACACTTTAGGCAAGCCAACTAAAATGAAAACAAGATACTTTGCTCAGCGGCACAATCAAAACGTTTTGGGTCAAACTTGGGGGTCAATTACAGCGTAGGGCGATTCCAGCCAAAGTGAGCCTGAGAGACGACGTTCTATAATTGCATTAGGATCACCATTTTTTTTATCCATTTACTACTTCTATATCGCACTGTCGGAAAATAAATTTAAGAAACATTATTTAAAAAATGTATCTTGGGAAATAATGGCCATATTGCATACAGGTATGCATTTCGTTATTTAAGTTTTCGCAATACCCAATTTCAAGATAGAAACAAACCACATTTTGATCAATCAGGAGCATTCATTGTATTTTTAATTAACCACACTTTAATTAACCACGCTCAACATGTAACTGAACGGTCACTCTACACTTAATAGTCTTGGTGCCGCATGGCACCACTTTTATTTATACTAGCAAAAATGCCCATCCCCAGGACGGGATAACGTGGTAGTTCATACGTGACAGTCTTGATAGCAATGTTTACCAATTGCCTCAGGCCAATATGCTATCAATAAGCTCGAACGTATTACCAGAAACAACCACGTCACGCACGTGATGCAACACACTTTGCAAGTTCAAAATGTTGAAGGTAGCGTGAATGGATACTTGTGTTGGTTGTAGAATAGTAGAATATCTGCTTTCTGCTGTCTTTTTATTGTGTATTGGGTGGGTGCGTGATTTCTACTATAATTAATATAAACCACCCATATGGCGCTACGTACTCTCAAACGGTTTACATACCGAAGTATTCACCACAGCGCACGTTTCTGTGATTGTTGGAAGTTAACGTTTTACGCAGCGAACATTTTATTTACCATAAAAATCATTAAGAACCTTTGATATAGGGTATTTTGAAAAAAATAAAAGCATTACGTTTCATTTGTGGGGTCGTAGATTAATCCCTGAAAGTTTGGCACCCAAGGTGCAAGCCGTCTAGGAAATAAACATGAAGTTAACCACACATAAACATACATAAAAACATAAGCTATCTCGATTATAGTTAGATATATCTACTTGGTGCACGGAGGGCTTCTGGTGAATTAATTGGGAAACTGGTTAAAGTTTGTCTAAGCTAGAGTAAAATCAGGTCCTGTAAAAAAATCAGCAAAACTGTTCAGTTCACAGGATCTAATGTCCTGTGACGCTTGGAGGTGCGTGATTTCCACCACAAACTCCTGCGTTAGCCCAAGTTTGGGCTGTTTGGAGTAAACCACTTGAGACTTGAGACTTTTCGCATAGACTGTTGATGTACCATGTTATGAAAGCAAAACAACCTGTTACACATGTACAATTGTATACTGTCTTTTATTCAGTATTATGTATCACATTGTATCACATTGTGTTGATCTTGCCTTGAAAATAAATGTTTCAAAACTGTTTGTTTTTTATGTTTTTTTTTATTTATCTTTGATGTTGTTCATACATTCTATTTTCAAAGTATTTGCTTTCTATCATCAAAGTATTGATTAGCAAGTAGGCTACCTAAGAAGCTGTCGGGCTACTTCACTTTGCAAGGTTGGTAGCCCGACTGGCTACCTTCCATGACTTGCTAAATCTCACCCCTGCACACATAATGAAAATTTACAAAAATTCCATTTTTTCCAAATTTGTTGTTGCTTTTATTTCCATATGGTTTATAAATCAACAGATGACTACTTATGTAATACCAAAATATAAAAGACATGCAAAAATATTTAACTATATAAAATATTAAATATATAAGTGTCTAACGCATAACGCTACGTTACATGTGCAACACTTAATTAGCTAATAAATATAAATGATGGGAGAATGTAATTTCAGAGACTTTTAATTGCTATAATTTAGTTGCTAATATGTGACAAGGGGGCAACACAATATTAATTTGACTTTATCCCGACTACGACTTACTACGAAGTTACCCGTTCTATCCCCACTACAACTTTGTGTGTAGTTACTCGAGTGCCAAATAAACGTACAGGGTGGCAAATCGGTAAAATTTAATAACAGCACAGTGCCGATATGTGCAATTGGAATTAATATAATGTAATTAACCCCAAATCTGTTCTGGACAGAAATACCAAAAACATTGTCGATGAGATGTTGAAAAAGAAATCTGCACATCTTAATAAGTTAGCAGTTTCAACCTTCTGGGCCTTTGGTAATGTGTTTGCAATACATATTACCAATGATTGAAAAATAGAATTGTTGGCTAACTAAAATGTCTAAGTAAAATTTACCTTTTACCAACTTGCAATTTTAATTGGAAATCTGGAAAATCAAGTAGCCATGCTGTCTTAAAATGTTGCACATGTCAGCAAACACCTTATGAACAAGTCCTTATAATATTTTAGTGCACCACGTATTGGTATTCGTTAATTTTTTTTTCCAAACAGCAGGTGTGTGCACAACTAAAAATCATTAGCAAAATTAGAAAATCCATTAGCAAAATAATGCTTGAACATGCTTGCTTAATAACACATTTCTCAAGATTAATTAACATAACTGAGGTCTGAATTCGCATATTTTTTGTGAACTGTAAATGTTTGCACACCCCTGAACAGTTGAACTGTTGATGATGCACACAAATGATTGATTTCAAAGTCAGACTTTTGACACAGGAAACTCAGCCAGATTTGCACTCTTAATCAATCACTAAATAATACAGGTTTATTCAAGGCGATACTATTTGATTGTCACCTCCACCCACACCCACTTAATATATATGCCAACTTAATTAATTATTATATATAAATAATTAAATCAGCAGTATGCAGTACACTACCACTGCATGGTTACAAGCTGAATTCTTGCAGATGACCAACAAGTAATATTGATTTTCATAGGTGGGAAGCTAATAATGTACTGGTGGTCTGGCCCCAGTAGTCATTGTCTACTAGTTAGTAGCTGCACGGACACTGCTGGTGGACAGTGGACGTAGCAGTACAATTAGCTGTTCCATCTGTATATGTGTGACATGTACAGAAAGGTGAATAAATGCATATAAAGGCTCCACTCATGACATCTGGCGGGGAACAGGGCAATACTGTCACAGTGCCTTTACTGTCTGGCTGCACTTACTGAACACAAATAACAGCACTAAACATGATTATTGACAGGCAGTCTGCATGACAGCCCCTGATAGTGATCGTGATATGGGTACGGCTGGCAGGAGTTACATGCTCTGATCCTGGCCTCACCCTGTTGGTATACTGACTGTCAAACTGGCAATGAACCATCCACTGGCATTTGAGGTAACAAAAGACGCGCTGGAGAAAGCCTAAATAAAGGCTAAAAAGGCACATCAAGGAACATAGAATATTAGTAAACCAGTAAGCATGCTGAACCTTTGCCTATACCTTTGAGTGACAATAAGTCTGTACCAGAAGTAGTTCTTTAGTTCAATAATGAGTCACATTAATTATCAAAAGTTACAATCATTAACAGGGCTTAAAATTTGCCTGAAATTTTAGGGGCCAACTTAAAAAAACAGGGGTCAACAATAAAATTTAGGGGCCAATTGGTTTCATCTATTAATTACCAGATACTAAGGTGCATAGTTATCCAGTTTATAACATAATAGAGACTATGGCGATGAGGAAAACTAACAAGAGAAAGTCCAAGTTTGCGGAATTAACTGATGAAAAAAACTGTAGGAGTAAAAAGTAAACAAGGGAAGAATGCAGGAGCTGAGGGAGGAGGTTGGTGTGAGAGAGGGTTTAAGGAGGAAGCGGGTGAGGAGTTGGTTAAAGTGGGAGCGAATGGAAGGAGAACTGTTAAGGTTAAGAAAGAGAGCCGATATGCTCAGACTGAAGGGCAGAAGAGGAGCTAGACTGCGACGGAGGAGGGAGGACAACAGCGAGGGATGGGGGAGTGGTAACAGGTGGTGGAGATCGCAGTGAAATGGGAACATTGACAGAAGGAAAAAAATTTATACTCAGTATCGATGCCAACCTCACCCAGACTTAGGGGTAAAGAGGAAAGCAACAACGTAATACGTACATAATGTATAATAAACATTATGTACATATTATGTGTGTGAACATGTAGGTGTGTGTGTATGTGTATAATGTATTGACCTCCTTTATCGCTTTTATTTTTATAATCCATATCTTTAGAATTTAGAATGTCACTGAATGAGTATCAACGCTGGCTTCGCTTCGACAGTTTGTAAATTGCAATGGAGATTCACAAATAAAAATAGTTTTAAATGCATTTAGTACGCAATACAAATACAACACTTGGGTGAAATGACATACTTCCATTATATCATAAATTTAATCTTTTTTATGACGCGAAACCAACATGCCAAATTCCTAAACCATGGCTCTATCGGTGCGCGAAAATACGAATTCGTCATCCGCATATGAAACGATGAATTGATGTTATGTGGTATGTAATAAATTTATGCTTCGGTCGAGATCGGTTGAAAGACGAAGTGAAACAATTATTAATTCTATTTATTGTCATTTTCTGTGTTTTATCAGCTTACATTCTACGTTTGTCAAATTATATACGTGTTTGGCTGCTCAGATCCAGGTTATTATTTTTTATTTATTGCCTATTGGTCCAGTACATCATCATCGTAGTAGATCTATTCCATAATGGTATACGTACATGTGTTTTATTCAGTTCAAGAATCAACAAGGTGTGACATTTAAAAATAATACACGTTGATGCTAGTATACTCGTTTAATAAGTTCTATGAACTGCATATTGGCGTATAAGACAGTCACAGGGCTTCAGCAGCGTTCTTTGGCTTGGTGCAGCTGTTGTTTAGTAGCTCCCTGGTGGCAAATATGAAAACAGCATACAGCGCGGTTTGAAATCTAAAGTAAACATTTTGCCAACAACGCCAATTTAAATTTCAAGGCAACAACGACAGATTCCGAATGGGAAATGGTGGCGCCACATGAAAAAAACAACAACTAACAAATCACTCGCCTAAATTACTTCGACATATTTAGGCGAGCGATTTATCCCTCGCCTGTTGTTTTCAAATGTGAAGCCCTGCTTATTCTTGGACCGCCATCCATACCACGTCTCTATGCGCGAAATTGTTGAAAACACATCCTCTGTTGGAAACCCTCAAAATCACAGTCGGTTTCTGAGTCCTCTACTAACCAAAGGCAAAGTTGCATCCAGCTGTCATGAACTTGTGCCGATCGATTAGTTCAAAAACTGCTTGATTACTATTTAAAATAACATCTGAATCATCTGAGAAGGCATCAATATTGTTGCCATCGCGCAAGGTGTGAATGGCGTCAGCCATTTTGCGATAACAATGAAAATCAATAGTTTATTTAGTAACTGATTACAATCAAAATCGCTGTCAAAGATTTAAACAAAACAGCGTACAACAACCGGAAGTGTTCTGGGCCATTTGAACCATTTCAGTGACAAAGGAATGGGTAATCCCATGAAGATTCGCCAGACAGCATCACGTGATGTCGGATTCCCTCAAACAAGCGCTCTGATTGGTTGTAACACTAATTTCCAAACTCTGATGTCAACTTGAAATACCGGCTACATTCGAGTCAATTCACTTTTTTATCCCCTGCGTTTCGTTCATTTATACAGCTTTGTAAAATGACATTATGCCATTTGGTTGAAAGCAAGTGGGCGGTTACGGTGCTGGGAAGCAGTGAAAGTTTGCATCGGTGCAGTTAGCATGTGATTTCGTCTTCAGCCATGATGCCAACGAGAATGGCAGGCAGAGTAAGTGTAATATCTGATATTTTATATGTTCACGATGACAGTGCATATGATTCAGATTTATATAAATTTTCGTTTTATCCAAACATTATTAGCCTTTGTGGCATAACTGTTACTGTATAAACAATTTGACTCTGACCTAGTTTATGTTGTTGATGTTCGCGGTTGTGTTGACATTCAGGCCCAGGGGCCATCCAGGCACACCAGAGGCAGAGTTGTGACTATGGTTGATTGTATTACTATTACACATGGGTGCGTGCGCGCGAGTATAATATAGGACAATGCCAATAAAGTAAATTGCATTTAATGCCATACTCCTGCATCCATAACGGGGGGGGGGGGGGCCTTGTTAAACATATTTTGAATACTTTTGTTGTTCATAAAATACATTTATATTGTGTATTTTTTCCAGGCATCAAGGCAGCCATCAGCTGATTTGTCTCGGAAACTGCGACTGAACGGAAGTTTGGTTATGCAGATCTTCTGGAGGAGATGCGTGTCCCGCGCTTCCCGGGTGAGACAGATGCTGATGGAAATCTCTCAATGGTATTGTATGATGTGCCATGTTGCCATCACTTGTCGTGAACCTCCCATGCACGTTATGTAGGAAGCATACACTCTCCATCCGAGCTGTCAACTGCACCATCGGCATGGTGTGTGGCCTCAACTTTCTCCACCAGTTGCGATAAGGTCATCAATGCAACTCTGTCATCAGACCATGTCGATGGGACTCAGGCGACGAATGTCCCGTTTGTCGTGGTGGGGTCGGCTGTGTCGGCAGCGATGGACATGGGTGTTGGGTACTCGGGACTTGGGATACCCTGCTGCTACCTCGACATGCCAGTGATGCATCACACGACCTACATTACACACGAGAAGGCAATTACTAATACAAGTATGCCTGTTGCGGACGATGTCGTGTGCGAGTCTGCCCAGATCGTGCGCAGAGTTTACAAAGAACTTGACCCCTCCATCGACGAATCCTGTGTCATGGATGTCATGGTCAGTTTCGATGGCTCCTGGTTGACCTGGGGCAGTGGAGGTGGTGACAGGATTGGTGATCGACTTCACCGTCCTGTCACTCTACTGCCAGAGCTATGTGTTCAAGAAGCGCTACATGACGACTGCACAGCAAACAACACTGGGTCCTCCAAATCGATGGAGAAAGCAGCTGCAGAGATTCTGTGGAACAACTTGCTCGGGAAACAGAACTTCCGCTACATGACAATGTTGTCAGATGGGGACTCCAGCACCAGGTTTATGGCACGGATGTGAACATTCGCAAGGAGGAGTGCATCAACCACGTTGCAAAGCGAATGGGGATTGCACTGCGTAAACTCACCAAGAAGACTGGAGTGACTCTCGGTGGACGCGGGCATGGAAAGCTCACCTTGGCTGCCATCAACAAACCGACAAAGGGAGAGGAGCTAGCCTCCCACCAGGACAAAGTCAGCACAACCTTTTAGCATAGGATGCTGCCGAGAAGGTCAAGGAGACATACGTACGTCTCTACCATCCTGACCTGCTGGGTCGCTGCTTGCAAGGCAAGACGCAGAATGCCAACGAGAGTCTGCACTCGAAGGTGTGGCTCAAATGTCCGAAGACAGGCTTCGTTGGCCTGATGCGTGTTGTTGCTGCAACCTGTTTGGCGATTGCGGAATTCAATCAGGGGATTTATTCGATGGTGATGTGCAACAATGCAGTAATGCAGAGCAGCAGTTAACAGAAAGTGTCAGCTGCACAGGCAGACGGTCGTTGGTTACGAGACTCTGTGCGGCAAGTGCAGGCCAGCATGACGGAGGCCCGTTAGGCACGAAAGGTGGCTCGAACAACGGCTCGAGATGCCTCCACCTATGCACCTGGAGTGTTTTAGGGAGTTTGTCATATATTATTATTATTTTGCAATGCCAATGACTGAACTTTGCATTTTGACAACTTATACACTGAGTGATGTGCAGGGCTTTTTAAGGCCTTTCACACCGTGTGAAAACCATCCATACCAGTGTGAAATTCAAAAGTAAATAAAACAATATTGTGTATATATGCGCGGTAACGTGCCTGATAAAAATAAAAACATGTTTGCCCATGGCCGGGTGAAATGTTGCACTGCCCGTGTGAGCTGAACCTAAAAAAAACCTGGCAAAGTTTCAATCATCTAGTGTTGCTTTTCAGATGTTGAAATGTGTGATTTTCTCAAAAAACATGTTTTCTCTCATACCCAATGCCTCACAAGTCACTTTCAACAGTGTTTCTTAATAGTATGCTCTTGAAAACTATGAAGTAACTTTTTTTTAGAAAACATGACCTATATTTTATATAATGAACCATCAATGTAAATTTTCATAGTGAAAAATATATTAAAACCTTTAAAAAATTATGAAAAAAATTGCAACAAAACTGGGAAAGTAAACTGACTTCATTGGGGTTATTTTGAGTAATTACACACCAAATTTGAGTCTTCTAAATCCAATAGTCACTGATATAAGTCACATGCAGCATTCAATCCAAGATGACTGCCTACTGTGGGAAAATCTGTACGAAACTTTCTGGAAAAAAATCCACTGCCTTACTATTACCAGGACGTTCAATCTCTGAAAGTTTCAGCTCTGTAGGTTCAGTAATAATGAAATAAAATGTGTTTAGACATAAGCATCGCCTTAAGTGTTTGGATCCACCCATGGCCATGATCTCACGCATATTTCTCGACACCACTTGCCAGCTTTGCCAATATACTTGGTACTTTAATAATTAATATTTACAAAAAAGAACCACTCGCGTGATATATACTAGATGTTATAGATGCAGACAACTGTTACTGTGACATTGTCATTGAATGTGTTACAGCACCACGTTGCATTAATGCATTACTCTAACGATGGATTAGATCTACAATCCTGGCAGTCCATCTCTAGTACGTGGATCTGTAATTTCTCCTACTTGCCATATCAACCAATCAGATGCATCACTAGGAGTTCACTACAAAAACAACGGTAGAACTTGTTATGTTTACGCCATTCGTCGCGGACGAATCAACAACGTGTTAGGTAAAATTGGCGTACTCCCGGACTATTCATGCACGCTCGAGTAGGCTAAGGTCTTGGTACTCACGGACTATGCAAACGCCGATTATTATGCCGTGACGTCAAACGGACATGCCCGGGTTATTTATTAGAAAACGTCAAGTATCGTTCTTACAAGTTTCAATCGTGTAAAACGAATGGAATCTATTGATAATCGCATTAATGTTTGGTAATATCCCATGAATGTTAACAGCATTTATACAACGTAAGCAAAGCTGCTAGCACTTTCGGTATTCCCGCCATGACACTAATCGTTCAAATGTTCGAATTTTTACCACAACAAAGCCGTCGGCGTCGTGAATCTTGAATGGAAATCTTAAGTAATACCCAATTTTACTTCAATTAAAATCATGACATAACATACCTTGCCGAAGTACGCAGCCCAGTGCGCAGGGGTCCAACCATAAAACATATCTTCGACATAAACTCCATGCTGAGCTTCCATCAACAACAAAGATAGCGTTTCCACCTCGCCATCACGACAAGCCCGGTGAAGCGGGTACTGAGATTTCATGATTTCCTCATTCGCAGATCCCCAACAACCGAGCTTGTGTGAATCATCCATCGCTATCAATAATAATCTATTAATATATTGAAGCAGTTACTCTTGAAAACCGAACAAAAATGAGATCGAAATGGCACTTCGAAACGTACCGGCGCGCGAGTTACTCTAACATACGGGCACCTTCGTAGCTGTCAATCAATGTATACTTTGGATACGCCTTAAACCGCGCGGCCCGCGTGGCGCAGGCGTAAGACGTGATTGCTTCGCTGTGGAAAATGCCGCGCTGGTGGTGGGTGTTCCTGTTTGTTTACGGTTATGCCATGAGTCATTGCAAACCGTGAGTTGAAAACAAATGGTGCGTTGCCATTTTCAGCGCATGGAACATGAATTTTGTGGACAGGTTAATTTTAGTCTATGAATCAGAGCCCAGTGCTAACTGAGTTAGTGACTACATGCATGCCTAGACGCTCCGATTTCCTGTTTAACCTAATTGAAACAATCTAAAGTTGACCCAGACGCAATCAGAACGAGGCTAATACAGCATTGTAAACAAACACGTGTTTACTGATCGAGGCAACTCCCACTTGTCAAAAGGCCTACCACGACATTTGGCTAAAATGTGAAATCTGAGACATGGTATTTTATTTTAATCTCTTCCTAATACTAGTAGTAGGCCTACATATATTATGTTATGGCTACAAAGATACCGCTATATATAAATAAATTATGTATAAATTGCCTGTAGACTATATTAGTTAGGCATATCGGCCAGAGCCGAGGCAGAGGCAGATCGAGGTTGTTTCTTTCTTTGTGTATCCCACGTGTGTAATATCATTGTAAAGGCCACTCTTTCATTTCAGAAGTTCAGAAATGCAAACATTTTGACTCTAGCGTAATTATATGGGAAGATATTAATATTTAAAGGTTGCTACCATCAAGAAAAGTGTCTGCCAATTTCAAGCCAATTTCTAAAAAGCATAACTTAAAAAAAAAATTTATTCAATATCCTGCAAGTGTAGTATCATTGTAAAGGCCACTATTTTAGAAGTTCAGAAATGCAAACATTTTGACTGTAGCTTAAATATATGGGAAGATATTAATATTTTAATGTTGCCACAGTCAAGAAAAGTTTCTGCCGATTTCGAGCCAATTTCCAAAATGCATTATTAAAAAAAAGTTTTTATTAAATATCTTGCAAGTTAGTGTCATTGTATAGACCACTCTTTAAAAGTTCAGAAATGCAAACATTTTGACTATAGCTTAATTCTATGGGAAGATATTAATATTTAAAGGTTACCACCGTCAAGAAAAGTGTCTGCCAATTTTATGCCAATTTCCAAAATGCATACATATAAGAATTGATTTTTTTATTTATTAAAGATCCATCAAGTGTAGTACATATCACTGTAAAAACCACTCTTTGTGAAGTTCAGAAATGTAAAAAATGTTGACTCTAGCAATAATGTGGGGATAATTTCATATGTTAAGACTGCTACCATAATAATTCCAAAATGCATAACTTTTACTGACTAGATAATTTATTTTGTATACATGTCCTTGTTTTTATATTTAACTGCCACTGGCATCTTGAGAACATCATCCAGGTATTTGTCTAAGAGCACTTTATTAACTACTGTGTTTTTTTAAGGATTTTAACCTATTCTGGCATTGCTGCAGTCGAAACTAAAATGGTCTTCTCGTTGGGCTTGTTACTCCAGCCTTGTTACTCCAGCCTTGTTACTCCAGCCTTGTTACTCCATTCCAGCATGGCTGACTTTCAAGCCAGGCCACTGTTTCTAATTCACCTTCTAACCTGATTTTTTTGTAAAACCATTCCATTGGTGATATCCATTGGTGAAATTTGTGACATTTATAAATGATCAACATCGAACATGTATCTACTGTATAAGTGAATATATATATATATATATATATATATATATATATATATATATATATATATATATATATATATATATATATATATATATATATATATATATATATATATATATATATATATATATATGAAATGTCTACACAAACATATTTTGGTTGTGGTACACATGTAGGGTGTGATAACCAAGTGTGTAGTTGTATGTTGGCTGTGGTGTCTGTGTTGTGAAACTATCTACAAAGCAAAACACATAACATATGTAACCGGCATGGTTACTGGACAATTAGTAATTTATAATTGCCCCACCAATCACCCCACCAGTCACCCAGTAAAAGTCACGTGAGGATACCAGAGGAGCACAGGGTTGATGGTACCATTACTTGCCACCATATGGCAGCACCCTGGGTAATCTATAGATAATCTAGTTAATTCGTTATTATTATTATTATTATAACTATTTGTCTTATGGTTAATTGCATTTATTGTGTCTGTTGCTGGTCCTGTTACTAATAATTAAGTTGTTTAAATACAAAATTTACCCAAGAGACAGTGGTCACATGTGGTCAGGGGGAGGGGCTGTGTCCCAGTGGCAGTGGGTCAGGCCTGATCCCACTGTCAACAAGACAACGACAACCCTGTTTTGGTGCAGATGACCCCCTGTAAAATGCAGGATGTGGTTGCACTGAGTCGGTGCTCAGACACAGTTTTATATTTTTGATTAAGCCTGCAGTGCCCAGTTGGGGTTTTGATATAGTTTTTGTTATACAAAATAAAGGAAATCACCATTTCCCGTCTTCATACGATTCCGCGGTTACACATACGTATTACAACTACCACCTCATGTACAACACGGATAACAAGTTTTGGAGTTAAGTTAAGTACATTTGTACGTGATTGTAAGTATAAGCATAAATTGTTGTGTACTTGCCTGTCACTGCTACTTGAGCCTTTTCCTAAAGTACTGTATTTCTTTTAAAAAAATTGGGAAGAGCACATGCCTGACTTTACAACACAATTATTTTTTATGAACTTATTTTTTTAATGAAAATGCTGTCAAGGACATAAAATAAATAACATTATTACCGACCACATTAAGTGTTGTAAATGGCAGTTTATGTAAAGTGTATTCCACACTAAAGGACAAGGAACGCATAACAAAAGGTATTTTAAAAATTGCTTCCAGGTGAGCGATAATACAGGGTAAATATGCCCGCGAGTGCGAAGTCATTTTAAAATTGTTGGCGCCAAAATGCGCAAACAGACACACACACACACACGCATGCAGTCATTACAATGTAGCAGAACAATGTTCATTTAATATGTTGTCATATTTCCAGTTCTTACCAAATGTATTTTTCCATAATCTATTAATGGTCAAATATCACCAAATTTTTTCACTATCAAATAATATGTTATTATACAGGTAGAATTAAATAAAACATATTGGAATACTTTCCAGAATTTCATCTATCTCACATGCAAATTTCGTTTAAATCCTCTCACTTTTACAGGCTTAACGATGTCAAAATGTGACGTGCCCATTAACATAAACATGGCAGTGGCAATGCGGTTTTACAGAAATGTTTTCTTTCTTTTTTTTAAGTGACCGTGTGCAAAAATTAATCAAACAATTCTTTAAAAACATAAAAGTGGATGAAAGACTATTTCATTAGCTTTTAAATAATATATACATGTTGGCAATTTCTATTGTTTTTTAATGGTAAAAATGACATTAAATGTGACCTATTTAACATTAATGCAGATACGAAACGACAACAGGCGGATTTGTTTGACGTGCCTACTATATAGTACTGCTAGTACTAGTTACTATGGTCTAGTAGGATTTAAAGCAAAACAAGTCATGGTTTTGGGGCTATGCATCTAAAAGAGGTAATAAAAACTAACCATGTGCAACTAAAATCAAGAATATCCCCTTATGAAAATATACCATGGAATTGTATGCATGTTATACCATGGAATTACATGGTATACTATCTATGGTAAACCATGGTATATGTACCATGACATTACATGGTAAACTGTGGTAGACCATGCATTCTTTTTCATATATTGTATATGGTAAATCTATGGTATACCATGGTTTACCTGTTTAAAAACACCATGGTATTTTACCATAGTTTACCTGTTTCAAAACATGTACCATGGATTACCATGGTATATCATGGTATTTTACTATGGTTTACCTATTTCACAATACCATGCTATTTACCATGGAATACGATGGTATATTTTCAAAAGGGTCACGCCGCTGGATTACTCAGAATGTTTTCTAAAAGTGGGAGATTCCTGTCGTTTCTCCAGTTGACTGAGCACTGACATGTTAACCAGCAGTTAAGACCGATAAGCGCATGCGCAGTTCCATAAAAATTGGGGTAACCTAGAGGCTAGACTATTGTGACATATTAAGGGAGGCCGGCATACACAGAACCAACGCAAAGTCAGTTTGATGTGTTAATTACCACTGCCACTGGCACTGTTGGTTGCTGCACTGTGTCAGTGGCTAGCTAGTGACAGTGTACCAAGATCAGATGGCAAATGGACAAGGAATTTAGCCATGTTGGGTAATTAGCTTATCGAAAGTCGAAAAAAATGTCTTGTGTGTACCCCACCCTTCTGATATATTTGTACAATTTTTTTTAACATATTCCCTCTGCTAGAGCTGTCATACTGACACTGCTATAGCTGTCATAATGACACTGCTAGAGCTGTCATAGTGACACTGTAATTGCACACTACACTTGCGCGCATTAATGTTTAATCAATGTAGGTTTAAATATATTTTTTAGAAGCATAAACTGATAATTATTGTCCCATTAACAATGATCACTGTCATATTTTACTCTCATTCCACTCTACAACATACACATACATTTCTAAATGTATCTGTGGTATATCTAAATACCCTTATGAAAATATACCATCGTATTCCATTGTAAATACCATGGTGTCTTGAAACAGGTAAACCATGCTAAAATACCATGATATACCATGGAAACCATGCTATGCCAGGGTGTTTTGAAACATGGAAACCATGGTAAAATACCATGGGGTTCCAATTACCTTACACAATATATGAAAAAGCATGATCTACCACAGTTTACCACGTAATGTCATGGTATACCATGTAATACCACAAAATACCATGGCATATTTTCATAAGTGTAAAACGATGGCACCGTGATGGTATGTATTCACTGTTTTGTAAACAAACATAATTAGTTATTACTTTCGGCCAATATTAAAAGCATGAATACTTCCTGGAGTACCCATCAGGATTTTATAAAGAAAACTATTTATAAAATACTTCTTCACTTACATAATATATATTTGACAGAAGTGAGTACATTGCCAAGAAATAAGTGTGGTTGAATGCAGATTAAGTCTGATAAGATAACTAAAAAATTAAAAGTATGAAAAACGTTCCTTAGATTGTTTAATCAATATCTGTGACGATATATCATTCTTGAATAAACGATGACACAAATAATTACGCTCATTTCCACTTGGCTATTTATAAAATATTATGTAAATATTTACACATATTACTATATTCTGCATTTCAGCAACCTGATCACAGTCACAGAAGAATATCATCAGTTAATTGAGATACAACAGCAATACCTTTGACAGGAGATGCTGGAGCCCAGCAGTAGAATTGACCATTATTATCACTGCCATTGGTGATGACAAAAACACAGAATCTTCCAGGCTGCCATCACTGTAGCAGCAGCAGCCAATCCAAGGCATCACCGTGAGCAACCATGTCAGGCTATGCAGCAGTGGGTGTTTCCATAGCAACAGCAGTTGTTGTCATTAGTTACAGTGTTGTCACATGGACTGTTGCCGTGGCACTTGGTTGTGTTGGACTGACTCTTGGCATTGGCATTGTATTGACATCAGGTGGTGTCTACACACCCCTGGAGACAAGGGACCGTATCCATAAAACATCCAGTGGCAGCACTGTTCACAACCTACTGTGTGACATGATGGTAAGGCGCTTGTAGAAAATATTATTTATACATCTGAAAATGTACTGTTTGTGACGATCGTAATTGTCAGTGCGGAACATTTATGTTGTCTGCAGGAAGTGTCGATGGCATGCAGACCTTCCAAGTCTCCAGATATGGCGGGAGAACTCATTGGTATTTTTCAAACATCCTCCCATTCTCTAGATTTCAAATTAAAAGCTACCGCTTTTGTCATATTTGATTTTATGATTAGTTCAGTGATTTTTTTTAAAGGATTTTAACCTTTATTAAGCTTATTTACATACAATTGTATGATCTTATCTAATGATTTATGGATGAATGTAAAGTTAGGGCGAAGCAAAAGCATGGTTTGGGGCCATGCACCATGCAAGAGGTAGTAAAACTAACCACATGTAACTGAAATCAAGATTATCACACCAGTGGTTTACTTAGAATGTGTTCTAAAAGTGGGAGATTCCAGTCATTTCTCCAGTTGACTGATGATGGACATGTTAACCAGCGCAGCCGATAAGTGTATGAGCATTATGAAATTAGGGTAACCTAGACTACATGTGACATACTAAGTGAGGCCAACATACACAGAACCAACGCAGCCTCAAACAAACATTCCATTGTGACCGAATGAGGACTTGTTTAACAAGATTTAACAAGATTTAACAAGATTTGCCATCCAAGCCAAAGGCCCAGATGGCAAGTGGACAAGGAAGCCATTGGCTTATCGAGAGTCCAACAATGTTCACCTACTTATAACCCGCCCTTCTGATATATGTGTCAACCTTGTTTTTAAACATATTCACGCTGCTAGCAGTTACACAATCTGTAGACAGTTTGTTCCATTCATTTACTGTCCTCTGTGAGAACGAGTGCTTCCTGATGTCCAATCTACATTGATCCTTTACTAATTTTACCTCATGTCCTCTAGTTCTGCTATCCTTCTTGAGTGAGAAAAACATATTTCTATCAATATTTTCATACCCATTCAATATCTTAAAAACTTCAATCTGATCTCCTCTTAACCTCCTTGTCTCTAGAGTTGTTAAACCACATTCTTTCAGGCGTTCTTCATAACTAAGGTCTCTAAGTTCTGGAATCATTTTAGTTGCTCTCCTTTGTATGCGTTCAAGCGTATCTATATCCTTCTTACGATATGGTCTCCATGCTTGTATACAGTATTCTAAATGAGGTCTAACTATTGCTTTATAAAGAGGTATAATTAACTTTTTTCCCTTGTATGTTATGTTTCTTCTAATCAATCCAAGAATTTGATTACCCTTTGAAGCTGCAATACCACACTGCTCTGAAACTTTCATATCAGCGCTTATTGTAACTCCTAAGTCCTTTTCTTTTACAGTAGTACCAAGAACAGTAGCTCCCATTTTATAGTTTACATTCAAGTTCCCATGTCCTGTATGTAGGCATTTACATTTCCCAAAATTGAACAGCATCTGCCATTTCTCAGACCATTTCACTAATCTGTCTAGATCGTTTTGTAAATGTTGTTTATCACCATCAGTATTAACCTTTCTAAACAGTTTTGTGTCGTCCGCAAATTTCAGTACGTTACTTGTTATACTGTCGTCCAAGTCATTGATATAAATTAAGAATAATATAGGTCCTAATACTGATCCTTGAGGTACCCCACTCAAAACCGATTTCCAATTTGAAACTTCGCCATCTACTACAACTCGTTGTCTTCTGTCAGTCAGCCATTGTTCTATCCAGTCAGTTATGCTATCCCCGATACCATGGGCTTTTAATTTAAGTAGCAATCTTTGATGTGGCACTTTTCAAAAGCTTTCTGAAAATCTAAGTAGATAATATCTACTGGCGATCCCTCGTCTATCCACTTAGTGATTTCTTCCAACAAACATAACACATTTGTTAAGCATGACCTCGCTTTAAGGAATCCATGTTGAGATGAATTTAATAATTTATGCTTAACGAGGAAGTCCACCATATGGTCTTTAATTAACCTTTCTAATAATTTACAAATCACTGACGTTAAACTCACTGGTCTGTAATTCTCTGACTTATTTCTCGAACCCTTTTTAAATAATGGTATGATGTTTGCTTCTTTCCATTCAAACGGAACAACTCCCTCTTTTAATGACAAGTTGAATACTCTTGCAAGTGGTATACTGATTTGATCTACTGTTTCCATTAGTAATTTTGGAGGAATCCCATCCACTCCCGGTGATTTGTTATCCTTCATTGCCTTTATTTTCCTAGCTACCAATTCTGGAGTTACAACTAACGGTCCTAAATAGTCAGATTTAGTCCCCTGAAATTTAGCATCAGCAACTGGTAATGAACTAATATCTTCTTTTGTAAACACTGAACTGAAGTAACCATTTAGGTCTTCCGCCATTAAAAACCCCTGTGATATTATATTTCCAGCACTGTCTTCTAGAGGTCCAACCTTGTCTTGTACGTTTTGTTTACTCCTGACATATGCATAAAAACTCTTGCTGTCAGTTTTTATGTTACATGCCAGTTTTGCTCATAGCTTCTTTTAGATTGTCTGATTTCAGTTGTAGCTGCATTAAGTGCCTCTTTGTATTTTGCATAGTCTTCTTCCTTTCTGGTACGCCTATAAACCCTCCACATAGTTTGTTTTAGCATTATTTTCTAATTGCCTCTTTTGACACGTGTTTCTTTCTACACCGTTTTCCTTGTTTTCGGAAGGGAACAAATTTATCAATGATACTCTCAATTTCATATTTTAGAATATTCCAACATTCAATTGCAGTCTTATTCATCAGCATGTTATTCCAATCTAGCTGTGCTAAGTATTTTCTCATATCTTTGTAGTTACCTTTGTAGAAGTTTCTCTTGTACGTTTTCTTATTTTTACTTTCTGATTTTACATTGATGTCAAAATGTATTTGATTATAGTCACTATTACCCAATGGTTCAAATATTTTTACATTGTCCACTAATTCTTTTTGTGATGACAAAACTATATCTAATACATTTCTCCCTGGTTGGTTCTAGTACGTGCTGAGTAAGAAAGCTATCCTGGATTAAACATAGAAATTGTTGATCCTCAATCCCTGTGCTCTCTAGAGAATTCCATTGTATGTGTCCATGGTTAAAATCTCCCATTATGATACATTCCCCTTTACTAACTTCCTTTATAGCGTTTTTTATTTTTGTGTTGTCCTCTTCGTTTATGTTTGGACTTCGGTAAACTAATCCAACAGTTAATTTTGAATTTCCTGAAACAATTTTGCACCAAACAGCTTCATCGCAATCTGCTTCCCTTTCTAGTTTCATTTCATAAGCCTGAATAGATTCTTTAACATATAAAATAACTCCCCCGCCCCTTCTTCCTATTCGATCTTTCCTAAACATTACGTATCCTGTCAGTCCTAATTCAGCATCTGTTATATCTATGTTGGCCCATGATTCAGTTATACCAATTATGTGAGGGTCAATATCTTCTACCATAATGTTTAATTCGTTTTTCTTATTTACTATGCTCCTTGCATTTAAACATACGCATCTATAACCTTTTTCAGAGATGTTTAGTAAACAAAGGCCAAAATACGTTACATAAGTTGAGTTTGGACGCAAACAGCATAGCCATATTCTGTTGGCAATGATAGGAATAGGTGTTTACAAATATATCTTCATTTGGCAAGTGAATATTCCCAGACTATGACACCAGTAAGCTGCTGGTGTGATATTCTTATTTGTAGTTGCAAATGGTTATGCTTTAGTAAATGACTTTTGGTTCCCTTTAATAAATCAAAAAACCTGAAAATCACTTCACTTGCAAATGTTCACTTTTTCACGGTTGGGCTGTAGTGGTGTAGAAACTGGTCAGAGCTCTTGCATAATTCAGGTAAAATGTGGTACCATAAAACAAATTAAACTTCCTTGAAAAAAGTCTTCCACTGTGAGGCATGGGGGAATATCTTGTAATGCAGTGATAAAATTTAGGTTTGAATGTAACAGTATGGGTGAAATTTGTACTTTCTATTGTGTATGGATAGTTGAGATTCATGTATGGGTAGGTAGAATTCATGACAAGAATGTGTAGGTTGGGGACACATAGTCTTTTTTCTCTCTGACGGACCATTTCTCTCCACAGCACTCCCTAAAAGAAGACAACCTCAGAAACAAACTCAAAGTTCTTTCGACCCGCAACTTGGATGCTGCCTTACAACAAGTTCTTGATCTGGCCACCAGGGATTACGTGATGTCATGGTACGGACAGTTGGTGGAAGACAATGGCAGGCTAGGTCAGCAACTGCGGTAGGTATTATGGACCTAAGCTGTGGGTTTTGTGGGGTTCAATAGCATCGAGGTTGGAACATTAGACTCTCCGTCAAGAAAACCAGGGATCTAAAAGACCAGGGATCTAAAAGACCAGGGATCTAAAAGACCAGGGATCTAATTGACTCGCTTTCATTTTGAAACTTGGGAAAGTTCATCCACTTCACATCGAACTATATAAATGAGTAGGCTATAGACAATGGAGGATATGTGAACAAATAGTCTTCATGCAGTGGTTGCAGCATGGCTGAATTCTTCCCAGAGAAGTCGAGATGGTGTTGAAAGGAACAGATCTGAAATGTGAATTGCTTTGAGCGGTCCGAGCAACTGTATGCCATGTTGTCATTTTACCTTTTTGTGTGACTTCTGACAGTGTTGTTTTTGGTTTAGTCACTGATGTGTTGTTCAATTGTATTGTATAACATCTATCACCTTTGCTTGATATCTGACATTCATGGCATTTTCCCAGATTCACACCGTTTTCAGGGGCATTCGTTTTGTGAAATGGTGCAGAAATTAGATATGGTTTCAGGCCCATTTTCAGGGTTTTCAAAAGGGGGTTTGGGGGTACACAATCAGCTGGTGGTTTCTGGGATGATTTGTAAAAAAATTTTGCAGTTAAAAGAAATTCTCTAAAAAAAATGCAGTTCATCCTAACCACCTGATCCTCCCGAGGAAGAGCATTTGTTTTGTTGTAAAATAGTTGTAATTAATATAGAGTAACTCTGTGAATGTTAGATGACAACACTGTGAACATTTATGTTTGTATGATTATCCGCAGACACTCCACCATTTTACAGACCTAAAATAAACATTTTCTAAAGCTGGTTGATGTTGACATTTATCTTAATCCTTCAAAGTATTACATTTGAACAAACCTCTGGTGAACGTCCTGTTGAGAAGACCCTTCGTGTATTTGCTGTTGATATGACCCCTGCAGGACAGACTTGTGGGTGTTGATAGAGAACACGATCCAACGCTTGCGCAATATTGACTTCGAAGTTTTGATGACACAAGATGTTGCCAGATGTTTGACGCGTCACTTCCATGACATACGTCTCAGTCATTGCAGGTAACTCAGTCAGTTAATATTGTTGACATCATCAGCTTGGATGATAAAAAGTTCCATCAGTGCTCAGCGATATTCTAATATTCTGGGTCAGGAAATGTTGGGTAATTTTAGCAACTAAAGTTCAACAGATTTTAGAAAAATCTAGACATTTTGAGTCATTTGTTTGTCATAACTTCTATTAATGCCTACCTTATCTTTGTTATGTGCAAGGCATCATGTAATAAGGTTTTCTCTTTCTATGCATTGCTACTATTATTTTCCACAGGGTAACACTTTAATACCAAAATAACCCCAAAGTAGGAGCACTTTATTTACTACCAGTATTGCCCCATGGTGACAGCACTTTACTATTATAATTGCCCCGTGGTGACAGCAGTTCATTTACTTCCCCCAGGATGGCAGCACTTTCCTTTCTACCAGATTTGCCCAATGTTGTCAGCACTTTTGGTACAACTGGGATGTGCCTGGGATGTGCCTGGGATGTGCCTGGGATGTGCCTGGGATGTGCCTGGGATGTGCCTGGGATGTCCCTGGGATGTGCCTGGGATGTGCCTTGGATGTGCCTGGAATGTGCCTGGGATGTGCCTGGGATGTGCCTGGGATGTGCCTTGGATGTGCCTGGGATGTGCCTGGGATGTCCCTGGGATGTGCCTGGGATGGCAGTACTTTCGGTATTCTTGGAATTGCTCTAAGTGGGAGCTCTTTGTCTACTACTGGGATGCAATACTTTCCTTTCTCTTGGAATTTCCCCCAGTTGCACTTTATTTAACACTAAAACTGGAGTTTACAGCAAGATAATGTTTAATAAAATATTTTGTTAGTTCTCGTCGTGGTGATCGAGAGAAAGTGAGGTTTGCCTTGCATCCCTGGTTGGCGAATGACGAGACAGAAAAGGCATTTCTACGGAGCATTGCTGAAGTTGCCATCATGAACCTGTTTCCAAAACACTACATCAACAGCCCTGCGGTCAGCCGTCTACTCAGAGAGGTATTCACTTGTAAATGTAAGTACCTGTCCCAGTAACCATGGAAACATTATAAAATTATATTGTATAATATATTGAAAAGACTAGTGGTCTATTACATTATACTAATTCCAATTGCACCTCAAAAGTATCAATCCAGTTACAAAATATAAATTCCAATTCCAATTATCAATTCCATTTTGAAATAACAGTATGTGAACAGAGCAATCATAGATATACTCAACACCTCAAAATAACAGATATATGCAACATATTATATTATATTGATTATTGAATATATATTATTATACATAGTGTGTATTAGTTACAAACTATTTTGGCAGGACTTTCAGAAAGAGTACGGATTGTTCATGCACAATTAAGATAATAAAAATGTATGCGTCTGTGAACATTTGGGGGTTTATGTTTTTGATTATGGTGATAAAATTTTATGTGTCTTTTACGCATGAGAGTTTTTCTGCACAGGTATGTGTGCACAGATATGTGCGTGCACAGGTGTGTAGCTAATACTGCTTATGTGCATGCAGTGCTCAAGCCAATGGTGGATGCCATGTGTGATCCGCACATGATCAACCAGCAGCTCTATGATTGGCTGTCATATCGAGAACGACTGAGTGAGGAACACAAACAGACGTTCACGTACGCAGCAAACTATGAGGGCTTCATACGAATCATTGACAAGTGTATGGAGATCGAGCATCTGAGACACATGAGGTATCAATCGAAGAGGAGGGCACTCAATTTATTGCCCAGGGTTTGGTTTCTTCCGGAAGAAACTTATTTCTTCCGGGACGCTCGGAAGAAACTGGAAGAAAGATGTTTCTTCCACTTTCTTCCAGAAAAAAAATGGAAGAAACCGGAAGAAACAAAAAAACATCACGACAAAGCTTTGGAAGAAATATTAGGATAACAAAAAAGTGTATGCATTTATTTCCATGTTGATTCTATTGCACATTACTTGGGTTATTAGTCACCTAAAAACGAAAGCCAACATGGTTCCCTTTTATCACCCACCATAAGTCATGTGGTGCATGCCACAATGACACATTTAATCCATTCAGTATCCATTGAAACAATGCCCATAAATACATCTCCACTATATCATAGTTTTATGTTATGTATTTGTGTTTAATACATCATAATTGGGACGAAATATAAATTGAAAGATGTGTTTAGAATGTTATCTCAATCACCGTATGCTTTATTCTTTAGTTTTAAGTCTTAACAGGCAGTTCAATGCACACAAATAACATAGTATAGCATATCATATGTATCATATCTGAATGAACAGTGTTAAACAATTAAAGTAAATTATGCATATTTGTTATATGCACTGAAAAAAATTAAAGGGACCAGGTCTAAATGACAACATTGGCAGTATTGATCTCGTTCTCACTGTTTTACCAAAGTAACTGACATTTGGAAGCTTCTTTATAAAGTGGCATGCCACAATTGCTTACAGCTTATAAGTAAAAAATAAAACATTTAATGCAATGATGTTATTTAATTTACAAAAAAAACATTAAGTCACATTCATAAATAATATTACTCATTCCTACCTCATTTGAAAATGTTGCACAGTTGTTATAATGGGCATCTTGATACTTTGTTGATGAGCGCAGTAGTTGCACCTAGACAAAACTTTCCCAGCAACTTCAACACGAGTGAAGTGCTGCCATATTGTATCTTTAGGTCTACCTCCTCGAAGCAGGTTGACCTAAACTTTGTAATGCTGTAAACAGCAACTGTGATCTGACTTAGAAGTAGCTTACTGATGGCTGTTACACAAGAAATGAAGCCATTTTATCCTCTAGTTACTATGTGGGAACAGCACAACACGCCTGACTGCCTGAAATAATTAAGAACCCATAAATGACACGTTAAACCCACTTATTAAGAACTTAATTAATTAGTCTTTAATTAAATAGTTAAGAAGTCTTATTTATTATGTGGGGTGGAGTTACAATATTACAAACTTTATTTTTATATCAAAATCACTAGCTTAAAATTATTTATAAGGATTTTTTAATTACTTACATTTTCTTCTAGAAGAAACTATTTATTCCCGGGACAGAAGAAACTGGAAAAAACATGGAAAAAACTGCCCTTTGGAAGAAACTGCAAACCTTGTTATTGGCTGTATTTGTCTCAAGGATAGTATACTGATTAGAAATATAAATTCTATTAAATATAAAAAAAAATTGTGTGAACATTTTGTATATAACTAATAATATATCAAAATAATTAAAGATATCTCGAAAAAAATTATGGATGTCCTGAATTATTTTGTGATATTTTGAATCAGAGACATCTCAAGATAATTAAATTATATCTAATTCTAATTGTTTGAAGATATATCTAAATAATAAATTAATACTGACTATGCTAACCATAAATTAAACTGTTCGCTATCTTCCTTTGACTTTGAAACAAATGTTTCTTGATAATAATTAATCTTAGTAGACTTCTGTTGCAGATATAACATTATTGCAGAAATCATGCAAGCCACCACTATACAAAACCTGAAGAGGGCAAAAGGCTTGGACACTGGTCAGTATAAGGGGGTGCATAGGAGGTCATTGATGTTGTGGTTATATCTTGATATATAACATTATATTACATTACATTTTAGAATGATTTAAGCAGATAGGGTTTATTAAAACTGAATTATATTTACCGTATTCGACCTACATGTCCTAATAAACGTACACCACTTTTTTTAATCGACAGGATCCATATTATTGTAATTTGATGAGTGTGGAACAACTGAAAGGCATTGCCATCTTGTGTTAAACAGTTGGTCTACACTAATCACCAAATGAAACCACTAGTGTTAAACAGTTACCTTATTGGCTAGGGAAAAATTTTGGGGTTTGCTTATAAGAACAGATTCCTTGCCATTTTTCCATGGCCCATTTTTTTCAAACATTGTATGCTTATTAGGGCATTGTGTCCTTTTTGGGTCTAATTGTACATTCAGCTTCAAGACATTTTTTTTTCAAGATTGTACAGAAAGTCTTACACATGTGCATTGCTAACACATGCACTCACATTCATACTCATGACGGTGCACCTGATTCAAACACACGCATGCACGCACACAGGCAGGCATGCATGCACACACACACATGTTGTTCCATGTAGTCATAAACCATACCTTTGAGGTAGGGAAGAATGTTTTATTTGTCGTCATATATTTGGTGTACCATATCATATTCAGTAATGTTCAGTTTTCAATTACAACATTTATTTCTTCTCTATCAAGTGTCATAACATGTTTTTATGTTTTAAAAATAAAATAACCATATATTGCATAACATCTTAAGACTCAGTTTGTTGAACCATACAGACAGAAAGTGCATCCCAAAAGGCACTACAAAAGGACACTTATTACGGGCAAGAAATTTGAAACGCTACCTCAACCAGGTAGGCAAATACAATGTACAAAACCAACATTTGCTTAATTATTTTGTTTTGTTGAATAAATATGGCATTTTGTGACCATGATGGTATTTAGTTTCTTAATCTGTTTTGCCATGTAATTTTGGATATGATTGGTCTCTGGTACAAATGGCCACCTGATCTTTGGTTGTTTCAGTTAACTCTAGCCTCTAGTCCTTGGATGTTTTAGTTGCTGGTGGCCAAGTCCTTGTATGTTTTAGTTGACGGTGGTCAAGTCCTTGTGTGATGATCTTTGTTTGTTTCAGTTAACGGTGGCCAAGTCCTTGTGTGATGATGTTTGGTTGTTTCAGTTGACTGTAGCCAAGTCCTTGGACGTTTTAGTTGACAGTGGCCAAGTCCTTGTGTGATGATCTTTGGTTGTTTCAGTTGATGGTGGTCAAGTCCTTGTATCATGATCTTTGGTTGTTTCAGTTGACGGTGGCCAAGTCCTTGTTTGACAATCTTTGGTTGTTTCAGTTGACGGTGGCCAAGTCCTTGTGCGAGAAGAGAATCTACCTACTTGGTGGTCCAGACTATAAGTCATACAGTAATGAGAATGAGCAACAGGAATATGAATACATCCCTGGTAAAAAGGTGTGAACCCTTTCTATCATAATCTACATGCATGAAGGTGTAATCATTTGTTATTTTATGAAACACTAGCCGAGTTGTCCAGTGTTGCACGAGAGAAAAGGCAGCTTATGACAGCACTACCCAGTCAAGTTTTTGTAGGGCAATGGCAATGATAACTTCACACCCCCAAATCATGTACAACTCCTGAAATTACAAAGTGTTCGTACCATATGAAGAAACTTCTGTGGACATTTGACGTAGATTATGTAACCCGGAACAGTTGTAGAAAACATGCATAGTGTTGCTGATAGTTGTACGGAGCTACGACCTGCTATTGTTATGAGTTGTGTAATCTACATCAAACATCCACATAGGTTTCTTCATAACCCCCGAGGGAATTTTTTTATTTGTTGTCTCCCTGTGTCAGTCATAATGGCCTCCTTGATCACCTTGCAAAGTTTCATGTGGATCAGCCACAAATGTGGCCGTGCATAGATAGCAACAGACAGACAAACAGACGGTTTGTTTTATAGATTAGATAGTACAGCTGTTATCTTGCATATGTCATGCATAATGACCATATAATTCATTTGAAATATGTTTTCTTATACAAATTTACCTGTCTAGTTGTGATGTATATTCACTGCAATTTTAAAACCCGAAAACATTTAAAAAAGCAAAAAAATATGTACCTAAAAACAATGTTGTTGTTGTAATCATTTGCAATTTTCAGAAGACATAGATTCTGGTCACAACATTCTTTACTTGCATTTTTCTGAAGAGAAATTTGATGATGTATATATTATCAAAATACCAGAATTTCATCTGAGTTATGGATATTGTTTTTAGACAATAAAAAATATGGAGACTCCATAAAAAATGTGAAGGTTTGACATGAATTAATTGTATTTATTATTTTGTACTGCTATACTTGGGGTAAATGACCAGGGGCTAAATAACCAGGTGGGGGGGGGGTAAATGGACAGAGGATAAATGACCAAGCAATAAGTGGCAGGGTAAGTGACCAGGGGGTAAGTGACCAGGATGTAAATGTCCAGGGAGATTAATGACCGGATGGGGTAAATGTAGTGGAGGTAAATGACTGGAGGGGGTAAGTTGCAGAGTGTAAGTGACTGGGGACGGGTAAATGATCAGGAGGGGTAAATGACTCAGAGGATAAGTTCCTGAGCATTAATTACCAGGGGTAAATGACCAGAGGTTGTAGATGACTGGGGGTAAGTGACCTAGCCCCTGCATTCAGGTGTCATATCTGTCATGTGTTCGTAGGTGTTTGCACTGTCGGTGATCGTCGACATGGCAGAATCTCGCAACCACTTGATGACGTACCTGCGTAAGACTGATGATGACGCCCTACTGAGGTGTGTGTCCCTCGTTAGCTACTTCCCAACACTGTCACCTGTCCAAATGACACGGGACAACATTTGAGTACCAATGATTCGGTGTTCCTAGTTTTGCTCATATTCAAATAAAAATTTGAACAAATTCATGTGCTCGTTTTTAGCAAATCAGATAGGTAGATTTATATTTTTGAAAAATGTTCAATTACCGACAGAAAAAATTTTTTTTTTAAAGAGAAATCGGCTCCTGTGAGACAAGCCCTGATGTACAGTACTTAATTTTGTACAATTGTTCTCAATGTCATTCATGTTTTCTATGATTGCTCAAAGTTACGTAATCTTCGTCAAATATGTATTAACGTGAAGGTATTTTATTTGGCTAAAAGTCGCTTTTTCAAACAGAACTTACTTAGAACTTGCAGCAGGTAGCATTTTAACAGGGCATTGACATATGAAATTTCGAACATAAAGTGTTTGCATTGTGTTTGGATATATTAAATGTTTGTCACTTATTTTATTGATTGAATGACAAATATGGTTGGTAAAGATATTTTCAAGTAAATCTTTGTAATAAATGAATGCCACTCTCACATTGCCACATCAGCTGCGAGTAAACAAAATGAAACATTTACCTATCCAGTCCAGTTTCTCGGTGTTATTATTTGCCACGCACGAGAACATGTCACACGACTACATTTTGTTAATTTTTATTCTGTGGCAGGTTTTGGATGGCGGTTGAAACCATAAAACAAGCAGCAGAGGTTTGTAATAACTATTGATTTACATCAACACAATTCATGTCATCCAGCCAAGTGGCACTAACTTTTTTTATAGTTGTTTCATTAGGTTATCTGAATAGTCCCATTGGATGAGATTTTTTTCTGCTTTCATGAAATATATGTACACCCTTGATGGCTGCATTCACTGTAGTCCTGACAGCACTGCCTTTTTGTCGTTTAATTCACCTAAAGAACGTTTTGTTAGGAAAGTTTCAAATAAGGATCTCTGAAGAAATTTTTTAAGATTCTTTGTAGCAGTGCCACAGAATATTGTTATGATAGCCACATTAAAATTAATTCAATTTGTAAACAAATTTGTAAAAACAACAGGAGGGGCTATAGCATTCAGATCACTGTGGATTATATTTTGGTATTCACATTTGCTGTGGGATTATGCCCAGTAAATTCTCGTCTTGATCAAGGCCAGGGAAGAAAGCACAATATTAATCAGGTGCTATGACTATATATGTTTTAAATATTTGTGTCTAGATTGTGACAGAATAGTTATTCGTATGACAGAAATGTTGGCGGCAGTTGGCAACAGAAGCCTTTGAAACATTTGTTGCACCACAAAACAGCATTGGTCGACAGAAGTTGTCTCGGAGTACCATCCATGCCATGGGGGCATTCTTAACAGGCGATGTGGTAAGAATGTTTCTAGGTGGGTAACTGTAAAAATTTGTGCTATTTTTTCTGTTCCTGAAATAATCCATTAAAAATCACAGCTGAAATTGCAGAGAGAATTTCATGTGTATTCTATATATTACTGTAGAAATATAAACTGATGGATGTATGATTTTTATAACTTTAAGGTAAAGTCAACGTGTCGATGTTGGCAAACATATTTTGCCATCTAGTGTATGAATTTGCTTACATTTGATGTCAACTCAGAACACCAGGGGGCAGCATCTATCTATAATTGTTTGATAAATTTCTGTAGCCATAGGATTTTAATAACCTTCTGTGCCATGTTACTTCAGAATTATTCCTTTTAGTCTGTGTGATAAAATATTATCCAGTATTGCTCGATTTTTTATCAGAGCTTATTAAAATTATTCAGCTGTATATTGTTTTTCTGCTACCAGGATTTCATTAAATTGTAACGTCGAAATATTTTAATGCCAATGCTTCAGGGTCCTGATGCATTCTGGGAGGCACAGGAGCAAATGTACCACATTCTCGAGGAGCAGTATTACCCATCATTCATCCTCAGTGACACGTACCACCGGTATATCAGTCAGAGGAACGAAGACAGAGAACTGGCAGAAGTGGACAGCGGTAATGGGAAAATGTTCTTGTACATTTTCGTAAGTTCAGTTAAACATCCTTCCTCAATACAGTTTTTTCACTTGTTTAATTTTGGAATCATTTCACTAAAAATCAAACCTATCTATTATCCACTATGACATGACATGCTAGCTCACTTGTGCAAATGTGTTATGTAGTTTTGATGAAATCATCGGATGAACTATTTATTATTATTTTTAACTATAGGCACAGTAAAAAATCAGCAAAAAGGGCAAAAGTGGTTCTGTCTCTATATTCTATGACAAAGCCACTTTAGCCATTTACAAACAAGAGTTTAAAATAATTTAGTAGTATGTTTGATGATTTCATCGAAACTAAATACAGAATTTACACAAATGAGAGAATGCTGAATACTTTTGATATTTTGCAGAATGATTTTTAGTAGAGATGAGCAAAAAATATAATTTAGCTGATTTCTACTTTCCTCTTTTCACAGGTTCCTCGTTGCAGGAGACGAGGGTGGCAGGGTTGGAGGGTATAGGGTGTGGACTGAGTGGTGGTGAGCGAGTCACAGAAAGGGCGACAGACGTTGGGGAATGTTTGCCAGGTGATGTGGAAGGAATGGATGATGACGGCCCCACTGATGTTGCGCACTACTCAATCTACGCACTGCAGAAGCTACAGCAACTGAATGAGAAGTTGGGTCACAAACACGATGCTCTGAAAGCACTGACAGCATCAGGTCAACAGAACCACAAGGTATATATATCATTCGCCAACCCCAGTCTGTGATGCGTCAAAGTGTTAAACCTTGGATATAGCTTAGTGCTTTTCAGTTTCATTACAGTTCACGACTCTATTAGCCGCGTATAAAATGTGACTAACTCGTTGACTGATGCAAGTTAATGGTTCGGCATCAGTATTGTTAAGAGCTGTGCTGTTCTGATTAATCAAATTTGTCAACGATTGATTGACTCATGCTTCAGATCAAGGAATCGATCGCATTCTTGTGTGATCAGTCATTTTCCATTATATTTATTCTGCATTTCATTCCCTGTAATTCTATGATTTATCTGCCTGAGATCATGACAGGATAATGTGTACAAACATGACAGGAAGAGAGAAGGCTTCTGATTGGCTATTCCGCCCCATTCTCCCAGTTACTGGCCAATGAAAGCGTTCATGTTATTAACTCTGTTGCTAATGGCGTCAACGAAGTCGGGGTAGAAAGAAAGGACTGAAGTCACTTTCTTGAATCCGGTCACTGGTTCATAAGGTAGCAGGGAACAAACAACATAATGAAAAAGAAAGAATTGGACATGGGTCTGCATGATGCAGCATCACTGTTAATTGGCTTGGTGCTGTGAGCAAGTGAACCACGCATGTCTATGTACATACCTCGACATGGTGAAACTGCAAAAAGCAAACTGTTTTGCTTCTCTTTCATTGATATATTATTACTGCAGAAATACTAATAGAAACAGTTATATAAATATATCATATATATATTGATTAATTTCTATCATTGATCATTGATCGTTTAGATAAACCAGTGATCAATCATGAAAATTTTACCAGTTCCCAACACTATAGTTAAGAGTACTCATGATTTCAAATCTATGTCAGTAGAACGTTTTATGGCATATTATTAGATGACATTTTGACGTTTTAGAAATAGTTAAAAGTTATGTACATATCATTTGGTCAGATGTTGAAGCTACAAGCGGACATACGAGCTGAGATTGAGGCATTGCAGATGGCACGCAGACAGCTCGAGTTTCACATCGAACGTACTGAACTATGGATGGAGAACGTCGGTCAGTGGCAGGCACAGATCTACAACTCTGAGGTTGGCACCTGTCACCTGAAGTCAAGGTCATGTTGTTTGGTCCAAGGTCATGTCGTTGCAGTCAAGGTCATGACATCACAAATTTGTCACATTGAGTGATTAAGACAGCTGCTCTGCATATATTAAAAAAATATTTTAAATACAGTTTGACAGAAAAATATTTATTACAAGAAATAAATGTATTACCAGAAAAAGGATCAACCAATACTTATAAATGCCTATCATAAAGGTAATTAAGAAAAAATTTACCTTTTGAAGTATTTCATTTAATACATTTACAGGAAAACAGAAAATATGTGAAAACATGATACTCTAATCTCTGGCATTGGGTATTAATCAGTCTTTGTTTGTTCATTCATTAATACAGAAGTAAAACAGACGGCATCTGTTCCTTAAAACTGCTTCCTCAACTGATTTAGCAAATCCGGTTCATTGGTGTCCAAATATGTAGTGTGTGAATAGTTTATGTAACAACCGCAGTCGATTTAAAAAAAAAATGCATATTTTTGGTCAAATCATTAAAATAATTAATTTTAGTCATTTGATCTGGTAAAATAGTGAATATCCAAAATAGTAAACACTGTGTGGGTCAGTGCTAATCATGGGCGTGACTTCCATCCTCTCGCCGATCACATGACAAAGTTTTGAAATTTCACCAAGGAAGAAAATCGTGATTTTTCAGCAATTCTATTTTTACTTCAGTTAATGCTTGAACAAATAACTAATTTAATAGTTTGTCTGATGATTTCACAAAAACTGCATACAAAAGTTGCACAAACGAGCTAGCATGTCAGAGTGGATACTAGGTAGGTTTGTATTTTTGCAAAATTTATTTGAAATGACACTAGCAAAAAAATCGAATTGATTAAACTTTTCACACACTTCGTATTTGAACATCGATGGACCTGATTCACGATGGGCTTAATTAATTGAGGTGGGAGTTTTAAAGAATTTTTTTCAAAGCGTGAAGAAGCAGTAACATATGAAATCTGCTGTGGTAATGTTACAGGTGGTAGAGGAAGAAGACAAGATGGTCGCCTACTTCGTGATTGTCGTGCACCTGCACAGTGCTGCCACTTGTCATACCATAATGCACCAGGATGACACGTATGGCTGGGTTGTCTCTCGGACGCTTGCACAATTTCATGAACTGCACCGTAAACTAATTCCTGTGAGTTGCAAAGACTCTGAATTAGACAAATATATGCTAGGTTTTTAAGTTGAAATCCATATTTTTTACTTGAAATCTTGTATAAAGCCATGTTGATCCATGTAACATTTTCATTAGTTAATCAACCTATACCATTCCTAAAAAATTTGTTTCACAAATCTCAACAACATCAAAACTATTTGTGCTTCAAGTGCCATAAGTTTGTCATTTGATTTATTAGTTGTCTGATGAATACAAGAATTGTGAATGTAGCACATATCTGATTTGTGTTTTGTCAGATAAAGCCCTCATTGAAGAAGCAGCAGCCACCAAAAGACAAGTCCCGAAAGAAGTCACCAGATGGCGCCTTTCTGGACAAGGCAAAGGAGAGTCTGAACAACTATCTGGTGGTCAGTGGCCGGCGGCAGAGCTTCGTTTTCCTTCCTTCTAATGCGGTCAATCCCTGAGAAACACAACTGTTGTTTGGGAAATAAAGACCATAGATTGGTTGAAACAACATAGATATGACAATGCATTTACCATTGATTAAAACTAACAAAAAAACTCCATTATCATATATTGATCTTCTATTGGTGCATATATGTTACTACAGGTACTCACACTTCGTATATGTTACTACAGGTACTCACACTTCATATATGTTACTACAGGTACTCACACTTCATATATGTTACTACAGGTACTCACACTTCATATATGTTACTACAGGTACTCACACTTCATATATGTTACTACAGGCACTCACACTTCATATATGTTACTACAGGTACTCACACTTCATATATGTTACTACAGGTACTCACACTTCATATATGTTACTACAGGTACTCACACTTCATATATGTTACTCACAGGTACTCACACTTCATATATGTTACTACAGGTACTCACACTTCATATATGTTACTCACAGGTACTCACACATACCTGTAGTAACATCATATATACTCACACTTCATATATGTTACTACAGGTACTCACACTTTATATATGTTACTACAGGTACTCACACTTCATATATGTTACTACAGGTACTCGCATTTCGTATATGTTACTACAGGTACTCACATTTCATATATGTTACCACAAATACTCACACTTCATCTGCCAGGTAATGTATTCATAATGCTAAAGTGTTGTGTGTGTACTGTATAATCACGTGACTGCAGTGCTGCATATGTACTATGTAATCACTTGACTGCAGTGCTGCATATGTACTGTGTAATCACATAACTGCAGTGCTATGTATATACTGGATAACCACAATACTGCAGTGCAGTGTATACAGTGTAATCACATGACTGCAGTACTGTGTATGTACTGTCAAATCACACAACTGCAGTGCTGTGTTTGTACTGTGTAACCACATGACTGCAGTGCTGTGTAGGTGCTGCATAATCACATAACTGCAGTGCTGCATATGTACTATTTAATCACTTGACTGCAGTGCTGTGTATGTGTTGTGTAACCACATGACTGCAGTGCTCTTCAGGTACTGTATAACCACATGAATGCAGTGCTGTTCATGTACTGTGTAACCACATGAATGCAGTGCTGTATGCTGTGCTGTAGGAAGTGATGCAGGATGAGAGATTGGCCCAGAGCGAGATCCTCTTCACGTTCTTCAGTCCCAGTCCAGAGCATCTGAAGCAGTCAGAACCTACCAAGGCAGGGAGAGGAACCCGCTTCTCCCTGGCAACGCTCCTCAGTAGGTAAGTCTGGGAAGGGTTAGGGGTGTGGCAAACAGTAGATATCAAGGAGGGATATGTGGATATTAGGGTAGTGGGGTTGTCGGAATGTGGGTGGAATGGATCCTTGAAGGAGAGATGCAGCGTTGGTAGAATCTAAATTTGGAGGGCTAAATGTGTAGTTGAGTAATACAGGTAGAAAATAACTTTATTTTACCTTGACTGTAACTGTTTGTATGTGCGCATTTTTTGGCATTAACAAATTTCTTTTTGTTAATGCCAAAGAAGTATTTGATGATGTATGTGTGCTTGTTTTGTCTGCAGCTCCAGAAAACAGCCTGATAATGAAGATACAGAGGATGTGATCTTTGGCAGTGATGAATGGTGAGTACAAGTTCTTTAGCTAGACACAGGTCCATTGCAGAGCTATGCACTGGCACATGCAAACATATACCCAACAGCAGCAGAACTTTTGCATTTATCGTTCTTTTTCGTTTTGAAACATTTTAACTTAAAACTGAACTGAAAACTGTGTCATGCTAATTTAAAAGTTTTGGTTTGTGATGCTTGTAGTAATAAGGATGAATCGAGCAGCGGTGTTGACGCAACAGTGGAACCCCTCTACCAGCTGATTGGAGAGATTTTTGAGTTGCGAGGATTATTCCGTTGGCTTCGACGCACTCTCATGGTGTCTGTACAAGTCACATATGGCCGCTCCATAAACAGGTGAATCGTTTTAAGCGCACTTATTGTTTCGCTAATACAAATGTATTGGAATAAAAAACACACTAGCAAAAGTAGTGTTATTATACAGGTGTGAAACATGGAATATAGACTAAAGTGACAAATTGAATATGGACGCATTCGTATTCACTATTCAAGGGCGTTGGGGCAGCTGACATGTCAGTTGATTCTTTCATTGTTTCCTTATAACATGCTAGGAAATATTGAACTGAACACCACAAATAATCACCCGGCACTAATTTTGTCATATTTTGTGAATACATCCTTCAAAAAAACAAGTCCTTTGGGAAATCCTCTTGATTTCTTGGAAATGCTAATGATGTTTCCATAGTAACAGTTGCGTGTGCTAATGATGTTTCCATAGTAACAATTGCGTGTGCTTCAAGTTGGGTGCACTTGGAACCAGCATAAATTTGTTTGCCGTGAACGCAGAACATACATTGCAGTACGATTCCTACCTAAGTTAACTTCTTCTTAATTTGTGGTTAAGTTAGGTTATTCTGCTGTTGACGCTGGTAGCTGTGACCTGGTGACCCCACCCATGACCCCGCCTTATAACAGGCCAATCAAATGATCTTGTGCATGTGTAAATAACTAATCTCGTGCCCTGACACTGGGCTGGCGTAATCTGATTGATAACCGACAACACGTTACAAATGCAGGTTCAAGGGCTTCTGTGGTGGTAAAATTAGGGGGACATGTCAATATTGGAAATGGCCTTCATGTTTTGTCAACAATACATAAAACGCCAGTAAAAAACTCACATTTCAAGCATGATATGCATATCTATTGATATTTCTGTTATCACTAACAACCATGAAACGTTACCTGATTCAATGTTTTATAAGAACTACAACACTTGCGATGAAATGCGGAATATGAAATGAACGTATCCATTAGCAAAATCACATGGGGTTCTGGAATGAATGGTAGAGGGGTTGTCTCAAAAATGTTGTGTATTTTTTGGCTGTCATTACAAATTCTGCTAAAATCTTCCTGGTGCTGAAACTAATTCATGTTAGCCAAAATCGCTTGTGGGATCATCAGTGACATTATCATACTTATATGTATGTCATTTATTTGTTTGGGGGTTTTCTAAAAATTATATAAGATGGCATTTTGTGGGTGTTTTTCATATTTACCAAAAAAATTTTAAAATCACGAAACGTCACCAAATAATTAAGTTTGATTCATCTGGGGTATTATTTAGTATTTTCAACTACAATTTGTGAAGAAATGGTTGGTTAATCTTGAAAAGGTTTACAGAAATTACTAAATTCAAACTCCCCAAGTCCAAGTCAAGTCTCGAGTCATCTCTCCGAATTCCAAGTAAAGTCTATTCACTAGCATCCACCGTTCAAGTCATAAGTCAAGTCAAATTGAAACACATGACGATTGCACTTTATATCAAGTGAAATATCAATAATAAACAAGTCACTTTATTACCTATATTATTTATTACAATTATTATTAACACGATGCATATAAAATGCATACTTACTCGTAATATCAACAATCTAGGTTGCAGTCATTGTCATGGTGATGAAATGGTGTTAGTTACAAAATTATAATGATAGTAAAATTAAGACAAAGTTCTAATGATCATTGTGATCATATTATGAATATTTTATAACACTTAAATCTGAACTTTGTCTCTTGTCATCAAACATGACTAAGGAAATATCATAGTTCATACAGCTAACAAATGGTTTGTCCAGTTATATTTCCGATAGGCAACACTCACTTTGTTATCACTATCAGACAGCAGATCAGAGTGATTAGTGATTAGTGATTACACTTCAGAAAGGTCAGATCCAAGAGCATTGCATCTCCACTGCGAGCTTGTTGTGGATGCCTGAATTTTGTTGGCAAGTCACAAACTGGTAGTTTTAGTCAAGTCACAAGTCATTGACCTGTAAGTCAAGTCAAGTCTCAAGTCAGTGACCTCCAAGTCAAGTCTTGAGTCATCTATCTGAATGTCAAGTCAAGTCAAAATGTGCGACTCGAGTCTGACTTGAATTAGCCTCTGTGACAACAAGTCAACAAAATACATCACAAGTTACACAGTCACCTACCACAGGCAAACAGTAGGTTTAGCTCAGGTGTACACAGTAGGTTTGGCTCAGGTGTACACAGTAGGTTTAGCTCAGGTGTACACAATAGGTTTAGCTCAGGTGTACACAATAGGTTTAGCTCAGGTGTACACAATAGGTTTAGCTCAGGTGTACACAATAGGTTTAGCTCAGGTGTACACAATAGGTTTAGCTCAAGTGTACACAATAGCACACATATCCCCAAAGACACAAAATAAATGTTATCAATGCTCTTTGATTTTCAATAATATATCCACAATGTTCTTAATGAGAGGATCATGAAGAGAGATGTGGCAGGAGTGGGAGTGGAGAATGAGAACAAGGGATGGGGAGTGGAGAACGAGAGCAAGAGATGGGGGAGTGGGGAATGAGAACAAGGGATGGGGAGTGGAGAATGAGAACAAGGGATGGGGGAGTGGAGAATGAGAACAAGAGATGGGGAGTGGGGAATGAGAACAAGGGATGGGGAGTGGAGAATGAGAACAAGGGATGGGGGAGTGGAGAATGAGAACAAGGGATGGGGGAGTGGAGAATGAGAACAAGGGATGGGGGAGTGGAGAATGAGAACAAGGGATGGGGGAGTGGAGAATGAGAACAAGAGATGGGGGAGTGGAGAATGAGAACAAGGGATGGGGGAGTGGAGAATGAGAGCAAGGGATGGGGAGTGGAGAACGAGAGCAAGAGATTGGGGAGTGGAGAATGAGAACAAGGGATGGGGAGTGGAGAACGAGAGCAAGAGATGGGGGAGTGGAGAACGAGAGCAAGAGATGGGGGTGGAGAACGAGAGCAAGAGATGGGGGAGTGGAGAACGAGAGCAAGAGATGGGGGAGTGGAGAATGAGAGCAAGGGATGGGGAGTGGAGAATGAGAACAAGGGATGGGGAGTGGAGAATGAGAACAAGGGATAGGGGAGTGGAGAAGGGTAGCGGTGTTGGCAGTGAAGATGATTCGACAGAAGATTAAAAAACAAACATCAATATCAGTATAAGTGCCAACCTCACCTCAAGCTTTAGGGACAATCTGCATTTTTGTATTGTAATGCTATAATATTGAAACATCTAAAAATATTTGTTAACCAAAAATTGGATACTTCTTTTCTGTTGCTTATAACGTTCTCCCTACATGTAATCTGATGGGTGTAAAAGCGTACTGGTTAGAACATTGGACTCTCAGTCAAGAGTACCTGGGTTCGAATCCTATTGCTGCCATTTCATTGCTTGGGCAATGCCATTCGTCCTGCATTGCCACGGTTCACTCAGCTGTATAAATGAATACCTGGTTATAAACAGCGATGGACATGTGAATGAATAGTCTTTGTGCAGTAATTGGAGTGTGGCTATATACTTCCCAGAGAAGTCGAGTTGGTGTTGCAATGAATAGATCTGCCAGGGCTGTAGAAATGTAAGTCACTTTGAGCAATCCCGAGGACTGGATACTGTGCTGTATAAGAACGTACATTTACCTTTTTGAATGTCATTAATGACCTTTGACATTTTTCTGTGCAGACAGTTGCGAGAGACAGTTGATTGGCTGATCTCGGAACCAATGCTTATCTACTACACTCATCAGTTGCGGGACTTGTTCTGGGAGGAAGGCAAACTGCGTCCCACATCCCCCCAGCTCTCTCCACAGCACAAGATCCGTGTGAGACTGCTCGCCAAACAGAAACTGCTACACAACATTCCAGGTGTGGAAATGACACGCATACATCATCGTGCATCATCATGTCTGTTGATGATGCACAAAGACAGGTGTCCTAGCTAGGCTGCTAGACCATCAAGGATTGTATTTCTATGTTACAACCTCTGTTTTTTTCCATTCGATCTTTCCTGTTGTTTCTAGATGTTCGAGTTATCATTTTCATCATTTGGCCTAGAAATTCTGCTTGTCTTCTCATTGTCTTCATTTTACTGTTTGCTGTTTTAAGAATTGTTTCATTACTTTTCTTTTCTGGCTGTGATTCTCTGAGCCAGCATCCTAACCTTTTTCTCCCCGCGTACCCCATCTCCTGAAGCGATCGATCGGGTACACCATCCTAATGACATAGAATTATAGACGAAACAGCATTCAACACTGATTTCAGTGATAATGTTACTGAATACAAAACTGTACCCCAAATGGATAAGATAAGAAAACATCTCTATGTGACAGCTGAGTTTACCTGGTCAAAACCAGGGGAACAGTTTTGGATGAGACCCAGAGGTCGTCCATCATATACAAGTTGGGCACGAAAGTTTCTATGCAGAACATTGGTGACTCCTTGTTTGCCGAGATATGTAGATGGGAACATTAGCAATACCCTCATGGGTACTTCAGCTACTTATGGACACAATTCACTCATCTTAGACCAAAACTGAAGCGCCGCGCTTAGTTGTACATTGTATATGAAATCAATCACTGTGGTGAACCGTTCTTGGAGTGACTTGTTAAGCAAGTTCAGGTGGAAAACAATGTTTTTCAAGCATGCCAGTTTCAAGAGCTACCTTTGTCTGAAAGTTTTTCAACAAATTTCAAGACTGCTCCTTGAATTTGGTGATCTCATCTATCTGCGACACTACTCAGGACAATACGTTCCCTCGTGAGAGCCAACGACCCTCAGTGTGGAAGAGCAATGACTTGGTCCTTATTGAACCCTTAATGCAAGAGGCAGAAGAGCTTAGTATTGGGGGCGTTTGACTTGATGACGCAAACTTACTAGTTAGGCACTAACCGTCGATATGAGGCAAAATCATCATAACTTAATTTAGGTGGGAAGTACCTTAACTGGGAAAACTGTAGGTCCTTCGAGCATAGCAATCGAGGGACTTGGATCAAGACGTTTTCTAATAGGGTTGAATGTTTGCTTAACAGGAATATGTTTTGCATGAATTTGATACAGAAAGACATTTTCTCCTACATAGATCATACAAAGTGACAGCATTAATGTACTGTTGCACATAACCTTAGCTTCAGCCAACCCTCCATGTACCCCCTGGAAAACATCTGGCATACCCCCGGGGGTACGCGTACCTCAGGTTGAGAAACCTTGCTCTAAGCATTCTTCTCAAGAATATATATCTTATATGTAGAGCATTGCAGGACTCGATTTCTCACTTCAAGTAATACTATCATATACTTTTATTAGTAAAACTGCTTTACACATTATTCTCAATTTGTCTTCTCATCTCATCAATGCTTCAACCAAAGTTTTTAACGATTCAAGACGTTGCATGTAGATCGTAAACTGAATCATCATTTTATGAAAATCTTATGGTTACCCACATTGTAACGCTATAGCAGATACCGTGTCTGCCCTTCTTGGTTTCTGTATCCAGTGGTGGACTGTGTGGTTCTGTGGCCAGTGGTGGACTGTGTGGTTCTGTGTCCAGTGGTGAACTGTGTGGTTCTGTGTCCAGTGGTGGACTGTGTGGTTCTGTGTCCAGTGGTGGACTGTGTGGTTCTGTGTCCAGTGGTGGACTGTGTGGTTCTTTGTCCAGTGGTGGACTGTGTGGTTCTGTGTCCAGTGGTGGACTGTGTGGTTCTGTGTCCAGTGGTGGACTGTGTGGTTCTGTGTCCAGTGGTGGACTGTGTGGTTCTGTGTCCAGTGGTGGACTGTGTGGTTCTGTGTCCAGTGGTGGACTGTGTGGTTCTGTGTCCAGTGGTGGACTGTGTGGTTCTGTGGTATGTTTCAGATGCACTGAAGAACCTGGTGGGTGAAGACAATGCCCGCCACGGCACCATCAAGGTGTTTGAGGCTCTACAGGACGTCAGACTCAACAAACATGTCTTCTATGTATGTGACTTACTTTATGTGTTAAGATCTACATCCTGCTTTTGTCGTTGCTACTTCCACTTCTCTGCACCAGGTGTTTCTCGGCCTTCCCCCTTTTGCCCTGAGGATTCCATTTGAGTGCCTGTCTTGTGATACGCTGTGTTGGCTTCCTTATAGTGTGGCATATCCAGCTCCTCTTCCACCTTCTAATTTGATGTTCATTTGTTTTATTATTATTGCCATCTTTATTCGGGTACGGCAACTGGGCTAGTAAGTAAGAGAGTGAAGTACTCAGACGGCATATAATAAATTGAAGGTGGGGCAAGTCACCTGGTGCTTTTAAATCTATACTTGACAAAACATCTAAATTTCCGAAGTATAAATATCTTCATATGTATATAAATATGAAGTATGCTGCAGATTACAAGTTGTGTAACAAGCTGTGTTACAAGACATCATGTTAGTGTTATTAGTCGTGTTACAGAATGTATTACAAGTTGTGTGTTATTTGTCATGTTACAAATTGTGTTTCATATGTGTTATTAGTCATGTTACAAGATGTGTTACAAGATATCTTATTTGTCATAGAATGTGTTATAAGTTATTAGTCATGTTACATATTGTGTTTCACATGTATTATTAGTCATGTTACAAGATGTGTTACAGGTCATGTTATGGTCTGTTACCAGTCTTGTTTCTTGCAGGCCTTGCTGGAGCAACTTCTGGTGCAGATCTTTCCTGAACTGAATCGACAATTGCACTGCCCAGAGACCAACATTGGTGGAGAAAAACAAAACTGATACGCATTGTCGCTGCTCAAGATTTATTTAACTGTTATGATGTTTATTTTTTTGTAGAGTTTCAGAAAACAGTTTGGTTTTGTATTTTCCACTGTGTCAACAATAAAGCTGTGAAATTAGACGTTATTGTATGAATACAGAGACCACACAATCAAGTTCTGCCTTTCATGATTTATTATTAATTATGCTGTGGTATAAAGGTGTTTAAGAACGAACAGTACAAATGTTGCCACTGTTGGCTTTCATCTGCATAGACACACTAGTACTTGTGTCAGTTTGCTGTCACAGTCACGCCTAAACCCTTCAATTTAAGATTGCGTAAATCATACTACTGTAGTTGAAACAAGCATGCCTCCATAGTGCTGCTGGATAATGCGAAAATTTCACAGGGAAAGCAAATGCACCACTAATTGGTGCCACAGACTCGGCGGAACACTTTAATTCATTAACAACAATAGTCCAGTCTTGTCAATAATCCAGTCTGGCAGTTCAGTTTTTACTGCTCTGTATATATTGTATGTGTGCATGCATGCATGCACACATAAACTATATACATAGTGCAGAGAAATGTAGATTTCCTTGTTTTGGCAGTGTCAACTTCGATTCAGAGTTCATGGAGACTTGTAATTATTATGTCGGTGTAGTCAGACTTGGTTCCTCCATCCAGGAAAGAGTGTCTGAATTCTGAACTAATCAGTCGACTGTGTTATCCAGAAAGCAACTGGATAACTACCAGCCACACCTGCCCATGCATCAAAGATGGGTCCAATGTTGACAGGCATGTGAGGAGATGTAGAGGAAACGTTACGTAATTTACAGAGGAGAAGCGACATACCTAGAGGAGACGTGACATACACAGAGGAGAACGACAGTTTTCCTGCCCCAGATTACCCTATGGCTTACAGTAAATACCTTTACATTGATACTAAATATAGCTCATGTGCCAAGACAGCCTGCTTTTGAAGAAAGCGAGAAACATTTTCTGCTGACAAATTGGCATCACTCCAAAATGCTAAACCCTTTCCAACGCCATTATGGCTTAGAGGGTCTCCTGGGTTTAAACATTCCACGAAACTGACCAGTATAGATGTTTACCTGGTATGTTGAAATTGCTTGTTGGAACTCACGAACAACACTTAACTGGCTACCATTTCTTGTGGCACGTAAACCCAAACAGACCTGCCTAGGGCTAACCTAGCAGTGGTTTAGTTCAGAGTTTTCCTTCTCGAGTTAGTGAGTCCAGGAGAGGTTTTCCCCATTTCCCTGCATGGGATCTTTTACTTCCACTGGCATAGTCACCAGATAGAAGGGACCAGTGGCTTTTCTGCATATCTTCCGAAAGAAACGGTCAAATTAAGGTGAACGAAATTGCCCAACTTTCGAAAACGGCGGAGATGGAATTGAACCACCGTGACTCTAACTATTAGACCACCGCTCCCCCTCACCATTGTAATGACTTGTGTGCAATTGTTTACAAATTTAACAGTATATATATATATATATATATATATATATATATAGTCGCATATATATATATATTTATGAGTTTCAACATACCAATATATATATATATATATATATATATATATATATATATATATATATATATATATATATATATATATATATATATATATATATATATATATATATATATATATATATATATATATATATATATATGCTATTTATTATTCACTTTCCCTCCCTGTGAGACACAAGCCAGAGAGCAGTCGACGCCATCCATCTCTATCTTCAGCCATTCTTTCAAGGTCTTGTGTCTTTACGGTGCAATATTTACTGTGCAACAACAATTATATTAGAGTACCATGTTTAACGTGAAAGGGTATCGCTTGACCCCGCAGGACCAGGAAGTTTAAATCGTGCTGTTATTACGACAAAGGAAGCACGCTCGCACTGCATGACTTGCAGACTCAAACTCAGACGTATTGATATCGTCGCGCGCCGCCGAACGCGCCAATTAGTCAGCGCCGATAGAACTATAAGTAGTTATATATAGTCAGACGCCTAGTCGTGTTGCTCAAAATCGGAGTTGGTAAATCAACAGACATGTTTGTGTTTAGCATGGGTTCGCCATTGTTCGCTGTCTTCGTTGTCGTATATGTGCTGAGTGCCACTCGAGTTGCGTCGCAGTGCACGACCAGGCACTGCAACGAAGACGACAGTGAAATCGAGGCGGACGTGCTGACGATGGTGTTAGGTCTGCGGCAACGTTTGGCGAAGCAAGAAGAAACCATACTCTCCATGAACGCGACAATACATTCACAGAACCAAAACATTAACGAACTCCAAGAAGTTATCAAAACCGACAACGTCCGATACGATGACTCATTAAAGCAACTTCTGAGAGAAATAACGGCATTGAAAGAGGCACAACGCACTGGTGGCAATACCAATGGATCAGTGGAACAAGAGCCACGAGACGTGCAGAATACGTCGTGCTGTGCCTCGGTTGAACGCCTGCAGTTAGAAATATCATCAATGCAATTTGCATTGGACATAGGACATAACAACACGATAGACCATATGCATAGAGAACTATCATCAATGAAAGAAACATTGGACACAAGACACAACAACACGATGGATCACCTGGGGCGAGAAATATCATCAATCAAAGCGATACAGAATGTGTGTGGTAAGTAGGTATACACAATGATATTAGGTCGATAGTAGAGAGAGAATGCACGCACGCACGCACATATAACCTCATTATTTTTTCAATATTAGCTAAATACGTTGCTTTATTTTACTTACATATCAACCAAGCTGTAAATGTATTTAAAACGTTTACCTTGGTTATAGGAGATAACGTTATAACAAATGCGTAAGCAAATGTCCAGAACATCGGTTTAGCGCATGTGAAAACCTTGTTATTTCCCTGTTTACCATTATTTAAGACACATTATTCAATCGTTGAAGTAAACTATATACTTGATCCTCGCACAACATTTCCTTATGATGTATGGCTAATTGGTATAACCGAATAATTGGCTGCGAACAAAGACATGTCAAATGCTGAATCAGGACTGACAGGATACGTAATGTTTAAGAGAGATCGGATAGGAAGAAGGGGAGAGGGAGTCATTTTATATATTAAAGAATCTACTCGGGCTTATAAAATTAGAAAGGGAAGCAAATTGCGATGAAGCTGTTTTGTGCAATATAGTTACAGGAAATTCAGCATTAACTATTGGATTAGTTTACCGAAGTCCAAACATAAACGAAGAGGATAACAGTAAATTACAAAACGCTAAAAAGGAACTGAGTAAAGGGAATGTATCATTATGGGAGATTTCAACCACGGACCCATACAACGGAAATCTCTAGAGAGTACAGGGGGTGAGGACCAACAGTTTCTACTTTTAATTCAGGATAGTTTTCTTACTCAACACGTGCTAGAACCAACCATAGGAGATAATGTATTAAATTTAATTTGTCTTCACAACATGAATTAGTGGACAATGTCAAAATATGATGTTACGTTTTTTATATCTTATGTCAGTTATGTAATTTTATTTAACTAAAGTTGCTACCTTTAATTTTTGTTTATTTAAAGGCCATGCAGTGTTTATCCTAAAATAGCACTCCTCGTTGTGTGAGTTATGGCATGGTTATATCTTTTTATGCAGCCAGCAACGTTTTATCTGTTTCTGTTTCTTTTTGTTGACTATGCGTACTGTTCAGACACATGTCCATCATCATATTATTTTGTTTTGTTTGCGGAGCATCATCTAAAAAATGATACAGACAAAAAAAATTACACAAATACTCAAAACAACATAATGCTTTTTGCGATCACCTATACACTATTTACAACCTTTGTAACGCATAAACCTTCATCATACATTGGATTAACATTTAACAAATATGCATACACTTGTCATTCATACCTCTTAAAGAGCTAATTAATGACAGAATACTTTGATCGCGTTTTTCTTTCACACTTCGGTGGCGTTGAAAACAACAATTTAATTACTACAATAGATCTTGATAACAATGAATTGCAAGTTATAAAACATTCTTCTTATTACGACATAGACCATTTCAAGATACTAGTGGCCGAAAAAAGTAAACACTTTTCAGTACTTAGTTTAAATATTCAATCCGTAAATGCTAAAATTGATGAACTATCAGCATTCGTTAGTTCACTACAGGACATACATTATAAATTTAACGTGATTTGCCTATTAGAATGCTGGATATCCAACCTGACTGATTTATAAAATATACAGTTACCTGGGTGTGACTGCATTGCGCAAGGAAAGAGCAGTAGTAAGAATGGAGGCTTAATAATATATGTAGATAACAGATTCCAATATAAGGTACAATTAAATATAAACATGTACGAATACTGGGAGGGCCTGATAATTAAGGTAACGGGGTGGATTATCAAAAGCAATTACTACTGGTAACATATACAGACCACCGAGTATGGTAAGAGAACATATTAGGCATTTTATTAATGAATTCACTACAGTAATCTTATCCATAGAAAAATCGAACATAACTATTAACTTAGCCGGAAACTACAACCTTAATCTCCTTAAGATAAACGAAATTGCAATATGCAGCGAATTCTTTGATATTTTGATATCCCATAGTCTATTTCCACAAATCACACTTCCAACAAGATTATCCCACTCCAACGGTTCACTAATTGATAATATATTCTGTAAATTTCAGAGTTCAACATCCATAGCTACTTCTGGTGTATTAATAAACAAATTATCAGATCACCTCCCTTGCTTTATTCTCTTAGAAATTTCGTTATTCAATCCACCAAATCCTAAATGGATTAAAATAAACACATAAAACAAGAAAGCTATTCAAAATATAATAAATGATATTAGTGCATCTGATTTGTACAAAAACTAGACAAAAGTTTGACCACAGACCCTAATTTAAGTTACAATATTATACATGAAGTAATTGAAAATGCCAAGAATAATCATACGTTGAGCAAATTAATGAGATTTGATAAATATAAACATAAAAAATCCAAATGGATCACTATGGGTCTACTAAAATCCATAACATTTCGAGATAAGTTATATAAGAGAATGAAGCTAACAAATCCTAACTCACAGGAATACGAAATAATGTGTATAAACTTAAAAACATATAATACTGTACTATACTAAAGAGAAGCATACGCGTATACAAACAACATTATTTTGTGCCCACCTTCGCTAAATATAAATCTGACATCAGAAACACATGGAAAACTATAAATGAAATTATTTCAAGAAAAAACAACAAGAAATGTTTTTCTGAATCTTTCAATACAAATAACAAAGAAACAACAAACACACTAGAGATAGCTAACGCATTTAATACGTTTTTTACAAACATCGGTACCAATCTTGTCAATAATATAAACTACTCACGAGATAAAAATGTCAAGCACTACCTCAAAGAAAATTTAAACTATAAATTCACACTTAATAACGTTGACGAACTAATTGTACAAAAAACAATAGACAATCTTCCGTCTAAAAATAGTACAGGGATTGACGGCATTTCAACTAATTTGCTAAAACAAATTGCACCAAAAATAATCAAATCTTTAACGCTATTTATAAATCAAGAATTTAGCACGGGGATATTCCCCGAAAAATTTAAGGTGGCCAAAGTCATTCCACTGTTTAAAAAGGGCGTCCCGACAATAATCAACAACTACAGACCAATTTCCCTTCTAGCAGCCATATCAAAAGTATTGGAAAAAATCATGGGCAATCAACTACATTCCTATTTCGAAAGTAAGAAACTTAAAAAAAATCAATATGGCTTCCGCTCTGGTCACTCGACTGAATTCGCAGCCTTAGAACTGATAGACAGAATAACAACCGAATTGAATAATAATGAGGTACCATTCAGTATATTCCTTGATCTCTCTAAAGCATTTGATACTTTAGACCATAACACATTACTATGTAAATTAAACCATTATGGTATTGAAGGAGTACCTCTGAAACTATATGAAAGCTATTTATTAAACAGAACACAATATGTAGAATTTGCTGATGTAAAATCAGAAACCTTATCAATAGCAACTGGTGTACCCCAGGGCTCCATTCTTGGACCAATTTTCTTTATTATTTATATAAATGATTTTTTACAAGCCAACCAAACTTCTTATCCTATGCAGATGATACCACTTTGTTAAGTACAATGAGCAATTTCACAAATGCACATGATGATGCTGATAACGTGATATACTAATAAATGAAGAACTCTACAAAATTAATGAATGACTAGAAATAAATAAACTTTCCCTTAATGTTACCAAATCCAAATTCATGGTTTTCCACATGCCAAAAAAAATTCAAAAACACCTGTTCCTAAAATAAATTTTTAGGAATTTACATTTAGGATTAACTTTGGATACCCAACGAAATTGGAAAAAACACTCCGAAAATATATCAAACAAATGTTCTAGAATAATCAGTACACTAAATAGGCTTAAACTAGTACTGCCGATGAGAATTAAAATTATGTTGCAGAAAACGTTATTAGTACCACATAAATTATTGTTTAATGACTTGGGGGTTCCAATGTCAAAGAATTAATCAACTTTAGAAAAGGGCAATATGAATAATAACGTTGAGTAATTTCAATTCACATACTGACCCGCTATTTAAAAAATTAAACTTACTAAAAGTGAATCACATGCTAGCCCTTAAAAAATTTTAATTTTATTATAAATTTACACATAATAAATTATCTACATGCCTACAACATTGGCAGATAGCAACAAACTCCAAGATACATGGTCATAATACACGCAACCAAAATAAAATTCACATTTGTGGTACAAAGCATACTTTTGCAAAACAATGTCTTAAATACAGTTTACCAAATACTATCAACAATACCTCTCAAAGTGTGAAAGACAAACTTTATACACACAGTTTACAGGGTTTCATAAATTATGCAAAGTATCATATTCAGAATTATAAAAACACGTGCACAATCATCAACTGTTATACCTGTACATACATGACAGTCATCAACTGTTGTACCTGTACATACATGACAGTCATCAACTGTTGTACCTGTACATACATGACAGTCATCAACTGTTATACCTGTACATGCATGACAGTCATCAACTGTTGTACCTGTACATACATGACAGTCATCAACTGTTGTACCTGTACATACATGACAGTCATCAACTGTTATACCTGTACATACATGACAGTGGTTGGTGGGGTGGTCACATGTGTCGGTGACCGGTGGCGAATTGGCCCCTATAAATACATTTTCACTTTCTCACCTCACTACATGCTATGACATACACCACAGCAGCATAATAATCTAGGTTTTCATTGATGGTGGACTTTACTACATTTTAATGTTGATAACTTTATATCTATATTCTTTGCTTTCCTCAGAAAATAAAATAAAAGAATACGACGGGTGGCTCCTATGATAGCAACTTTTAATAAGTCTTTGTGGGAGTCTCCATGATCCTCTCTGTATACAGTAATATTTTATTACGTACAATTATATGATTATATTATTATTATGTAATGCGTGTACATTTTTTAATCTAATAAATTACTCAATATATCTGCGATGGTGCGAATACGCACAAAGTTTATGCATATTCGGGAGAAAAAAACAAAATACAGGCAATCCACGTAGTTTTCTAGGGACGTCTTGGCTTCACGTCGAATGAAAAAATTGCTTCGACGCTAAAAAAAGAAAAATATACTATGTCTCAGTTTGTGTGGTTGGTTCGAATCCGGCTGGTATAACACTTTGGGCAAAAATATCTCCTCTTATAATTTTGATTTTTCACACTATTATTTGTTCTGAATAATTTGTCCCCCGCTATGCTATTATTTGGCCCTATACTGTTATTAAATTTGACCGATTTGCCACCCTAAACTGTTATTTGGCCTACTTGTTTATTTGGCACTCGAGAGTATTACATTTTCCATCGGAACTATTTTCTTTCGATTAAACATTTAACATACTTAATCGCTTACATAGATTCAAGTTAACTGATGGGTGTATAATTAATTATATTACAATTAACTCATAAATTTCCCAATTAAATTAACCTCACACAATTCCAGTTGGATGTAGAAGTGTAACATATTCATTGGAATGAAACAGAAAAGCAATGTCATTGTCACATAACAGTCTGTTTATCCCATGGTAGACCCATACTACTCGGCTGCTGCTTGGTGGACAGTTAATTATTGGCTCAATGTTAGGATGTTTTTCACACTTTTGGTCAATAGTGTGCAAGCTAGCTACCAACTGAGAAAAACTCAGAAAAGTTGGTATAAACCCCTGGGTTTTGTTCACGGGGGAAGACCACAGTAGGGAATTGCATTGGTGGCCATGTTAACGTTTTGTCTGATTATAAGAAAACATGACCATCAAAAATTCTGAAAATTTTTCATAGCAACTGGCCCACAAATTCCCATAAATCCATCTGCCTGTTAAACTCTAAAAAATGCACTATTTCACAGCCAACAGCTTCTACAAACAAACCTGTGAACATGCCTGCTCAATTGCACTGATGACACATTTTGTTTAAATTCACATATCACAATTTAATATATATTTAAAATGGGAACTGAATAAATTAATATTATGTGACATGAGTGCCTTTGAGCAGGAATATTCACAGGTTTGTTTGTAGAAGCTATTGGCTGTGAAACAGTGCATTTTTAAAAGAGTTTAACTGGCGGAGGGATTTATGGGAATTTTTCTACTATGGGCCACGTGGGCGCATGAATACATGGCTATTTTTGTCAAAATTGATAGGCATTGCACGTCGGGGCGATTTAAAATAGCTGGAGGTATGTGATTTTGAAAAAATTTGGTCAGTATATCAATGAAATGATGGCAGTTGCTGTGGACAATTTTATAAATTTTGGATGGTCACGTTTTCTTATAATCAAACAAAACGTTAACATGGCCACCAATGCAATTCTCAACTGTTGTCTGACTCCTTCAGTGAATGAATGAATATACTTGAATGAATAGGATAGATGGCTGGTGGAATTGGCTTCAAATGACAAATTAGCCATGCAGCAATCACACTGTCACAGTCTCCTGCTAATTGTGTTAATTGACTGTCATGATTAGATACTAAACCATTTTATCACCACTATTGGGAAATAAATAAATAAAGCTGCATGTGAAAGACTGAACATGATACTTGTCCCAGCATGTCAAAATACAGGATTTTTTGTCTGATTATTTTAAATGAAATTGTATTTTGGTGTGATTGAAATGTTCAATTGTAAAGCAAAGTAATAGCTCAATTACTATTACTTTGCTTTCTATGAATATTACTATTACATTGCGTTCTGTTCCATCAATTAATATTACTTGAACAATTGTTTTTGTTAGTTACTATTAAATATTACTATTACGCCAGGCCTGTACCAGAAAGGATGAAGACTACACAAACTACAGAGAGGCACTTAATGCAGCTACGAATGAAATTACACAATCTAAGAGAAGCTATGAACCAAAAGTAGCATGTAACATAAAAATGACACCAAAAACTGTTACACATACAACGGGAGCTAAACAAATAAAGGCAATGAAGGATAATAAATCACCTGGAGTGGATGGAATTCCTCCAAAACTATTAATGGAAACAGTAGAACAAATTAGTATACCACTTGCAAGAGTGTTCAATTTGCCACTAAAAGATGGAGTGGTTCCTGTTGAATGGAAAGAAGCAAACATCATACCATTATTTAAAAAGGGTTTGAGAAATAAGTCAGAGAATTACAGACTAGTGAGTTTAACATCAGTGAGAGACAAGGCGGTTAAGAGGAGATCAAATTGAAGTTTTTGATATATTGAATGGGTATGAAAATATTCATAGAAATATTTTTTTCTCACTCATGAAAGATAATAGAACTAGAGGACATGAAGTAACATTAGTAAAGGATCAGTGTAGATTGGATATCAGGAAGTACTTGTTCTCACAGAGGACACTCAATGAATGGAACAAATTATCTACAGATTGTGTAACTCTTAGCAGCATGAATATGTTTAAAAACAAGGTTAACACATATCTCAGGAGATATGTGTTACACATAGATTAAAAATGTTGGACTCTTGATAAGCCAATGGCTTCCTTGTCCATTTTCCATCAGGGCCTTTGCCTTGGATGGCAATTTTGTTAAATATTGTATTTACATCGTCGCACATCGCCGAACGTGCCAGTCAGTTAGTGCCAATAGAACTAGACAGACGCCTAGCCTTGTTGTTCAAAATCGGAGTTGGTAACTCAATAGCACGGGTTCACTAATATTGACTGTCTAGAACATTCACTCAGCATGAGACTTATACTTTTTATGCATTATCATGGCTTATTTAACTTACGGCTGAGCCAGTAAAGGGTCCCACTTCCATGCCTATTTCATGACCAGGTAGAACATATTATGCAATTGGCATTTATTTTTTGGATTCGTCATAACTAATTCTAAATGTGTGTGTATATATATATATATATATATATATATATATATATATATCAAGCAGAATGACATACCCGGTAGATGCACCAGCCTGAGTGCACTCTTCCTCCCAGTCAGTGTCGGATTATGCAATCAATAAATGAACAGTGACATTTAGAATTAGTTATGATGAATCCAAAAAATAAATGCCAATTGCATAATTTGTTCTACCTGGTCATGAAATATATATATATATATATATATATATATATATATATATATATATATATATATATATATATATATATATATATATATATATATATATATATATATATATATGTATATATGTATGTATATATGTATGTATATATGTATGTATATATATATGTATATAATCCAGCTTTTACACACATACTCACTCACTTCAATTAATCGTGCACTATTTATTAATTGCTCAAATTGGGTTGTGCCATAAAAAATTAAAAGATTGAATAAAACTTTTGTCCAAGGCAAAATATGCAGATTGTAAATGTAAGTGGACAAGGCAGCCATTCAGCTTATCGAGAGTCCAACAATTTTTCATTTATGTGTAACCCTTCCTCCTGAAATATTTGTTAAATTTGTTTGACGCTGCTAGTATTTATAGTACTGGTTATAAACCAGTACTCTAGGCTTCACAAATGAAAAGTTTTAGGTGGTAAAAAAAATATGTTTTGGCCACTTCTCGTTAATTTTGTATTCTTAACTCCCATGTGTGCTATGTGTTCGTAAAATACTTTTATGACAACTTGCTCCATGATACAACTAGCCCCACTCTCCCCTAAGTGACCATCAATTGATATACTGTACTCATAGATGTATGAAATCTCCTGTTACACATAGTGTGAAATTGAGATCACTTAATAACTACACTAAGGAAACTTTGAAGCAAAACTGCAAGTGGACTGGCAGGATGTAGTAACAATTAATTATGTGCACGAGGCTTTTTACGTTTTTTAATTGTTGGCTGTTATTGACAGCATCGCCCCATTGAGGTATGCCTGGGTTAAACAGCATCAAGCCGCCTGGATGACAGGGAGATTATTCGTCTCATTCACGAACGAGATCTGGCTTTTAGTAAATAAAAAAAAAAAACAGACCACAGTTGGCATGTCAAATACATTTATCTTCAGAATCAGGTCAAATTATAAGAAAAACAGATTTCTTAACAAACAAGGTTGATGAATTTAAACAATAACCAAACAATTGTGGCCAACACTAAAAAGCCTTGGAACTACTTCTCAGTGTAAAACTAAGCCAGGAAGCATGGGACTTAGTATCGACAACTACATTTGTTTAAATAAAACGAAGGTGTCTGAGCATTAACATTTTTGTTTACTACTACTACTACTACTTGACAACTTCCATCAAATAGTGGGAAAATGGGTGGCAACACATCCAAGAATACGGACCAGTTAAATTAAACAAATATATAGAATAGAAAATGCTGAGAAAAAAGAGTGCATGCACAGTTTTAATAAATTTCTACATAAAATATTTTGCAAGGTAAAAGAAAACAGTACATTAGAAAGTAACGTATCTATCAGATATTAAACTTTGTTTAAAGCAATCACCAATAAAGTTACCTCGCATTTCATGCCAGATATTCTTTTCAAGTTGTATTTTTTATCACATTTATGATCTTCGCCAGTTTATGTCTTTTGCTGTTGCCAAAACTATTGATTGCAACCGCTCTTGTTAGCAGTAGACTTGACTATTGCAATTCCCTTTATCATAATCTTGCTCTTAAAGACATCTTGAAACTTTAACGTGTGCAGAGGTGCCAACTATTACAATTTGAGCGTAATGATTACGGTATTTATTAAATATTTAAAATGCAATGTCCCCCTGTGGCCAATCATAACCTGCCATCGGTTGGTATTGTTTTATTGTTTTAACCCGGCAGGATTAAATGTGCCATGAGTAGTGGAAGAGCTGACGCTGTGATAACCGAGTCTGAGGTCGTAACCGATGTGTCTATGCTTGCACCCCTTGACAATTTAATGAGCTAGGTCAATCTTTTCGACTTGGCGCGCGAAATGTTCTCATTGTCGCTGGATTATCCAGTTCGGATGGCATTTTTAATGTAGTTAGTTTTATCATTATCATCTTAGCAGAAGTACGGCGTAATGCCCAAACATGACACCGCAAAAGAAATTAAAGGGTATCCCAGCAAAACAGAAATACAAAGCGGAATATTCACAAAAATGGTCAATTATTCATAAGTGGCAATCACGTTTATTGTCAAACGTGTCGATCAGATATTAACATTGGACACAGTGGGTTGTATGACTGTCGAAAATACGTTGAATCAGCGCATCACGTACAGGTCGCTGGCAAAGCATGTTCTAAGATCAATACTTTATTTTCAAAAGATACCGAATTTGCCACAGTCAATGCTGAGATGCTGTTCACATCATTTATAGAATATAACATTCCGATAGCAGTAAACAATCACGCTGGACCTCTTTTTAAAAGAATGTTTTCAGATTCCAAAATTGCCACTCAATATGCCAGTGGCTGAACAAAGACAACTGCAATTGTGAAAATGCTTGCCAAGGAATGTGATGATAATATTAGCACCATTCTTCAGAAAAGACCCTACAGTATCGCTACTGATGCTAGTACAGATATGGAGAGCATAACATTGTTTGCTCTTGTGGTGAAGTACTTTGACAGTAAACATGTTGTTTATTATTCTGAGTGTAACAAATTGCATTCTAGCCAATCTTCTGATTCTTAATTCTCAGGGTTTGGGAGTACATGTCGGCTCCCCCCCCCCCAATTCCCGCAGGGTCATCGGAAGGGTATTACACTTTTACATCATCAAAAGTTGGCACCTCTGTATGTGCAAAATTGTTTGGCAAGGCTAGTTACCCAGTCTCCTAGTTTCTCTCACTCAGCACCAATCTTAAATCGTTGCACTGGATCCCTGTCCGATATCGCATTATTTTAAGATCTGTACAATTACCCATCATGCACTTTCATCCAAGCAGCCAGCATATTTACATTCTCTGCTCACTCCTGCAAGACAGCCCAGACAGCTTCGATCATCTAATTCTATATCTACTTTTTGTTCCAAGTGTTAAGTCAGATGTCGGAACTAGAGCTTTTTCAGTTGCTGCACCGACTCTGTGGAACTCACTCACTGTTAGTGTTAAGTTTGTAGGAAATATAACAATGTTTCGCCGTAAACTAAAAACCCATCTGTTAAATCTTGCTTATCCTCCATACCTCAGTGTACCATTACAACTGGACTTGCTTATCAATTATTAACTGCTTATCCCATTTTGTTTTGGTGCACTGCCAAGCTTGGATCTCCCGAGGATTTTAGTGTAATATAAATGTTATATATATTATTATATTATTTCACCACTGCTTGTTTTCTGATTGCGAATTCTGTTTTGTTTGCGGTTATTATAATTACTGTTGCATGATTAAAGCCATAATTCATGTTGATGTTAATTTGAAAATAGTAATTGTTTGAACTGATGCAATTCTTTAGTTAATAAATAGCATTTGATGTTGTTTTGGTTTCATTAAACTGTAACGTCTTGACGATTTGACACAGTGCTGAAGCAGTGTCCGCGAGTGAATGACTGCGCCGATTTGCTGACAGAAGGTTATAACACCAGTGGATTGTACGCTGTATACTTGGAACAGACAAGGAAGTACATAACAGTATATTGTGACATGGAGACGGATGGCGGCGGTTGGTTGGTAAGAGTATATTTAATTTGTGTTAATATGTCTGGCCCGTTAGCACAATGCATCGGCTGATCGCTCAAAAGGAATGGGCAGTACACTATGTATACAATTATCTGGCTTCATACAGCACTGGAAGTTTAACTAATAGCGTTCGCGCAGTAATTGTGGCGAGACTGAACGTTTCCCAGAAATGATTTGGTTTTCATGTATAGAGGTCTGCCTTAAAAGTGAGGGGAAATCACATCCATTTTGCGGACAAGATAAACTCTACGTACAAGAACCATGTCTCATTATCAGTTGGCCTCTATAGATAGTTCACATTGTGACCGGACATTTCATTCATGGCCATTTCAATAGTTATTGATATGATTAACTCCAAATAAGGTAGCAAGAAAATTAACACGATGGATATAAATCACCTTGTGTGGATGGGATTCTAGCAAATCTACCAAATGAATCGGTAGAGCAAATTAGTACACTCGCACTACGATTTCTCATTGAAAGAGGGTGTAATTCCTTTAAAATAGAAAGGCAAACATATATCACTTTTAATTAAAAAGACATGAAAATAAGAACTTTACAGACCAATTAGGTTAATGTCAGTTACGTGCAAGTTATAAAAAAGGTTAATTATAATTATATTATACGATATACTTTTTAAGAATAAATTGATCATACCCCTGCACCTGTGACATATTTAGGGGCATTAGGCCACAGTCCCATTGGCTTAATTGTTTTCGTATGTAACATGTTGCGCCACCACATGGTAAACTAATGGGTGCCTAAGCTTGGTGTTAGGCTTCGGTTAGATTATTCATTACATGCGTAGATAACATATCGTAAGAAGGATATAGACAAACTGGATATAATTCAAAGAATACCAAGTAGACGGATTCCAGTACTGAGAGACTTTACCAATAAAGGAACGCAAATGTTTGTTTTTATAACACTAGGCATAGAGACCAGGAGGTTAAGAGGAGACCAAATGTGAGTGCTTCATATATAGATTTGTTCTTAAGACATTAATAGAAATATTTTCTTCAAGTTTAAGGAAAGTAGAAGTAGCATTAGCAAAAGAACAATTTAGGCCTACATTGTATAATAATGCATTAATTCTCACCGATAACGATGGGGCCTGAATGAATGAAAGACTATCTACTGATTGCGAAAATGCTAACAATTTCAACATGTATAAAACAGAACAGATATATGGAAAGGGTCCGCCCCACATCAATGTAAAATCGTTGGACATCTGTCATTGTCATGCCATTTGGAATTTGGTTTTCTGTCTGGCAATCTTTTCAAGCTATTTCTTTACAATATTCCAGTAGTAATTGAATTACTTGAAACTATAATGTTGACTTGTAAGGAAGTAGATTGATCAAAAGTAACGTCATGTTTACACACTTTTTTTATACGCAGAATGCGTAGAATATTTTTGATGGGCATAGAATGCCAAGTCGGTTAAACACATTGTTAGTTCCCTAGCGGAGAACTCCGCCTAGTGGATAGAGATTAAAACTATGTCTGTTCTTCGGAGGCAAGACAAGACGTGAGCCAACTGTTAATTCGAGTTGAGTTGATAATATAGTCTGACTAAAGTCATTGATACGAGTCATTAAGTTGCATACTCTCTACATATATTTCTGACACACTATACGTATTATTATTAAACCTAATTTGAAAATCCAAGATTAAGACAATTAATTCATATTGGACAATGGCAGGTAGCTTTTTATTACTAATTACTTGGTTGGAATGTGGAAACGAAATACCGAAAGGCAAAGCACTTGTATGTATGTATTTGTACTATTTTCTGTCATGCACAGGTATTCCAGCGTCGTCAGGACAATTCTGTAGATTTCTTCCGCAACTGGAACACGTACAAAAATGGATTTGGCAACGTTTCTGGGGAATTCTGGCTGGGTATGTGGAGACACCCACCATAGTCATCCATACTCGTTGCAGGGATGAGAGCAGTGTGCTTTGCAACAACATAGAAAAACTAATTCCAAATAACAGTATCATTAGCAAAAGTGTTCGTAATATTGAACAGAACAATATACAAATCTAGAAATGTTTACACATATAGCCTATCAATCTACATCATGATGTTGGGGTTTAGTTTTGATTTGGTCTGAGTTATCATTACATATATCATGATTCTCTTTCATCATTATCCTCCATCATAATCATCAATGTTATCATCATCAGGTCGTCCTGCTACAGCTGCTACAACCGTTTGTGTCATAATTTATTTAAGAATTATAACAGTGTTATTACTGTTGTTTGTATGTTGTGTTGGAGGTAATGACAACCTACATTATATAACTGTTATTACTGTTGTTTGTATGTTGCGTTGCAGGTAATGACAACCTACATTATATAACTTCAACCAAGCACTACGAACTCAGAGTGGACATGGAAAACATCGACAACGAAACGAGATATGCGGTTTATGCAAATTTCCACGTAGCGTCGGAAGACGACAAATATAGACTGACTCTTGGGTCATACACTGGAACAGCAGGTAATTACGGCAACACATAACATACTAACTAGTATAAACAAACAGTTAAACATTACAATAATTTAATTAATGTTGTCAGTTTCATACTCTGCTTATTGAGATGAATTCGTTGTTTCATTATCTAGCAAAACTGCAAGAATGTTAGAATACAATTCAGTCATAAAGTTCAGTAATTTATTAATGACAAACACGCATGCACGCACGCACTGCGTTCAACTCTCAGTTATTCTATTTTTTATACTGAAATTCAGGGACCTGGTGATACCATCAAAAGATGAAAAGTGGCCCAAAGCATAAGTTTAGCAACATTGCAATAAAACGCGAGATAAAAACAAGGTGGATCAATAAAAATATATACAAAAAAGAAAGAAAGAAAAAAAAACAACATAGTTTATCTGTTGGCCATAGTGTTATATCTCCGCTTACTCATGGCGCTCATTACACATTTTGTAGGAAATAAGTTGCACTATCAAAGAAACCAGTTCTTCTCCACGATGGACAACGAAAACGACAGAACCAGTACTACAAATTGTGCTGTTAGCTATCAAGGAGGATGGTGGTACAACAGATGTTTCAAAGCCCACCTGAATGGGCCATATAATGGAGATGTATTTGGCTTTAGATGGAGCGAGGGACGTACTGAATTCGGCCACGGCGGGACGCTTAAAACAGATGAAATGAAACTTAGGCCAATGCATTGACCAAAAGTGAATGAAAAGCAATTTTTTTCGTTCGTTCCATTTTCTCACTTAGCAAAAGTATTTCTATCAATATCTTAAAAAACGTCAGTTTGATTTCCTCTTAACCACCTTGTCTCGAGGGTTGTCACACAACATTCTTTCAGTTCTTCATAACTAAGGTCTCTCAGTTCTGGAATAAATTTAATTGCTCTCCTCTGTATTCTTTCAAACGTCTATGTATCCTTATGATATGGTCTCCAAGCTTGTATACAGTACTCTAAATGAGGCCTAACTATTGCTTTACACAGAGGTATAATTAGCTTTTTGTTTCTTGTGTGTTATATTTCTCATAATCAACCCAAGAATTTGATTACCATTTGAAGCTGCAATACCACACTGCTCTGAATTTTCATAACAGGACTTATTGTAACTCCTAAGCCTTTTCTCTTACAGTAGTACATAGAACAGTATCTCCCATTTTATAGTTTACATCCAAGTTCTCGTTTCCTGTATGTAGGCATTTACATTTACAAAATTGAACATCTGCCATTTCTCAGACCATTTAACAAATTTGTCTATATCGTTTTTTAAATGTTGTTTATCACCATCATTGTTAACCATTCTAAACACTTTTGTGTCATCTGCAAATTCCAGTACATTGCTTGTTATATTATCATCCAAATCATTGATATATATATTAAGAATAATAAAGGTCCTAATGCTGATCCTTGTGGTAACCCACCCAAAACTGAGAGTTTGAAACCAACCCATCTATTACTACACACTACAACCCGCTGTCTTCTGTCGGTCAGTCATTGTTCTGTCCAGTGGATTATGCCAATCCCGACACCATGGGCTTTTAATTTAAGTAGTCGTATTTGATGTGGCACTTTGTCAAAAGCTTTCTGAAAATCTAAGTATATAATATCTACTGGCGATTCCTCGTCTATCAGCTTAGTGATTTCTTCCAAAGAACAACATATTTGTTAAGCATGACTTCGTTTTGAGATGGATTTAATAATTTATGCCTAACAAGGAAGATGGATTTAATCATTTATGATGGATTTAATAATTTATGCCTAAAAAGGAAGTCTACCATATGGTATTTACTTAACCTTTCTAATAATTTACAAATTATTGATGTTAAACTCATTTATTTATATCTCGAGCCCTTTTTAAATAAAGGTATGATGTTTGCTTCTTTCTATTTAAAAGAAATCTTTTAATAACAAGTTGAACACTCTTGTAAATGGTATACTAATTTGTTCTATTGTTTCCAATAGTAGTTTTGGAGGAATTCCATCCACTCTACCATTTCTGGGGTTACAATCAACTGCCCTAAAACTGCCCTAAAAATTTAGCATCTGGAACTGGTAATGAATCCTCTCTGTTAAACATTGAACTGAAGTATCCATTTAGGTCTTTAACCATTAAAAAACCTTGTGATATTATAATTCCACCACTGTCTTCTAGTGGTATAACCTTGTTTCGTACGTTTTGTTTATTCCTGACATGCCTAAAAACTACTCTTGCTGTCATTTGTTATGTTACATGCTAATATTTGCTCATAGCTTCTTTTAGATTGTCTAATTTCATTCGTAGGTGCACTAAGTGCCTCTAAGTAGATTTGATGGCATTTCTTAAAAATGTTTTTAAATAATTGAACCCGCAATCATTAAATGCTTAACCTTAGTAATTAACCAAGTCATAAATACAGGCATATTTCCTGATAAACTTAAAATTGCAAAAGTAATTCCAATTTTCAAGAACGATGACCCAACATTATTAAAAAATTATAGGCCTATTTCTCTCCTAACTATTTCTAAAGGCTTAGATAAAATCATCCACAATCACTTATCTGCTTATTTTATTGATTCTAAGCAATTTTTTTATAATCAGTATGGATTTAGACCTAATCATTCAACTGAATATGCATCACTCAAACTAGTAGATATAATCATTACTCAAATGGATATAAATTACTTACCAATTAGCATTTTTCTTGACCTTTCCAAGGTATTTGATACTATTGACCATTCAATATTACTAAATAAATTAAGACACTATGGCTTAGATGGCAAAACTCTTTTTTATTTAAAAGCTATTTAAACAACTGCAAACAGTACACCGAATTTGATGATACCACGTCTGAAACTTTACTCATTAAAGTTGGAGTACCACAAGAGTCCATCCTTGGACCACTATTATTTACTATATAATATATATATATAAATGATTTCTCATAAGCCAGCCAAATGTTTAACTTTATAATATATGCTGATGATACCACTTTATTTAGCACTATTGAAACTTTCAGTGATAGTGTCCAAAATAAAAGTACGGAATTAGTAATAAATGAAGAACTCCTCAAAATAGTTGAGTGGCTATATATATAAGCTATCACTAAATAAAAGTAAATCTAAATATATGACCTTCCAAATGCCAAACAAAACTACACAGACATTATCTCTCAAAATAAATAATATAGATATTGAGAAAGTTGAAGAATTTAACTACCTAGGCTTAACTATAGATACTAACTTAAATTGGAAAAAATACATAGAAAAAATATCAAATAAGTGTTCCAAAACTATAGGAATACTAAACAGATTAAAACATGTTACCTTTAGAAATTAAAATTATGTTATACAATGCATTGATATTAGCTCATATTAATTACTGTATTACGCTATGGGGATATCAAGGAAACAGATTAGTGAAAATACAAAAGAAAGCAGAACGAATTATAATATTAAGCGAATACAATTCACACACAGAGCCACTTTAAAAAAAACTCAACCCACTAAAAGTAGAAGACTTACTAAAACTACAAGAACTTAAATTTTATTACAAATATGGACATCAAAATCTACCTGTCTACTTATTAAACTGGCAAAAAAACCACAAATACCTGCATTCACAACTATAATACTCGGAGAACAACTGAACTACATATTTACAGAACTAAACATGAATTTGCCAAAAAATTTCTTAAATACAACTTGCCACATGTTATAAACAATATCCCTGATTTAGGTATAGACAAGATAATGACTCATAGTTTGAAAGGCTTTTCAAGTTGTGCCAAAAATTACATACTACAAAAATATAATGACACATGCACTATTCTAAATTGCTATATTTGCCAACTAAATTAAATAAATTATGAATGAATGTAACATAGTTCATGCAAATACAATTAAACTCCTCAATGTGTATACTTGTACACATGCTTACATGTGTACAGGCAAAAACAACACATAAAATGCACCAGTACAACACATCATCACACACTTAAATTGATTATACGTAAGACACAGACAAAAAACATACTTTCTACTTTTTTAATGTAGAAATATATGTATAGGGAATATATGTTTACTGTTATTTTTAGTTTGGGTGGCTCCTACGATAGCGACCAGTGTTGGTCTTAGTAGGAGTCTCCCGTCCCACAGCAAATATGTTTTTCCTTTTCTTTTGTTGGTTGTTGTTGCATAATGTATTACTTTTGTTGATGATTTATTAGTTGTTATTATATATTGTACAGTTCTATATCTGTATGTATCATATGTATCTATATAATTTATAATGCCACTCAATGTAATGTTTTTCTGCTGTTGGGACAAATAAAATTTATCTTTATCTTTGTAATTTGTGTAGTCTTCATCCTTTCTGGTATGCCTATAAACCCTCCACATAGTTTACTTGTATGCTGCTTTTCTAATAGCTTCTTTTGACAAGTGTTTCTTTGTAGACCGTTTTCCTTGTTTTTAAAGGAACACATTTATCAATGATACTCTCGATTACATATTTTGGAATGTTCTAAAAATCAATTGTGGTCTTATTCCTGAATATGTTATTCCAATCTTTATATTTACCTTTGTGGAAGTTTCTCCTGTATTTTACCAGGACATTTTGACCATATTTAAAAAATCTCTACGTATTCTATCAAATTTGATTTTCTCAACTAATAATGTTATTATATACATGTGTTGTATATGAAATGAAAGCTAAGAAACTGAACTTTCCAAATATGTGCTTATTATGTGCATAACTCTTGATTTATGCAATAATATTATAAGTTGAAATTAATACAGTCAAAATCTTTTTTTTGCGAAGTACTTGCCCAAATTTCAACATAGTTTTTTTACTATTTCTGTTGTGAATACATGGCAAGTTCATTTGCAAAAGTTTTCGACAGATATAATAGCTACATCTTGCACCAAACACTAGATCTCTAAGACAATCACGAAAGGAACTGTGGCATTTATAATACAAACACATCAATTCAAAAACTGTAATTTGAAGTTGTTCACATCGTCGTCATCACCACCAAATAGAATGACTAGCACTTATTTTCCAGAAGTTGATCTCACACATAGCAAAGTCGATATGTCCTCACACAACTCCATGCCTAGATTGCCAACAAACAGCATTTTTATTCAGTAAGAGTATATTTATGGCCTGATCGCGTGGTGTCGGCCATTTTACTATTTCGGAATTGTTCCCGTAGTTGTCGTCACCACCAAATAGTTTGTCTGCGACTGAATTTCCACAACTTCAACTTGGCACACACCCGGCAAAGTCGATCCACTGTCACACATTTTACTGTCTAAATCCCCAATAAACTCCTCTTTTCATGCCGGTAAACTGCTACATTCACAGCCCGATCCACCGGCATTGGACATTATAAAATGCGCACTAATGCACATTTGAAAACTTGAAGAATATCCGTTGAAATTTCGTTAAAATGCCAAGATAATCGAACTATTACTGGCTGCCGCCATTACAGGAAGCTAGCTATACCTCGTGGCTATCACGTGGTATATCATGTGACCGGCATAAAACGGAAAATCACAACAAATGAATACGACAACGGGTGAATATGGTAAACTACACATGGATGCGTATTTGGTAACATGTGGTTGGTTCTAGCATGTGTTGAGTAAGGAAGCTATCCTGAATTAAAAGTAGAAACTGTTGGTCCTCACCCCCTGTACTCTCTAGAGATATCCGTTGTATGTGTCCGTGGTTAAAATCTTCCATTATTATACATTCTTCTTTACTCTCTTCCTTTATACAATTTTTGTATTTTTATGTTATCCTCTTCGTTTATGTTTGGACTTCGGTAAACGAATCCAATAGTTAATACTGAATTTCCTATAACTGTATTGCACCAAACAGCTTCGAATTCATCGCAATTTGCTTCCCTTTCTAATTTTATTTCATAAGCCTGAATAGTTTCTTTAATATATAAAATAACTCCCCCCCCCTTCTTCCTATTCGATCTCTCCTAACATTACTTTTCCTGTCAGTCCTAATTCAGTATATGATATGTCTTTGTTGGCCCATGATTAGGTTATACCAATTATGTGAGGGTTAATTAATATCTTCTACCATAATGTTTAATTCGATTTACTATGCTTCTTGCATTTAAACATACGCATCTATAATCTGTTTCAGAGATGTTTTTCGGACGAATTGATATTGGTTTGTCTGTACTAGTGGCCTCTTGTTCTGCTTGAGACACCTCTAGGTAACCCCCCTGCACTTCTAGTTTGAACAATGTTTCCTACCAAAAATATTTGTCATTGTACCCATGCCACTATCTACTGCTGCTGAAAATTCGTCCGCGAATACTGCCGCCCCCTTTCCACTTAGATGAAGCCTATCCTTCATGTACATATCAACCCTCCCAACAAAACTTCCCCATGAATCCACAAATCCAACTTCCTCTTCCCTACATAGCTTCTGGACTATCTTGTTAATTGCAATCCCCCAACAATTTCGATATTTGTGACCCCTCCTGCCCATTACTGATAAAATCCCTGGCAGTATTACCTGCTCAACCCGCGTCTGTTTTAGTGTTCTGACCAAATGCCTATATTTCCTAACTATGGCAGTCGTACCCTCCCTCTGTACGTTATTTATCCCTACGTGTACTAAAACAGATCCACCCTTACCCGAACCTACGATGTTTTCTACCCTCTCAGTTATCGCCTCTATTTTGGCTCCAGGCAAGCAGACCACCACATCATCTCCCTTGTTTAAGACTCTGTCGGTCTTCCTAACTATCGAATCCCCCACAAACACCATCGCTCTCTTCCTCACCCCCTCTATCACAGCTGCAGAATAGCTCTTCCGTTCGATCCCTTCCATCACATTCTGTCCTGACCCCTTCCCTCCTGTCTCCTTCGCTCCTGTCTCCCCCACTTCCCTCTCCTTAGGCAAAGTCAATCGCCCTACAATTTTTTTCTATCTGGCTGTTGCTGTAGTAGGGGCGAAGATCTCGTTCATCACAAGCTTAAGTATTTTCATGAAACGTGAAACCTTACAAAAACGCCATAAAAAGAGCAATAAACACGTCTTTCGTGTCTGTATGAATTCTTATATGTATATCATTAAAGTTACCTGACAATAACCATGTAAAAGTGTGAAATTATTACCTTTTTGTCAGAACGCATGTGCTTGTCAAAGTTTGTATATAACCGGATGTTGTTGTGAGCGAGAATACCAAACGGGATTTCCATAGATCTGTATAAGGTCACGCTAAGAATTGCCGTCTGCTGGCCATAGAGTTACATCATTAATAATGCCCCTATAAACTACTAACTTACTAACGGGTGATTTATTTATGTCTGTGCTGCTGGCCCATTCTGGCCTCATTCTACACGAAATCGCGTTTGATCATGTGACCCAAAGGCAACATCACGTGCAAAGTATGGCGGCTATTTATGAAATCTGTTCTGTGTGACCGATAAATGTAGTCATAAATAATTATTTGGAGCACATTTCTTCAGTTTCTTGACGCCTGAGTGTCGGTTGTATGTCACGGAATACCTATGTGAAGCGGTTAGTGCGTATCGGTTTTAAAACTTAAGTTATTAGTTCCGTAACCATTTGGCTACGGAAAGCCCAAATCGGCGAGTTAGTAAAACCAGTGTGGACTTTCGCCCCAGAGACGAAGAGTGGGGCGGACAATTTTGCCTACCCTCTCCTTCGCTCTTGTCTCCCCCACTCCCCTCTCCTTCACTCCGGTTGTTTTCCCTCCCGTCTCCCCCACTCCCTTCTCCTTCCCTCCTGTCTCCCCTACTCCCCTCTTCTTCACTCCGGTTGTCTTCCCTCCCGTTCCTTTCCTTTCCGTCTCTTTACCTCCTGTCTCCCTACGACCTAAAGGCGGCGGCGGCCGTTCCAGGACTGCACAGAGCGGCCGGCCGCGGCCGTTGTGGGGTCTAATGAGTTAAAAAAAATCAACCGCTTTAAGCGAAATAAAGTCATGGGTTGGGGGCTATGCACCTACCCACGTGCACCTAAAATCAAGAATATCACGCCAGTGGTTTACTCAGAATGTGTTCTGAAAGTGGGAGATTCCGGTCAATTCTCCGATTGACACGTTAACCAGCGCGACCGATAAGCGCATCCGCAGTTCTATAGAATCAGTACCAATCAGCTAACATAGACTCCTCGTGACATTTTAAGCTCTGCCGGTGTACACAAAACCAGCGCAAAGTCTCAATTTTGTCAGAAAGAGGACTAGTGACTAGTTTAGTGTATGCTATACAAGTTGAGTTTGGACGCAAACAGCATGGCTATATCCTATTTGCAATCATAGGAATAGGTGTATACAAATACATTTTCATTTGGGAGCGAGTATTGTAAGACTAGACATTCGTGGCGTAGGGTTATCTAACAGTATGGCGCGGCACTTGAAATTAAGATGCTGTGTGTTCAACATGGTTTTCCTAGTAAACCACTGCCGTGACATTCTTAATTATAGTTGTAAATGGTTATGTTTAGTCACTCATAGATGAATAGGTCCAAAACCATGACTTGTTTCCCTTTAACAAGATCACATTGCACTGGCTCGAAGTGATTATTTTAAGCGAGTCCACATGTAACATAATAGCATAGGTGCTTTCTAAACAAAAATGTGGAATCGCTATTTAGATGTCCCCTGTATTTTGTTATTATGTGTGTCACATATTTATGTTTTGGTTGGGATAATGCGGTAATTTAAGCCAATGGACATACTCGTTATGGTTCAGTGTGTGTACATTCGTACAACTACAAATGATTCACCGACAGGGGTATATGTAACAGATTTCCCGTTTAATAACAAAATTAATAAGAGTAAATAATCACAAATCAAGTACGCTGAACATAATTACAATCTACCAACGTCCAATATTATTCATCACTATCAAATCACAGTTTACACAATAACTGAACGTCTCTTGCGGACTTGCTGGCGTCGCATCTAACATCCTGTAGACAGTTTCAGCGCGTGTGGTGCCAAGCTAGCTACAGCGAATGCAATCAAGCGTGACCCTGCGAATGCATTCAAGCGTGCAGCGTGCCCCGGCGAGTGCAGTCAAGCGTGCAGCGTGTCGATGGATTAATTTAAAGGAGGCGTGTCTTGTTGCCGGCAATCGTCGCCCAGTCCGGACAATGATTACAGGGGTGTAGTTCTTAAAGAGATAATCGGTATTTTAGTGTTCACCGATGCATAATCGACGACTCTAGTGATGAAATAACGGCGAAATAATCGTTTCTTGAATCAAGAATAATGCACCCACTATTATTGTCCTTGCACGTCGAAGCTCTCAACACGAGACATGGGTATAATCACATTACCTTACTCGGTGAATGTATTCTGTTCGAACGAACATTGCTTCACATTTCCATGTCTCGGAGACACTATCGATTCACATGGCGATTCACATGGCGATTCACTTTATGAATAATCAGACGTCTCAGATGTCTGATTTATCTCAATTGTCTGACCAAAACATCCGGCGTCAGTTGTTTTGTACTTCTTCTACCACCAATAACAGTTGTGTCATAATAAATCAACCAATCATTGTAGTGCATACACAACTCACGTAGACCACGGAAATGCTTGGTTGCCTATGCAACTTAAAAGTTGACTTGTTAAAAGTTACGTAATAGTTGCACCATAACTCCCAAGTATCAAACATTCAAATCAAATACTACCCTACGCAAAATCTATATAACAAGAAGTAGACATTGCACACATAACGATGGTACGGTGTACACCAACGAGCATCTGGTGCAAGATTTATAGCAGACAAAAACACTACAAATTTCATTTATGTCAACCTATTGTTGAAAGTGAGAACGAAAACATATTTACTTGTCACCGTCACAAATCAACAACTGCTACTATATCTCAAGATATTTGTTCTCCACCGTAATTAAATGCTAACACAATGATAAGCAGTATTGGTAAACAACGAGTTTTCAAATGATAACAGTCATGAAAAATTTTCGTTTATTTGTTAATCCGTTGTAACAAACAATATTCAGACATCTTTATTTGCCATATTCGGCGCCACTAGCACGACTCTCAATCGCTAAGCACCATCGCGAGACGAGGTGGCTTAAGTAAACACGTTGATTCTATGCCACCCACGTTCTCCGATCTATGACAGTATGTGTAATTTGTTCATGCGAGCATTTATGTGGCATACGTTGTTTTGTCCAATGACCCATCCAATGTGTGGTAACGTGTACCACCAATGTTGGGGCAAAGCTAATCCCTTTTGTAAATAAAAATGGGAGTGGTTGCTATATAAACTAATCTGTTTAATGCATGTACGAAATTTCACGACTATTTGTGGAATGACTCACTTATATATACATATATTGTTTTATCATGTTTGTTTGAACATTAACTCTAACGAAATAAAGTATTATAATAATCGATGTTGGGCACTGATAGGATCAATGTTCCAATAAATATGTACATAATATATAATCATGCATATAATAATAACAGTAAATACACACATTACAAAGTAATGTGTAGGACTGCCACTATTATTGTGTCACTAATGTTCTGCAATTCTAGAAAAAGAGTAATGTATCTACGCTTTGCGTCACACTACTGTAACACAGTTGTAAATGGTAACTAGATCACTAGTACTGCCATCTAGTGATTTATTCATTTATGGTCTTCACCCTGCGCGGGAGACCATGCGCAGGACTGGCAGCCAATTCAAGACACACATGTTATCGTGTTTAAGTATTGCTTATGAAAGGCCATAGGCAAAGAGGTGTATTTATATTTCTATTTTGCAAGTTCTGTCTCTTTGACACGTCACGTTATGTTACAATGTGTTGTTAAACTAATGCAACAATAAGTATTTATAGTATTAGTTACTTTACGATCTTGTACTCTGTATTTGTTAGTTTACAGTTTTACGAAGACTTACTAGACTACGGGGACGTAGGCGACTACTAATGACAAGGCGAGTCCGAGGTTTTGAATCTAATTGAATTTATTCAACATAATCAATTTACATTTTCAATAAATTGTAAACATACATAGTTGCAAGCGTAACAACCACTAAAGTGGAACAATGAAAATATAATTAAAGAATGACAATCAGGTTAGAACGGCAGTTGTTTAATAATTAATAGTAGCATGTACATTATACTACATCTCCCTTCAAAGAATAAAGTATACTGTTTTGTGAACTTAACTTTATTCACAGATCCACATGTTTTTCGAATCTTCACTGCTTTGCCAGATCGGGTAACCTTCACGCGGTCGGTAGAAGCTGTTAATGTCTCTTTTCTTGGGGAGGTCTGGTTCAGCAGTGGGTGCCGCTGGTGTTGAATCAGTTGGTGTTGTCTCCAGTGTTGAGACCAGCCCTGAAAGATTTCGTCTCACAGTTCCCTGACTGGTTTGTACTAAGTTGGATCGGGGGTTGTTAGCACGATGTACCACGTGACTATGGTGGCTTTGGTATGTTACCCATACCGAATCACTTGATTTGAGTTATGGGTGGTCACGGGCACGATGACGCTCATTAAATTTGTGTCCTTGTCTGTGTACTTCTCCGTGACTGCTACTTTCTGCAGGCCCAGGGTTTTCACTCTTAGCTTTAGTGTACCCGTAAGGGCTGGCAGTTGGGTACGGAGTCTTCGTCCCATGAGAAGTTCGCCTGGCGATAGTCCGTTCTGGAGTGGTGCAGCTCGGTAGTTGAGTAGTGCCAGATAGATATGTCATTCTTTTCGACGAGTAGTTTCGCTGTAGGCACTGCCCTTTCAGCTTTTCCGGTTGCTTTTGGGTATCTTGGTGCGCTAGTTGTATATACTACATCATATTCTTTCACAAAGGTTTGGAAAGTCTCTGAGCTGAATTGAGATCCTTTGTCGGATATCAGAATCTCAGGTATGCTATGACAGGCAAAGATCGACTGCATCTATGCGACAACAGACTCAGCTGTTGAGCTTCTTTACCTCAGCCATCGCGAAAAATAGTCGACGACGAAAAGATAAATTGTACATTTCAGTTCCATCAAGTCCATTCCCAGTCTTTCCCAAGAGCATGATGGGAAAGAGGACGGAAGGAGTAGGCTTCTCCTTGTTGCATGTAAAGCATTTTGATGCAATCTCTTCAATGCTTTTTCACATGCCTGGCCACCATATACAGTTTCTGGCTCTGTGTAGAGTGTTGGTGTGGAATGGCGCATTTATGTATGCTCCCTGTGGCACGGCGGTTAACGACTGCTCCCTGGCTGTGAGCAGTTAGCCATGTTTCGTGTCGAAATAATAAATGTGTGTAATACACTACAGTGGCGACGATGATGGGACAAGACCACAAGCAAGTTAACAAAACACATTATGGCAGAGCCAGTTGGCAGTTTTAGTGAATTTGATCATTCTGAAGAAGCATGGCCATGGGCGGCGTACGCCGAGAGGATGGAGTCCTATTTCAACATTAACGACATAGATGAGCGACAAAAGCGGATCTATTGATAAGTGTGCTGGGAAGCAACACCTAAGGCTATGGATTACTAAAACATTGATGGCTCCCACAAAACCGCCAACTAAGCCATTTGTGGTAAAAACACTTGGGGATCATCTAGACCCCCCAAACCACTGAAATGGGGGAGCGTTTCCGTTTTGGCCGCAGACATCAACACGAGGGTGAACGTGTCGCCTTGTTCGTGGCATAGCTGCGGCGACTGTCACTGCATTGTGGTTATGCAGCAAACCTAACTACAGCCATGAGAGACCAGTTTGTGTTGGGTCTACGATCGGAGTCAACACAAAAAACCTTGTAAAAGTCAAAGACCGAAGTCTGGAAACTGTCATCGAAACAGCGAAGCTAGACGAAACAGCTAGTCGTATCTCATGACACCGAAGAATTACAAACTAGCCACGGGGAGGTTAGTGAATCTGTCCACAAGTTGTATTCCCAACAGCAGCCACATCAGAACAGGGAGAGAGAAACGAGATGAAAATACAAATGCTACAGATGTAATGGCCGCGGGCACAGGTCGGACGATTGTCGCTTCAGAGACGAAACCTGCCACGGATGTGGGAAGCCGGGCCACATCAAGGCCGTGTGTCACTACAAGAAAGGCAAACAGGTGAACCAAATATCAGCTGCCAAAAGTGACAGTTGCAATGTTAGTAATGACAATGAGTGAAGTGATGGGTTATACACCCTAGATGCGGTTCACTCGTTAACAAAACCAAAGAACAGAACTGACATGATTTGGACGACACTGGGTAGCCGGGCAACCGCTTCAAATGGAGGTCGATACTGAGTCGGCATACTCAGTAATCCCACACCATGTGTACAAGGAAATGTTCCAGAAGCATGAACTCCAGCCTACATCAGTAACTCTCCGAACCTACATGGGGGAGTTGGTTGTCCCCGAAGGAAAGCTTTGTGTCTACGTCAAGCACAAGAAGCAGAAGGTGAAGCTAGACTTATACGTTATCAAAGGCGATCGACAAGTGCTGTTTGGTCGTGACTGGTTTTGGGAGATCAAGCTCGATTAGGGAGAGATCCACTCCATGAAGTCATATGAAGTCAAACTAACAAGGATATTTCCCTGAAGGATGCCAACAAGCAAGTTTAGCGGCTGCTGGCCAAGTACACGTTGGTAAGCACGGAAAACTTAGGGACATTAAAAGGTGTGAAAGCCAAACTCACCGATGAGGGTGTTCAATCGAAGTTCTGCAGGTCACGAAACGTGCCATATGCGATCAAACAGTACTTTGAGAAGGAGCTAGAAAGGCTCCAGAAAGAGAAAACCATATCCCCTGTCGAGTATAGCCAGTGGGCATCCGGAGTGGTACCGGTGGCAAAGAGAGAAACATAGGATGTACGTTTATGTGGGCACTATAAAGTGACAATCAACCCGGAAAAGATTGATGCCAAGATGGCCGGAGGCAAGAGGTTTGACAAAAGTCAAGAATGTTTATCTGCAGATGAAGGTAGAGGAAGACTCAAAGCAACACTTCACAATCAACACACACAAGCACCCTCCATATGGCAGAGGGCAATGGAGCACACCCTACAAGGAATCCCTGGCGTGGAGGTGATGCTAGATGACATCATTGTTACAAGGAAGTCTGATGCTGAACATCTGGAAAACCTAGAAGCAGTACTCAGGAGGCTGGCTGAACGAAGTTACAGCCAGATAGACAAAGAGGCACTGGGACTCGTGTGGGGAGTTAGGAAGTTCAACCAGTACCTGTTTGGGAGACGATTAACTCTGGTGACGGATCACCAGCCCCTCACAGCTATCTTTCGTCCAGGGAAGAGTATTCCAGAAATGACAGCTAGCTGCATGGATGCAACGGTATGCCATACAGCTAGCAGCACACGACTATGACATTGTCTATAAAAGCTCTTTGAAACATGCAAACGCAGATGGACTTTTGAGGTTATCCATCTCCTGGTGTGGTGGCTATATTCTACATAGACCACGTGGAAGCCCTACCTGTCACGGCAGCAACCACCTAGACAGAGTCCAGCAAGGACCCAGTCATGTCAAAGGTTCTTGAGAGGACACAGCAAGGATGGCCGACGATCAGTCCAGAGAGATTTGAACAATTCTTCGCCAAGCGCTATGAGCTGAGTGTATTCCACGGATGCATCATGTGGGGAAACATGTCCTGGTGCCACATAAGTTACGCAGCCAGATCTTCCAGTATTTTCACTTTGGTCACATCGGTGTTGTGAAAATGAAGGGACTGGCTCGTAGCTATGTCTGGTGGCCTGGGATAGATAACGATATAGAGTCTCTGGCCAGGAAATGGCAATGCCAGAGAGTCCAGTTTGAAGTTCCTACCGTGCCACTTCATCCGTGGGAATGGCCTGCCAAAACATGACAGCGTATTCGTGTAGATTACGCTGGACCGTTTATGTGATGGATGTTCTTGATAACGGTCGACGCACACAGCAAATGGCCTGAAGTACTACAACCTCAGCATCAGCAGAGAGAACCGTGGAACTATTACGAGATGTGTTTGCAAGGTATGGTCTACCAGAACACTTGCACAGTGACAACGGAAGTCAATTCACAAGCGAAGTTTTCCGAAACTCAAAGAAAGCAAACAACATGAGACACACATTTTCTGCACCCTACCACCCAGCGACCAACGGGCAGGTGGAACGTTTCGTTCAGACATTCAAACAGGCCATGAAATCAGCGAGAGGCGACTCGGGTGCAGTAAAACGACACCTAACCAAATTTATGTTTGCCTACAGAAACGCTCCACATGCGACAACTGGAGATTCCCCTGCAATGTTACCGATGGGTCGAGGACTGCGAACAAGACTAGATGTCAAAAGACCCAACACGAGAAAAACTGTGGAAATCATCAGGCCACGTCAAATGCGGAGAGGAGAGGCCAACACAGAGCATTAGAAGTTGGAGACAGAATAGCGGTAAGAAACTATCGCAACGTTCAAAAGTGGGTACCTGGTACCACCAAAGAGAAGAGGAGTACCAGATCGTATGAAGTGCTGGTAGAAGAAGGTGCTGTATGGCAGAGGCATAGTGACTAAATCAGAGCTTCTGACATTATCATGGTACCTAGTGCAGTGGAGGTACAAGTGGTTGACGAATCGACAGGAACAGCAGTCGAAGCAGAAGAAGATAGCCCGCCAATCCCAGTGCACCATCCCGTGAGACGGGCAATTCCAGTGCAGATACCGCGAGCAGAGGACCATTTCGTGAGAAGGTCCACAAGAATCAGGAAGTCTCTAAAGAAGCTGGATCTGTGACTGTAGAAAGACGGTGTCCAGTTTAATTAAGGACACATACGCTGGTTAATGTGGGATCACGATTCTTTCATCATTTAGGAGTATGTCGTCAACCACAGTGAAGTGGACCGATGTTCCCAGTATTGACGGATAAGCGGTGAGTTTGGCTGATACGTTGGCCATCCTTGTGCAGTACTCCCTTATCTGGGTGCACTCTTCATCGGACTTCTGTGGGGTGCGATAGCATACCGGTTAGAATGCCGGACTCTCAATCGAGAGAACCCGGTTTCAAATCCTACTGCGGTCGTTTCGAACATTTGGTAAGTTTGATCGCCCCACGTTGTCACAGTTCACTCAGCTGTATAAATGAGTACATGGCAATAGAGACAATGGTGGATATGTGAACGAATATTCTTCGCGCAGTAATTGCAGTGTGGCTGAATGCTTCCCAGAGACGTTGAAATGGCCTTGGGATGAACAGGTCTGCCAGGGGGTGAAGTGTAAAGCGCTTTGAGCAGTCCTAAGGACTGGATACCGTGCTATATAAGAACTTACATTTATTTATTCTGTGCCGTCTTCATTTTAAGCAGCTTTTGTGATGATGCAAGGATGTGGATTATTGTATTTGTGTGCATTTCGACTTCTTCGATGGATGCATATTCATGTTTTGTTGCTTCGCTACTTGGAGCTCTGGACAGTGCATCGGCAGTTGTCAGAGTTTTCCCTGGTACGTACCGGATTTCAGGATTGTACCTAATCAAACGCTTCTTGAAGCGTTGTATCCTTATTGGCATTGTCGCTAGGTCTTTTGTTCAAATGAGTGGTACAAGCGGCTTGTGGTCGGTTTCAACTGTGAACTGTAAGCCGGTGACATATTCAGAGAATCGTTCGCACGCCCATGTTGTTGTTAAGGGCCTCTTTTTCTATGACAGCGTACCTCTTCTCGGTCTCCGACAGGCTTCTTGAAGCGTAGAAGATGGGCCGACGAAAACCACCTTCTTGGACCTGGAGCAATACCGCACCGATGACTGTGGCTGATGCATATGCAGCTATGATCATCTGACGGTGTGGATCATAGTGGGCAAGGACTTCTGTGGATAGCAGAATGTTCTTGAGCTGCACGAAGGCTTGCTGTTGAGCTTCTCCCGACATCCAGACTGTGTCCTTGTGAAGTAGTTGACGCAGTGGCTCAATCAGTGTAGCTAGCTTTGGGACACATTTCCCAAGCTGGTTTACCATCCTCAGAAAGCGCTGTAGCTCTGTGACGGTGGGTGGTGCTGGGGAATCTTTGGTTGTTGCTGTCTTCCTTGGATCAGCTTTGATTCCCGAATCACTGATGACGTGGCCCAGTAACTTGACAGAGGTCATAGGGAACTCATACGTGTTGTCTAGAGTAAGTCCAGCTTCTTGTATGCGCTGTAGGACAACTATCACTCTTTCGTCGTGCTGTTCCTGGTCTGTACCATGAACCAGGATATCGTCCATGTGACAGACGACTCCTTTTATCCCTTCTAACATGTGTGACATGGGTCGCTGGAAATTCTGAGGTGCAGAACTTGTCCCAAATGCCAGGCGGTTAACGGCAAATCGGTTTACCTGGCTTTTGGCATCTTTTATTGAACTTCGCTCTTTCCACGATGATGTTTTTTCTTGCATTATAATACTCGTTCAGTGCATCTGTCACTTCTTTGTATGTTGCATTAACGTAATTGATTCTCAGTGTTGTAAGACTGTCATCAGTACATTCTCCCATGGTATATGGCAATGTTGTGACTTGCTCAGCTTCTGGTTTGTTATGTAGGCCTGAGGCGGTTCTGTATTGAGAGAACCTTTTATACCACTTTATCCAAAGTTCTGCATGTCTGTGAGTTTGCCCCTCCGAACGTGGTTGGTAGTGGCAATCCCTGTGACTGCCTCAACATTTGTGCTCCCGGGAGGTCACCATCCTGTTCAGGTTGCATCTTTGAACGTTTATTTCACTAAACACTATTGGCGCTGTGTGGGCTTCTCTCCGTACGTTGGAAGCTGAACTGTTCGCTAAATATACGTATTATCGCCCGTCGTGAATGTTTCGTAATGTTCTGTCTTTAAAGTTCGTTTTATTTGAATTATATTCTTCTTCAACAACTTCTTCTGCACATATAATTGTCTTCGGTTTTTCAACCGTGTTTGAGGCGTAGAAATTGAAAACCGGTGCCACCAATTCAGGTATTTAACAAGATTTAACTAGATTGCCATCCCAAACAACAAGTCCATATGGCAAGTGGACAAAGAAGCCATTGACTTATCGAGAGTCCAACAAGTTTCTCATCTATGCGTAGCCCGCCCTTATCAGATATCTGTCAATTCTATTTTTAAACATATTCACACTACTAGCATTAACACAATCATTTGGGAGTCTGTTCCAATCATTTATCACCCTATGTGAGAAAGAGTACTTGGACTTGTACTTGCTATTTTGTTGAGTGCAGTACTTGTACGTCAAAGTACTTGGACTTGACAAGTACTTTTCAAGTACTTTTTATGCTTTCATTAAATAGGTGGCTCTATCTCAAGAATTGGGAAAAATGACCGTGTGTTTACTGTTGTTTTTCTTTCTCACAAAGCGTTAAGACATGAAACATAAATGGTGCAAAAAATAATTGCAATGAAAATGACCGTATGTTTGTTTATTTTGCACACAGCATCATGACATGAAACATAATTGATGGTCCAGTGTTTACAATACACTGTTATGATGACCATATTAATTGATCACTCTGTTCATGTTATGTCTGTCAATGTCATGTACTCGTACTCATACATATTTTACAAGTACATTACGAGTACATCTGAGGACTTTCTCAATATATGCTGTGAAATTAAGTTTTATTTGTAGTTAACAAAATGAAGCTTTTCACATAGTACACCCCCATTCTCAAATAACCATGACTACGATACCCGAAAAAAGACAGCAGGCACCATCTTTTCCCAGTCAGAAACAACAGTTGTAGGCTCCAAGTTAAGGCCATAATCTCTTTGTTTAATTAAGCCACTAGGATGTCCATAAAGGGCCATTCATCAGTTGACTCTCCAGCTAGCCATTAAATGCCTTTGATGCAGTCACGAGACCATGCCACTTGGCACTGGCTGACATTGCTAACTGCCAAGAACTGCCAACTGAGGCTTCCTCTGTAGAAGTAAGGCGACTCAAGTCAGACTGCTTCCTACACCAGTATAATCTGATGCCAGCAGTCTGGCTAAAAGGGGGATTTTGAGCCTGTTGTATTGTCAAGTTCTAACCTTCTCAACAACCAGAAGCCTAAGATCAGAAAACATAAATTGCAAACTTCTAATATAAATAGATTGCAAATTGCAACACTGCCTTTGAGCACCAAAAGAAGGCAAACTGAACTGATGCATAAGCATATAAATTGGTATCATGTGGTCTTTATTGCAAACAAGGACAAACAAACTTTTCAAATTGCCACACATCCCCTTTGTTGCAATTTGGACACATCTCACCTCTACCCCTTCAAATGATGTACGTGTTTAGGGGGTAGGTAATGTTTAGTCACTGGTAAACTAACTACAAATAAAAATATATATATATATATATATATATATATATATATATATATATATATATATATATATATATATATATTCGGTAAACCATAATTATATTGTATGGGTCTAAGGAGAACTTCCTTACTTTACAAAGTCTGTTACAACTATCAGAAATATTTTCCTAAAAGAAAAAATGCAACAAAATATGTGACAGTGATTAATTTAAGCACATCTCACCTCTACCCTTCAAATGATGTACGTGTTTAGGGGTAGGTAATGTTTAGTCACTGGTAAACTAACTACAAATATATATATATATATATATATATATATATATATATATATATATATATATATATATATATATATATATATATATATATATATTGCGGTAAACCATAATTATATTGTATGGGTCTAAGGAGAACTTCCTTACTTTACAAAGTCTGTTACAACTATCAGAAATATTTTCCTAAAAGAAAAAATGCAACAAAATATGTGACAGTGATTAATTTAAGATGATCCTTATTTAATTCATTGATTGGACCATACCCATTGTCCATATTTGGAGGACTCCTAACTGACCGTTGATTGCAATTGCTAAAAATTACTCAAGTGGTTCATAGCAATCAACTCAGTGTGGGATCAGTTAAGACATGCAGTATGTACCACGAAGCCATGAGACATGCTAGTCTGGGTCTGAGAGAGCAGGGACTGAGGGAGCATAGATAAGAGAAATGCTAAACAAAGAAAGGTAGTCAGTGTGTTGTCAGGTAACAAGTCCTCCTGTTGGTTGCTTTGTTTTAATTGAAGTGCAACCAGAAAAAAATGACGATTTCTTGATTTGATGCCAAATGCCAGTATTCTATGCCTTGACTTAAATAATGAATAAATGCATAATACTGCTGCTGTTTTTTCGTCGCTTTGACCATCACCACTATTTACTTTGTACTTGTACTTGAATTTTTCACAAAGTACTTCTACTTGCCTCTATTTTTTAGACGAGTACTTGGATTGGCAAAATTGAAAGTACTTGTACTTGTACTTATGTACATTGCCCATGTACTTGACCCATACCTGGCCATCATGCTGTATAATGACTAATCGACCCTTATGAAAATATACCATGGCATGGCATGTATAATGACTAGTCGACCCTTATGAAAATATACCATGGCATTTGCCATGGTATATTTTCATAATGGGAGTCCGAGGTTAGAAAGTTCTTTAATAATAGTATGTAGGTACATTATACTACACGTAGTTCATGGCCAAGATAATCTGCTTTTGGAGAAATTTCGTCGCACACATGATCGCCTGGATGCAAAGTACACTTTAGGCCAAACAAAATGTTTAGTGTAGAATCTCGATATTGACACTGGTTGGCTGCTGCCGCTAAACGTGAATGCCTACAAAAGCGAGACAATACGCTGACCAGTCAAATAGAGTCGTGGAATGTGCGCAGACCCAGTCGCACAACCACGGAAAAGAAAATCGTCGCTAATCGTGTAATCGCACGACACGCAATGAAAAGTTTAACAATATACACTTAACATAACATGCATAATATTAAATAGTGTATAAACGTATTCTTTTCAGGGTTTCCTTAGGCCTTCCCATTTTTTTCCAGATGGATTGTACTCAAGTGCTGTTTTAGGTAGTTTTTTCTGGTGTCATTTCCAGGGCATGGCTCAAGTTTATGCGTTTCTTCTTTCTGATAGTTGTCGAGATATAGGATCATCTTGACGTTCTTCTCTTACTTCGTTGTTGCTTGTGTATTCTTTCCAGTACATTCCTTTTATCTTTGGTGGCATTTGTTCTCAAAAGCATTCAGTTTTTTTTATATTGCCCTTGTGTGCACCATTGTCATCACTGAGATAACATTTTAGTAAAATGTCATTTTCATTTAATCTCTCGGGGTGTTAAGTTTATTGAAGGAAGCTGTCATGTTTGGCTATCATTGTTCTTATCTCCACCCTAAGGATCCCATCGTTTGTCATCATACTTACCAAGTAGGTGAAGTTTTGACGTTATCTCTTGGTTTATCCCCCATGTTAGTAACGGTGTTCGATTTCTGTATTTCAAGTGATTAGTTTTTTTCGCTCTGATCGTCAGCCCTATTTGCTCTGCCCAATAGTTCAGTTCGTGCTTCCTTGTATCTCTCTACTTGTACGTATTAGTGCTAGATCTTCTGCAAAGTCAAAGCCTTCTAGTGTATTATTGTCGACTGTACCTACTACCTAAATATTCGAATATAATATAATTTTTTAATATTCGTATGAAGTTCAGATGTTATTGTTCACCCTCAACGATCACGGAATTGTGGCAGTAGCGATCGTCGGCAGTTGATGTCGTGTGCTGTGACAGCAGGTGTGACACTCACCCGCTCCAGGTCGAGCACTAGTGGCGGTAACGAACGTCCATGTCTGTCCAGCAACGTGGTCGGTCGTCGGCTGTTGGTGTTGTGTGCTGGTATGGGAGGTTTCATGCTCACCAGCTCCGTCATGACATGCTCCCATAGGCAGTGGTAATCTAAAAACGCAGAGGTTGCGTTGCATTCTTCGGTCCAATCCTCTGTTGGGTTGCTTTCGTAGCCATCATCATCATCATCCGTACGATACGGCGTGGTGACATATAGTAGCTCGTCCATTGTGCCTACCCAACGGGCGCGATGATAGCTGCAAGGACACGAAAACCTGAGTGAGACACGATTGAAACGAGGGAGCAGGCGTTACCTAGCAACGAGATACGGAATTCGAACCCGACTAGCATCGAAGACGTCTGGACACTTTTTTTATCGCTAATTCTACACCGCTAGCCTAGACAGTGCGCGGAAGTAGGTAGCACGCATCCATATCTATCGACCCGATGATCACAGGCCGGCAAGCGAGCGAGGGTATTTTTGTAAGTAGACTACCTTCAGGCAAAAGTTATGTGTGAAAGTAGGACACGCAGTCTGAGTCTACACAAAAATAAATATAAACTCATTCAAAAGGAGTACTGTATTTTCAAGGTATCAAATATACATACTATACATGGTATATTGCTAACAGTGGTAACGTTATGTTTTAAAGTGAAAGTATGCTATATCGCCATTGTTAATAAATGTTATAGTCTTTAAGAGTTACTATCCGCTCAAACTATCATACACACTGATATTTATAGTAGAAGAAATATTTACGAATGATCTATCATAACAAACAGGGGGCAGCTGTGGCCTAGTGGTTAAGGTGTTGGACTCTAACTTCGAGGGTTGTGAGTTCAAGACCCACATTGGGCACGGTGCGTTGTCGAAGCTTAGGCAATTTCGTTTACCCTACTTTGCCTCAGTCTACTCAGCTGCAAATGAGTACAAACACTGTTTGGAAGGTACTTGTGATGGACAAGTGTCCCGTCCAGGAGAGTCAGTATAACTGCACTCTAAGTTGCTTCGCACTACAGAAACCAGGTTTAAGCACTGGCCATATAAGCCTTCATTGCTTCCTAAGGCGTAATGCCTGGGGGATGACTTTACCTGACTTTACCTATCATAACAAACAGAGCCATGCCTAACTCGACGGCGAGTAGATCACAGACTAGAGCAACATGCGCCGTGGTCTCCAAAGTAGCAGCGGCAGAATAACGCGAGATGTCGATGGAAGGAGTTGTAAAGAAAGACTATTTTGGGCCCTCATATAGTATTGGACAAAACAACGGAACAAACACACATGTCTAGAAAAGAATGCTGACGTAAGACATATAGAACATTAACACATGGGTCATAATTAAAAGAAATGCGATAAACGTGTGAGAGAACTGTCAGAAAACCGTTGGTGTAATCAACAAGACATCCGTCATTTGGAAAAAAAACGAGGTCGGTGCGTACCCAACGAGCGTTGCATAAAGCCTTATATAATTTAGTTCGTGGACATTTTAACATCATAAAGTCAGAATGTATCGTCCTATGTACTTAAGAGGAAACAGTATTTTGCCCATTTCTACGTGTGCAGGATAGAGGCCTGGGGTCATGTTTTTAACACGGTCGAATCCGCCTATGTGTGGCAATAATGTGTGTACCATGGCGATCTGGAGACAGCAGAAAAAATGCTAGCGAAACGGATTGGACTATAGGCGAAATACTTAAGCAAGACCATCCGAGAGAAGGCACATTTACATACGGAATGAAACAATCAGAGACGTTCGGTTATGTATGCGTTGCTTGCGATTAAATTTCGTGATGCAAAACTACACAAGTAGCTGTTAGGCACGCATCAATCTCCATTAAAGGAATGTGTAAGAAGTAATGAGGTTTTTTTTGAGTATGCTCACTTACATTGGACAGCCAGGGCAGAATATGCTTGGCCAAATACTCATGGAACTACTTCAGTTCATTCGAAACCACCAGAGCCCACGAAACGTGCCCGGACAAGTGCCGCGAGCTAATTAAATTATCGAGCGAAGTGCGACGTGGATAACGGTCTGACATTCCATGCGCTACAACGGTCATTGCGGTAGAGATAACGAAATGCCCTGCGTTAGCACCCGCTAGCCCTTTATAAACCCCACCAGCCAGCGCAACGGGGTAACCGCTCTGCTTCGATTCGTCGACGACAAAACTTGAAGCACCATGGCCGCACAGTACGTGAACAGCCAGACGCCAGCCATGAATCTCTCACGCCTACAGACCGAAGTAAGTAACGGGACTTATATATTTAAATGTCCGTTAACAATTATCAATTTCGCCACACTAGATAAATACATTGTGTACGCATCTTGTCAGCATTGTCTCAAATGTGTGCAACCGGATGGTAATGGCTACTATTGTTCTGTTCACCAATGGCAACGTGTTCCCGTGTAGAGGTTCGCCCTGCGGGTCCTATTCTCCGACTGGGGGGAGAGACGTGGGCATGTATTTTTGTTGAATTAGCGACACAAGTATTGGGGTTCACCAATACCTACGCAGGTATATCGTCAGATGCAGACCGTTATGCCGCACTGTTGCTGCTCCGTGTCGCCCGTGTCATGGTCACCAATAAGAAACGTGTAAAAGACACTTATGTGAATTACAACGTGTCAGAACTGGAAGTGGTAGGTTCGTAATTCTCTCAGCAGTCGCCTCCACCATCGCAGTGGGCCATCAACCAAAGACCGGATTCTGCGTGGGTGTGCGAACTCGTGACCAATGTCACCTTCTTCGTCAACCGCATTATCGATCATCCCATATGATGTGCAGGCGTGACACTTCCAGCCTACGTCAAGAAGAACCAAGTCATCATCGGTCTGGAAACGGAAACGTACCATTCCAAGAGGTACACCGACAACCTATGCCTCTATGATGTGATCGATATCGGTTGGAACCGGCGGTGAAGAAGCTGTACGAGGCATACGACCAAGGCAATGTAGCCATGGAAGAATTTGCCGGGGTCACGTTGGATGACCTATATCGCGGAGAGCCCACGTTTGAGATGAACGTGTGCGTATACAAGTTCGTCGAGTCGGAAGAAGAGGATGGAAAGACGACTGCCGAACTAGGCCGTCGATCGTTATGTCATTACCCCGACACATTGCACCTCAACGTTCACGAGACACACTTTTCCTACATCCAAGACGTACGCATGTACTGTCATTCTTATCGATGTCGAAAGTGCGGAGACTGTTTATGGAAATACGACTTTGAGTATTCGTTTGACACCGCACAGCTTCCGTCGGACAGTGACACAGTCCATTGGGTAGCGCGTCACGTCCCGTTGAGCGTCAGCGTGGTATCGAACGTGCCCGGACACGATCAAGTGCAATGTCTCGTCACGGATGGAGACGCCAACTAGTTGGTGAGCGACATGATAGATATCTTGCGAGCGATGATTGACGCTGCGTACGAAAAAATCAAATACTCTTAAGAGAATGTGTTGGAACAACTCGTAGAAGCACAGACGGACTGGGACGAAAGGGAGCACGCTGCACGATCACCCGAGGATGGTGATGACGCCAACGGCAAGGAATCTCGACCACCGACCAGTCCGTACAAAAAGCTAATGGGGCAACTTTATGGATGGATGCATCAATTACCCGTCATTGGTTTCAATTCGGGTAAGTATGATCTCAGTGCCACCAAACAGTACCTCATACCCTACTTCCTGTCCATGTCAAAGACAGAGGAACAAGAAGAAGACAAAGAGAAAGAAGAGAAATATGGTATCGGGTCCTTTTTCGTCATAAAACGCAACAACACTTTCACGTGTCTGTCAACGGATCAGCTGAAATTCCTAGACATGACCAATTATATAGCCCCGAGGTTCAGCTACGACAAGTATCTGAAAGCTTACGGATGCGAGGTCACGAAAGGTCATTTCCCGTACGAGTACATGGACTGTTTGGAGAGGCTCGATGACACTGTTCTTCCCCCGAAAGAGGTCTTCTTCATTCGACTGAAGAACGAGGGTATTTCCGACGAGGATTACGCCAGTTGCCAAGAGGCGTGGCGCGAGAAAGGTAATACGACTTTGCGAGACTTTCTCGTCTGGTACAACAATCGGGATGTGGTTCTCTTTATTCAGGCCATTCATAGACAGTTCGATTTCTACCAGCAACGTGGCATATACATGTTCAAGAAAGGTATCAGCGTACCTGGTCTGACCTTGCTCTACCTCTTCAATGACCTTCCGGAAAAAGTCATTGAAATAAAGATCTTCATCAACTCGTCAAAGATCACGTGGTCGGCGGTGCGTCCCTGATTTTTCATCACTATCACGAGAAAGGGGTCACCAAGCTACGTCAGAATGAGTACGGAGAGTCCGCTCGAACGTGTCGGTCAATCGGCGGGTACGATGCCAACGCTCTGTACTTGTAGTCTCTCATGCAAGACATGCCGATGGGATGGCATACGCGGCGACGGGAAGAGAATGGATTTCTGCCCGAATTGGCGAAGCTGCACGGACATATGGCTGTGGAATGGTTTACGTGGGAATCCGAACGCAATACGTCATCAGATCAACAGTCGAGAGAAGAGAATAGACAAACGTCAGGTGGACGGGTGGTGCAGTCAAACGAACACGGCGTATCAGATCCATGGATGTTATCGTGCACCCGTCAAGAGGTGAACGCCGTCAACGATTAACCCATGGCCCAGCTGTTCGCCGAGACCCGAAAGAACACCGCTTTGTCAATATCGTCGATCTGTGGGAATGCGAGTGGAAAGAGATGAGAAGAGATCGGGCTGTGAAAAAGTGTCTGGATGCTGCATTTCCTCGGCGACGACACGCGCAGTGGACGATGACGTCATCATCATAGATGATCTTATGGCGGAAACGGACGAACGGGTCACGACCTTGTTCACTAAAAAAGTCATCACAGGAACACATCCGTGCTGTATCTCGTACAGAACCTGTCCCCTAAAAATAAGGAGAGTCGTACCGTACATCAGTCTGAACTCTCAGTACATGGTGGTGTTCAAACATCACAGATGTCGCACTTGGCTCGGCATATGTATCCAGGGCGCGTGAAGTTCGTACAAGAGGCTTTTAAAGACGCCACGTCGGTACCGCACGGTTATCTGTTGGTCGATCTCAAACAGGGCACGCCCGAGCATATGCATCTGCGTACGACCACCTTTCCAGACGTCGGTGTTCAGTGCATGTACTTGCCGAAGGAATAAAAAGACCGAGTGCATGGATCGTCTCTTCATTCGCACCATGTCTGAACTGGTGAAGAGACACATCTTGTGTATACAGGCACTGAATAGATACAAGAGCACCAAACTGAGAAGAGCCATCACTGCCAATGTCGACGCCGATCTGCTGTGTGCACTGGCCGAGTGTGCCTACAACATATTAAAAAAGGACATTCCATTGACCGAATTACAGAGGCGACGCCAGGAGGAGACGCATCTTACTGCAACAGCAGGTCGGTGGGGGTCAGAGAGGGGGATTCTTGTCGGCCTTCCTAGCGCCGTTGACAAGTTTGGCTATTATACTCTTGCTCCGAGAGGTGTTGCTCAAGAAGTAGAGATGGAATACACACGCAAGATGGCCTTGGTGGACCCGCTGTTGGACACCCTTCGCTCACCACCACCACCACCACCCCTGACGGATATCCTAGGTAAGAAGGTGCAAACCCTCGATAACGAGATGATGTCTATCCTCGATAAAAAAAGGACTTCGACGACAGGACCAAGGTAACAGTGTATAATCATGTGTTGCAGCGGTACAACGTCTTGTCCGATAAACATGTCAAGGAACCGGTACGAGTGGTCGCGGTGAACGAGTCGACGTCAGCAGCGCCGGAGGTGGGGTGGGGGCGGCGAAGGCGGAGGGAGAAGTAGAAGCTCCTACTAGCGGTACAGAGGCCGACGTCGTGGACACCGTTCCCAAGACCATGCAAGCCAAAGCCGGACGTTTGATAGAGCATCTCAAAAGAGATATTGCGTGGACCGCTCGTGGCGAACTGATCCACGAGGGTGTGTCGGTTGCCGTAAGTAACGTGGTGGATCTCGTGAATGATCTGTTACTTAAGAGAAAGACCGATCCAACGGGATGGCAGCCATTCGCACAACAGCTCAGAGCCATCAACGTGCCCATGGAATTGGTCGGTAACGTTGCGAGGAAAGCTACTCATCGAACTGTTGCTGGTAATACACGAAGATCACTTAGTTGGACACCCCTCGCTCGCCGGCGCAGTAAGATGGAACATTCGATGCTCACCCCAATCCCGCAACAACGCAAGGCTTTGGCGCCATTGGCTAGTTGGGAAGACTTTTACCGTTCCGTCGTCGTTGTGCTACTTTGCGGTGGACTCTACGTGCTCGCCGACGCTATTTCCCGACATCTGATACTACTGTCACTATGGTATGGTTTCACTAGACTGTCGGTCCATCGTTGTGGGCGTGGCAGTGTGTGTCATACTGTACGTCAGCGTACTCCTCACTCGTCATCATCAAGACCTGTGCTGCGGAATCAACGTCACCACCGTCAATGCATCGAACCTCTTTTAATGGCGCCGAAGAATAAACAATTCAAAAGGGTCTACTTCGACCCGAAAAGGGTAGCAAGTTACGGCGGAGTCAACGCCTCGCGCCGCGTCACGCGCGTGCCGAGGAAAATCGTCGAAGAATGGTTGTCGGAACAAGACGTCTATACCCTACACAAACCGGCGAGACATCGTTTCAGGAGACGACGCGTCGTCGTGGGAGGTCCAATTCAGCAGTGGCAGGCCGATCTTTTCGACTTGTCGAACGTGGCCTGGTGTGTTCTGCTGAAGAACAAGTCCGCGGCGTCGTTTGTGACAGCACTGAAAAGTACGTTCACCAAAGGCTGGCCAAAGACGTTGCAGATAGATAAAGGAATTGAATTTGTGATTCGTTCTGTTCAGGCTCTGTTGAAGAAGTACGGCATCCATCACTTCTCCACTCACAACGATTAGACGAAGGCGAGCGTCGTCGAACGATTCAATAGAACGCTGAAGCCGCGCATGTGGCGATATTTCACGAAACACCAGACGTGGCGATACACAAACGTCTTTCAGGACTTTGTGCAGTCGTACAACAGCATCCCCCACCGCAGCATCGACATGGCTCCGTCACAGGCGAGTGCGAAGAATCAAGATGAGGCTGACAGCGCCTGTACGGTCACGACGGTAAGGGCGTGCCGGATCGCGTGCGCTTCAGTAAGTTCAAAAGAATGTTCGAAAAAGACTACATAACGAATTGGAGCGAAGAGATATCCACGATACACTAGGTTCATTCCTCCGATCCGCCCGTGTACCGATTGATCGACGATCTCGGTCAAGTGCTTGACGGAACCTTCTACGAACCGGAACTGTAGAACGTGTTGGTGCCCGCCGATAAATTGTACCGCGTGGAATCGGTAATGCGCCGCAAGGTGAGCAGACGAACGGAGGCTTTGGTGAAATGGTACGGCTACCCGTTCAAATTCAACAGCTGGATCGATGCCAAGGCTCTCGTCCACTATAAATACTAGCCGCGCGTCTGTCGTCACTTCATTCGAAAGATGACAGATGAGTCCACAACAGAGGACTTCACCACCACAGTCATAGACGAAGAGGAGCAAGAGGGCACAGCAGCAGCAGCAGAAGACAATACTGACGCGCAGAGCGACGTCGACAGCACTCTTTGGCATATGTTCGGTACCGTGTGTCCCAAAGAGGAGATAGTCTTTCTATGCCAGGTCATCGTCTTGTACGCGGTCAGCTTGATAAGCATGTTACAACCTGACGACCACTCACGACAACTCTAATCTGTGGACGGCCTTGTTGAGTAGTTCGTTGGGGTACCTGCTACCCAATCGCACTTTGAGACGCCATGGCGACTGATTTCTACCTGGCGCCTAGCAACGCTTCCATGAATGTACATACCGATAGCACATTGGCCCATTACATATCGCTGTCTGGCGAGTGGGAGTGCGTGCTGGCAGAGATCTAGTACCCGCATACTTGATACAACGTTCGAGAGGGCGACAGCTGTTTCTTCCTCAATGAGGTCAACCCTGTGGGTCGGTCTTACACCGAGTACGTAGATCACCGCTGGGTATTACCACTGTGCTACCAAATTGTTGGACCATGTAAACAAGGCGCTAAAAAATGTGGACGGATAAGATACGGAAAAAATTTAGCTACAGTACCATCACTAAAAAAATGACGTTGCACATGTCACCGGGCACCGACTTCACCATGCCTTATCAAAGTGAAATGGGCACCATTTTAGGATTCCACCCGTCGGTTCTCACCAGTCCAGCGAGAGATATGGTTACACGCGTGTACACCCACCCGAGAGTAGGAGAGGAAACCAATCGAACTGAGCGACCGGAGCTAAGTCTCACGCCGTCAGCTACCGTGACTTTGAAGCCCTAAAAAGGGTAGCCAATAACGTGGTGAACATGAATCAAGGGTTCGATACCATCTACGTCTAAACGGATGTTGTGGAGTCGCGCATCGTCGGCGACAGTCTCTTACCGTTGTTGGAAGTCTGTTCGGATGTCTGCTGCGCAGCGCTATGCCACTCACCAAGAGAGGAGCCGTGGAGTTGGGAAAGGGAGCGATGAAGACCGGCGTGCGCATCGCCGACGTCTTGTCCGGGCAGAGCAAAAAAGGCGGCCAAACGACGGGTCACGGATGCTGGTAAAAACCTGATGAGTGGCCTTTTGACTCCTGGCGTGTGACCTCGTATACGTATAAAACGCGCGCCTGTGAAGAAACGAATAACTGCAGTGGCGAAACAGCACAAGAGAAACGTGAACAGAAACGTGAGGCCGACATATTCAACGATGGCTTTCGTACATAGACGAGGGGGTCAAGAGCGAGCTGGATCTCTTTACCGTACCCCCACTCAGAACAGCATCATCGACAGTCATATAGTGGACCATCAGCTCATGGCCTCTCTCTACTCGGGAGGACCGATAGAATTCTTGATACCCGGATCGGGAGACGATTACCTGGATCTCGCCAACACATTGCTACACATTCAAGCGAAGGTGACACGAGCCGATGGGGCCGCCCTCGACTTGGCCGATCCCGTGGGTCCTATGAATAACTGGCTGCATTCGCCGTTCAGTCAAGTCGACGTCTATCTGAACGGTAAGCTGGTGACCCCTTCGTTCAACACGTATCCGTATCGTGCCTACATAGAGACGCTGCTGAGTTACGGCGACGACAGCAGTGTCACGCAACTGATGAGTCAGCTGTGGCACAAGGACATGGCCACTCGCATAGATGCCGTCGAGATCGTCGACGGAGCCGCGGCTAATGCAGGGTTCGTGGCTCGACGACCGAACATCATCGGAGTCGTGTCGTCGATATGATGGGTCGCCTCAACGTAGACCTGTTCCTGCAGGATAAAGTCTTGATCAATGGCGTCAATATCAAGATACAACTGGTGCGAAGCAAGAACGCGTTTGCTTCATCTCAAATGCCTTCTGTATCCTCCTCGTTAATTTACGAACTTGATTTCTAGCCCTACAATATTCAGTATAGTATTTTCCTTCTTTTGTCTCCATATAACGTTTCCATGAAGTGTGTTTTTTCCCTAATTTTTTTACTGATTCCTTGTTTAGGGGTACTTTTCCTTTATGTATGTTAATACTACTCACTAGTCGACGAGGGATGAATTCATCCTCTATCTTTTTAATATATTCTTTAAAACCTAACCATTGATGGTTTATAGTGCCAAGTATCTCGCCCCAGTCTGTGTAGTATAGTTTCGTCTTCATACTATTATAATCACCTTGGTCGTAATAATATTTAAGTCATGTATGGCTTGCTATTTCTGCATAGCACCTAAATGTAATGATGAGGACAGATTGATCACTCTTACCAAGTGGGCTTTCATACGCTATATCACCTATCATACCTTTTTCATTGGTGAAAACTAAATCAAGAATGTTCGATTTATTTCTTAATCGCCCTTTTGCGGGGAGTGTGACATGTTGGAAGGGGAAATTATCTCTTATTCCTCCTTTAAATTTAGTGTCTGGGCTATTAGTATTCTCTCAGAATGTGTTCCAGTTTTGCCAGTCTATGTTGGGGTAGTTAAAAGAGAGAAAATGTGAGTGTTTATAGCGCATTACTTCACTAATCAATTCATTTAATTGTTCATTATTGCTGCCAGAGCTGCCCGGGCTTTTATATACACATCCTATCAGAAAAATGTCTTTTTTGTTTAATTTTATCTCAACCCATATCGATTCTTGAAAGTTGATTCCTAAAGATATGAAAGGTTTTGCGTTTAGTGTTTTGTGGGTATGTATACAAACACCTCGTCCATGCTTCTCGATGTTATGGTATAACTCATAGCCACTCAACCCCAGTTCAGCTGTGTTTAATAGAATGTTCTGGTTTTTCGGTTTAACCTCAGTGATTGCAATCATACTTACGTGATTCGACTCGAGCTTTGAACTCAGTAAATTTATTGATTAGACTATCAGCGTTGGTGTAGAAACATTTTAACTGTTTATGTGTATAATTTGTATTTACAGTGTTTTTCGGGTTAGATGATCTTTCTTGTCTTACTCCTTGTCCATTCGAAGTTTGAATCTTACAATTTTCTGGCCCATGGTGGGCCTCTCACCCTGTACAACCATTTCCCCTCATCATTTATCTCTTTTGTCCTGGCCTTCTCTAGGAGTTTCCTTCCTTCCTCTCTTTCTTTTTTTGTTAAGTCGTGCTGGATGGGAGACATTTATATTTGTCCTCTGCATCTCTTAAGTTTGATAGTCGTTGAGAGGTCTGGGTTTTTGCTCAGTATCACCTGTATCTCCGTCTGTTTGTTTTTTACCTAGCCTGATCACTTCGGTTATCTCATCTTTTACGTCTAGGTTCAGATTGCACACCTCATTACATAACCCTTCAACAAATTCCATATCTATCCTCACCCTCTCTTCCTTTAGGTTTGTTTTTGGTTCTGGGGCATTGAATTTTTTTTCATTGATTTCTCTTACTGCTTCCTCCATAACAAAGACCGCCGCCGCTGCCGCCGCCGCTACCGTAGATGAACTCTGACCCTATTACATGACTCCTTGACCATTCGTTTCGTCGCTAGGGAGCGCTGCTCTTGGCCCTCGGGTTGTACTACAGCCGACAGGGGCGCTGATGTCCTCTGATCGATATTACACCTCTTTCCCTATACTCTCACGCCGGACATATCATCCGGGTTTTACCCAAAATCAATTTTTAGTAGCCTTCGAAACATGGTCCCCTTCCTATCACCATATGTACTATTAGAAGCAAAGGTTTCAAACTGCGTTCTAACGCCCACATAATTGCCCGAACAGTCCGTAAAGTTGGTATATTAAAATGGGTGGTCAGTTGGGTGGTAAACAGTTTTGCATATAACTCAGATAATAAATAAGGAGGTGGGCAGGGAGTCATCATGTTTACATTTTACCAAACGAGGAAAGCAGGTTTCATTTTTTTTGCACATCTATGCAACGTACTGGTTATAAATATTGTAGGGTGGCTTTTTGAAAAAAGCAGATAACTTATTTATTGTCTAGGTAGAGGCAAATATTATCAGAATCAGTCAGTCAATAGGCATCATCAGAATAATACTTACATGACATAACATGTATCATTGTCAGCTGACAATAATACAATTGTCAACTTGTTTGAGGTCAATATGTTGCTATACAGGCCGTTTGTGTCCGCGCATTGTGCCGTTGGTAAAATGAAGACTAGTAACTTTTTGAAGTTGTTGGTCCGGCTGACTAGAACCTTATGGGCGACGCCCCCTCACTAAAGTAGGGTGGTGCCCATATGCGTAACATTGCTAACCCTTCCCATCTAGCCATAAGGCTCGAAAATAAAGACTACGTTAGTATCACGGATTATTCGTTGATAGGTGTGCTAAAGAACATAATGTTTCCACTATGCAATAAATTATTTCGTGTTAGTGTCACAAATATAACTTTTACATATATCCCTTTACATCGGACAGCAATTGATTGCCTAAATATATAGTAACTCTTGTACACACACGCACGTACGCACACAAATGCACGCGCACACGCACACGCACACGCACACACACACACACACATCGAGGGCCTTATGATTCCAAGAGGAACCCACCAATATCATGTGTTGAACCGCAGTACAGTAAATGGCACTCAACTACACACACACACACACACACACACACACACACACACACACACACACACACACACACACACACACACACACACACACACACACACACACACACACACACACACACACTCACACACACACACACACGCACGCGCGCGCATACACACACACACATACACACACACACACACACACACACACACAAACACACACACACATCGAGGGCCTTATGATTCCAAGAGGAACCCACCAATATCATGTGTTGAACCGCAGTACATTAAATGGCACTCAACTACAGGAATTACATTTAAGCTACAGTAGTAGTATGTCGGTGTTTTTGAGGGATCAATCTTGTGTAAGCTTCTGATTGGTCGAGAGCAGTCACGTGACTTAGTTTCGGCCACTCTGATTGGACGAGAGCAGTTTCACCGCCAGGGGGCGCCACATCAAGGTGTAACGGTGTATCTCTTTGGGTAAGCTTCTGATTGGTTGAGAACAGTCACGTGACGTAGTTTCGACGGCTCTGATTGGTCGAGAGCATCCCTATTATCGCTCAAATGAGGAGATTTTGGGGCTCTTTCTGGTTGGTCGAGAGCAGTTTCACCGCCACGGGGCTCTACGGGTCAGCTCATCATTTGCATATCACGTGACCTCTCTACGGAGGCTGCCATCTTGTTTTGCTGCCATGTTGTTTTGCAATGATTCAGTCACCAGAGGGCGCTGCTACGAGTCAAATGTGTCGACGGTTTCATTTGGACGAGAGTAGTCACGTGTGACTTACGACATCACAGCTCCTCATTTACATATCACGTGACCTCTCTATGGAGGTTGTAATTTTGTTTTGCGCTGATACGATCGTTAGAGGGCGCTCGCGAGGTTTCAGGTGAACCTGTGTGATACGGTCACCAAGAGGCGCTCTCCTGGGTGATACAGTCGTCGGAGAAGAGTTTCAGGTGAGCCCGGATGATACGGTCGCCAAGGGGCGTGGCGACTGTTCTCATGGTTTGAATGCATGCACGTGACCTAATTTCTTGCGCACGCACAGCATGCACGCAGCCTTAGTGACCGTGTTGCACTCATTTCTGTTTCCGGTTGCGCGAGCGGCTCCTAATTCATCTACTCCGCACCTCCCAACCGTACAGTGTCGACGATTTGTATATAACCATGGCCGAGTCATTGCAGTCCATCATGTGGTATCCCTAAGTTCTATGCGTGTTTGCTTATAGACATAAAAAAAACGAACGCGTATTTTGCAGTTCCCGTGTATTAGAATCACGTCCATTTACAGGCGAATGGTCGTTCTAACGCATGTTTAGGAGGACGTTACGGTTACATAATGCTAGTTTTCCGAACCCTTCTGTATGAATAGAACCGGTTTCATGTCGTTTTTTTCTTGTTTTCTGGAACGTTCGAACGATCTCATGGAATTTTCCACGTTCACGAAAAGAAACACATCCCCACATTTTAACCCTGCTACCAGACTGAAACCTAGCGGACGAAAGTTCGTGCATGCAGCTGGATAAACGTAGCCGTTCAAGTAAGCTATACGACGCATATCCCATCATTGCATTATATCGAAAACTTTTCGACGTATGTCATTTCGCGTCGACACCTACATATCGCCTATTTCACCACGAATCTGCAAGAACACCGCAAGGTCAAAGGGTCAAGGTCAACAAAAAACACCGCCGCTTTCTGGAACGTTCGAACGAAGTCTTGGAATTTTCCATAAACACCGCGAGGTCAAAAGATCAAGGTCAAACCAGTTTTCCGGCGAAAGGTGTCCATGTACTTTGAAATTTCATGCGTCTCGATGTTTGTCACTTTTCTCACACACTTATTTCTATCTCATGTTGCCTATACTGCCAGGCTACATGAAGAAACCCAGACAAAAGTGCATCGGCAGCAAACTTTCAGGGTAAACTTTAAGAGGTATGGGTAAATTGTAGGAATTATGGGTAAACTGTAGGAGGTATGGGTAAACTGTAGGAATTATGTATAAACTGTAGGAGTTATGGGTAAACTGTAGGAATTATGGGTAAACTGTAGGAATTATGGGTAAACTGTAGGAGTTATGGGTAACCTGTAAGAATTATGGGTAAACTGTAGGAGTTATGTGTAAACTGTAGAAATGATGGGTAAACTGTAGGAGTTATGGGTAAACTGTAGGAGGTATGATAAATTGTAGTTATAGGTAAACTGTAGGAATTATAGATAAACTGTAGGAGTTAGGGGTAAACTATAGGAGATGTGATCGATTGTAGTTATGGGAAAATTGTAGGAATTATGTTCATAACACAAACTTTCAAAACATAAACTATAGTCTAACGGTATAGGCAAAATGAGATCGAAATAAGTGTGTGAGAAATACAGAACAGTTCTCATCACCAACCACAAGGATTAGCCAGAGGCCCAACTCAGCATGGCTTTGTGAGATAGTGACAAATGTAACCTTTTATATAAACCGCATCATCAATCAAAGGTACGACTCTTCGTGGGTGTGCGAATTGGTACTATACAGTACACAATCACCTATTACGAATCTCATATATGTACAACATTGACGATTTGAATATAACCATAGCGAAATCGTTGCAGTCGAATATGTGGTTTCGGTAAGTTCTACGCGTGTTTCCTTATTGGTATAAAAGACGAACACATATTTTACTGTTCCCGTGTACTAGAAGCACGCCCATTTACAAGTGAATGAGTGTTCTAACGCGTGTTTTGGAGGATATTACGGTTACATAAGTTTTATTTGTTTTCCGAATCATTCCGTATGAAAATTAGCATCGTGATGCGTCTTGTCCATACCGCGGTAAACCGTGCTGCGAGATCAAAGGATATTATTGGTAACAATGTTGCAACCGCGTCAATCAGCAACAATGTTACAAGTACGTGCTCCGTTCTTCTTTGAATGCGGCTTTCACAACAGGTCCACAAAGTTATGGGTAAACTGTAGGAGGTATGGTAAATTGTTGTTATACGTAAACTGTAAGAATTATGGGTAAACTGTAGGAAGTATGGGTAAATCGAAGGAATTATTGATGAACTATAGGAGTTAAGGGTAAACTGTAGGAATTATGGGTAAACTGTAGGAGTTATGGGTAAACTGTAGGAATTATGGGTAAACTATAGGAGTTATGGGTAAATTGTAGGAAATATGAGTGAATTGTAGGAAATATGGGTAAATTGTAGGAATTATGGGTAAATTGTAGGAATTATGGGTAAACTGTAGGAGTTATGGGTAAACTGTAGGAATTATGGCGGAAATTTGAAAATTGGAAGTTCTGGTAAATTGTAGGAATTATGGGTAAACTGTAGGAATTATGGGTAAACTGTAGGAGTTTGAGTAAACTGTAGGAGTTATGAGTAAACTGTAGGAATTATGGGTAAACTGTATGAATTATGGGTAACCTGTAGGTATTATGGGTAAACTGTAGGAATTATGGGTAAATTGTAGGAATTATTGGTAAACTGTAGGAGGTATGGGTAAACTGTAGGAATTATAGGTAAACTGTGGGAGTTACGGGTAAACTGTAGGAGGTATGATAAATTGTAGTTATAGGTAAATGGTAGGAGGTATGGATAAACTATAGGAGTTATGGGTAAACTGGTCTTTTTTGACATTGGTCATCCATTAATGGTGGACTTTAACTTGTGCGCTCCGACTCGTCTTGTCTTTTTTGACATTGGTCACCTATTATTGGCGGACTTTGACTTGTGCGCTCCCACTCGTCTTATCTTTTTGGTATTGGTCAGTCACTGTTGGTAGACTTTGGCTTGTGCGCTCCCATTCGTCGTGTCTTTTTTGACATTGGTCACCTATTATTGGTGGACTTTGACTTGTGCGCTTCCACTCGTCTTGTCTTTGTTGACATTGGTCACCTATTATTGGTGAACTTTGACTTGTGCGCTTCCACTCGTCTTGACTTTTTCACACTGGTCAGTCACTGTTGGTGGATTTTGACTTGTGCAAAAGTGCATCATCAGCAAACTTTCAGGGTAAACTGTGGGAGCTATGGGTAGATTGTAGGAATTATGGATAAACTGTAGGAGGTATAAGTAAACTGTAGGAATTATGGGTAAACTGTAGGAGTTATGGGTAACCTGTAGGAATTATGGGTAAACGGTAGGAATTATGGATAAACTGTAGGAATTATGGATAAACTGTAGGAGTTGTGAGTAAACTGTAGGAATTATGGGTAAACTGTACGAGTTATGGGTAACCTGTACGAATTATGAGTAAACTGTAGGAATTATGGATAAAGTGTAGGAATTGTGGGTAAACTATAGGAATTATGGGTAAACTGTAGGAGATGTGGGTAAACTGTAGGAGATGTGGGTAAACTGTAGGAATTATGGGTAAACTGTAGGAATTATGGGTAAACTGTAGGAGTTACGGGTAAACTGTAGGAGGTACGATAAATTGTTGTTATAGGTAAATTGTAGGAGGTATTGATAAACTGTAGGAGTTATGGGTAAACTCTTGTGTGAAGTTTGCGAGTTGGAAGTCTGCAAGTTGGAAGTTCTCCACTCCACTCCACTCCAAGTTTGCAGGTTGGAAGTCTGCAAGTTGGAAGTTTGTGCTTTGGAAGTTTGCAAATTGGAATTTCTCCACTCCACTCCACCCCACTCCACGCCTATGAAGTTGTGTGAAGTTTGCAAATTGGAAGTTTGCTTCACCGCACACACATATATTTAGAAAGTTTATGTTATGAAAGTTTGTAAGTTGGGAGTTTGCTTCATCGCACACACATGTTTTGAAAGTTTGTGTCATGAAAATTTGTAAGTTGGAAGTTTGTGATGTGAAACGTTCATGTTTTGAAAGTTTATGTTATGAAAGTTTGTAAGTTGGAAGTTTGCTTCACCGCACACACACATTTTGTGTGAAGTTTGCGAGTTGGAAGTCTGCAAGTTGGAAGTTGGTGCATTGGAAGTTTGCAAATTGGAAGTTCTCCACTCCACTCCACTCCACGCCTGCGAAGTTGTGTGAAGTTGTGCAAATTGTACGAAGTTGTGTGAAGTTTGCGAGTTGGAAGTCTGCAAGTTGGAAGTTTGCAAATTGGAAGTTTGCAAATTTCGAGGAAACGAGGAAACGAACACAACACGATATCGAAAGAGTGCACAGGTATTTTATTGAACAACACAAACAGCATGATCATACAACGAGGGTAGCGTGTAATATCACTAATACTACAACAATGAAGGATGATGATGACGATGACGATGATGCGGCAACTTGCACATGTTTACCATCACGCCAGAGGTCGTGAGCTTAGGAGTGTCTCCACTTCGCCAGAGGCTCGAGGGTGATGATGATGATGATAATGAGGCGACTTGCGGATGTTTATCATCACGCCAGAGGTTGCGAGCTTAGGAGTGTCTCCACCGCTCCAAATGATCGATCGACGTGCGATAGTACAGTCTACCTCATCGCAGCTGTTTAAGTCACTCAAACACGTGGCAATCGTTAGTTACTAAATCGGTGCCGACTAGGTTGATCAAAGTTCTCGTCGAAAATCGTTACAACGAAACAATACATAAGCTATGCAATATTGTCCACAAACATTAGAAAGAGAACTCTGAAGTATCTTGCTATTACGAGTCCACACGGAACAATGTTCGTTCGTGAAGGTGCGAAACGCAGCGTGTCGTGGCGACAGGCCGTACGAGCAGAAGTAATCGTCGCATCCGTCGGCATCTGGTTGTGTGCACGGTGTAGTTCGCATACGCATCATTCGCTCGTTTATTAATGGTCACCATGACACGGGCCCCTCGCAACGGCGAGAGTGAGGCGTATCGCTCTTCCATCGACGTCATACTAGCGTAGGTGTCGGCACTAAATACCAACACCTCTGCTGATGTTTAATTGAATACTGTTGCCCAACACTCTCCCCCCAGCCAATCAGATAGCAGGATCCGCAAGGCGAATCTGTACACGGGAACTGGTTGCCATTGCTGAATTGGACAAAAGCAGTCATTGTTTTCCGGGTGCATACTTTTGAGACAGTGTGGACACGATGCATACACGACGTATTTATCTTGTACGGCGCAATTTAGTATTGTTAACGGACGAGTAAATGTATACGTGTCTTTACTCGCTTCCGACTGGAGCTGTGACAGGTTGATCGGAGACTGAGTATTGGCGGTACGCTGCGTGGCCATGGTGTTGAATCGAACTGCTCTATAGAAATCGGAGAACGGTTGTGATGGCAGTTCTAGTAACGGCTCTGTTTATATAATCTGTCGCAACTACTGATGACGCGCTTTCTGACTACAACAAACGTTTTAGATGTAGGATGCATAGACAACACAGCAGATGAAAATGTTCTTTGAAAGTTAGGGATCGTAACTCCAGCGGAATTCAGGAACTCTTATGACAGGAACCAAAGCATCACCTTGAGACACTGATTGGTCAGGACTAACACCATGGATCCATATCTTGTATATAACAGACAGTACCTTAATCTTATCAAAGTTATCATACCAGCGAGCACGAAGTTGGTACGGAAACTCTTCAAACGAAAACTTCGAATTAAAGCAAGTCCACTCTCCTGCACCAGCAATGAAATAAGATCCAAGCTGCACATTACGAATATAGCAGTGTGCTCTACGACGAAAGGTTCTAGCACGTCTCCTCTTATAAGAAATTCGCCGTCTATAACGCTTGCGAACACCAAACCTACGACGGTGACTATAACGAGTACGAACACATCGCCTATCACTACGTCAACAGGCCGTACAACCGGCGTGCGTCGTCTTTTCTACACGTCCACTGGACCCGTGCTCAATCCGTCCTCGTGCACCACGCGTTTGGCATAGAAGTAGGAGAGAGCCGCTTTCTTGCACGTACGTCAACACGAAAGAGCGATGCACCCGGAACCCGCGGTTCTTTCCACTTCCGCTCCGACGGTTGGCGAGCACCTCTAGGAACGCGTCCTTGTTGATGGCGTTGTGACGCTTGCTCAGTCCTTTGGTGCTGTACTTGTCGGTGGCTCCGAAACAATAGTACGTCTTGCTGCACAGCCCCACGAACCCGTCACCGGACCACTCGACCTTGAACAGATCCGGTGTCCTCTTGTCGTACGCCTTCCGCGCTTTACAGCACGCCTCGTCACCGACCCACGGACGATCGACGAGTCGACAACGCACGTACTCGTTCTGATGTTCGTCGCAACATTCGGACGGCAACCATTCGGACCGATGTCGGAAATAATGTTCTCGTAGGTCCGGGGTCTCGAAGTCGTCGACGGACTCGCCGGCCAAGGCCAAATAGACGGAATCTGTATCCATCTCGCAGTACTGAAAAAGAGGACGCTCCAGATACCTGTTGATAAAGTCGTAATAGAACTGTAACATGCGCATCTTGGCGTATTGCAGAACGAAGAACCCCACGTGTACGGGCAGGGCGTACGTGACGGTTTTCTTGTTCATCGCTATATCGTACGCATCGTCAACGACGACGTCGAGTTGTCGGAACTGTCTATCGTTGACCATGAGCGATGCCGCCTTCTCCGTGCAGTATTTCACGTCGCGATGTCGATCCACGTTGGTGATGGTCTTCCCGTAACCCGAGTTTCCCAGCAACTTCGTGGTGTATGCGATGATGGCCTTGTGCGAGTGGACGTCTCCCTCGCGTCGGGCCGTGGACACAGCGTCGCCGATCCGCCGGAAGCACGGGCTGGGAGTATACTCGACGACCTGATAGACGCGCGTCACCTCGAGTCCGTGTTCCAGGTACCATCTCAGGAGCGGCGTGGCGAGCAATATCTTGTCACCGTGGAAACTGCCCACGAGCATGCGCCGCGGAGTCGTCATGATGTCGTGTTCTTCGGCGTATCGGCGCATGAAAGGTCCGAGATCGTCGCGGGTCAGACGGATGTTTTAAAACACCGGCTGCATTTCGGAAAAATGCGCGTGTAATGTTATCGGCACCGAAACATCACATTCGATCAATCCGAATATGGTTCCGTCACGCACGCCTATCAGGATCTGTTGCGACGTCATCGTCCACCGCACGTGGCGTCGTCGTGGAAAGGCAGCATCCAGACACTTTTTCACGACCGGATCTCTTCTCGTCTCTTTCCACTCGCATTCCCACAACTCGACGACCTTGACAAAGTGACGTAGGTAGGCGGTGTTCTTTCGGGTCTCGGCGAGCAGTTGGGTCATGTGTTTCCCATTGACGGCGTTCGTTTCTAGACCCAAGCACGGGTGACCGTGGTAGAAACATCCGTGGAACTGATACGCCGTGTTCGCCTCACTGCACCACCCGTCCACCGGAAGTTTACCGATTCTCTTCTCTCGACCGTTGACTTGATGTCGTTTGGCGCGTCCCGTTCTTGCGGCTTCCCATGTGAGCCATTCTACGGCCATCTGACCATGCAGTTCGCGTGTACCATCCCGTCGGCATGCCTTGCATGAGAGACCACAGGTACAGAGCGTTGGCATCGTAGCCGACGATCGATCGACACGAACGAGCGGCTTCTCCGTACTCGTTCTGATGTAGCGTGGTGACTCCTTTCTCGTGATAGCGGTGAAAAACGTCCACCAACCACGTGATCTTTGACGAGATGATGAAGATCCTTATTCTTCTCGTTGAAGAGCGTAAAGTACGTCTTCTCCGGAAGATCGTTGAACAGGTAGAGCAAGGTCAGACCGGGTATGCTGATGCCCTACTTGAACATGTCTATGCCGCGTTGTTGGTCGATGGCTTGTAGAAAGGGAACCACGTCTCTATTGTTGTACCAGACGAGAAAGTCTCGCAAGGTCGTCATGCCGTTATCGCGCCAGGCCTCTTGACAACCGACGTAATCCTCGTCGGAAATACCCTCGTTCTTCAATTGACTGAAGAAGGCTTCTTCTGCTGGAAGTGCGGTATCGTCGAGTCTCTCCAGACAGTCCATATATTCATACGGGAAAAACCCTTTTGTTATTTTACAAAGTACGCTTTCAGATATTTGTCGTAGCTGAATCCCGGGGCTATGTAATTGGTCATGCCTAGGAATTTTAGCTTATCCATCGATAAACACATGAACGTGTTGTCGCGTTTGATGAAAAAAACGACCCGACACCATCGTTCTCTTCTTCTTCTTTCTCTTTGTCGTCCTGTTCCATTTCTTCTTCTTCTTCTTCTTCTTTCTTTGACAGGAAGTAGGGAACAAGGAAATGATTGACGGCATTGAGATCGTATTTCCCCGAATTAAAGCCGATGACTGGTAATTTATGAAGCCAGTCATGAAGTTGTTTCATCAGCGTTTTGTACGGGTTGCTCGGTTGACGAGATTCCTCGTCGTCAGGTGATTGTGCAATGCGCAATGTTTCGTTCCAATTCGATCGTGCTTTTACCAGTCGAGCTAGCACGTCCTCGTAAGAATTTTTATGTTTTTGTAGGCGGCGTCACTCATCGATTGCAAGATGTCCATCATGGCGCTCACCAACTTGTAGGTGTCTCCACCCGTGACGAGAAATTGCACTTGTTCGTGTCCCGGTACGTTGCCACCCACTGCATCTTGTCGCTGTCCGACGGAAGTCGTGCGATGTCGAACCAACACTCAAAGTCAAAGGTGGCTCGGTAGGAGAGTACCGCAACGATTCGGGGACTCGAATATTCTCGTCGTCCAGACGTTCGAACACCGACGGAGTCGAATGGTACACGCCGCCGGGATAGACCCGACGCACACCTCCCGTACACGTGCGCTCGTGTCTGTTCAGCTGGCATACATCTTTAAATAGACTGTTCTCACACTTTCTGCAGCGATAGGTGTGGCAGTACATTTGAATGTTTCGTATGTATGAAAAGTGTCTCGTGAAGATTGAGATACATCGTGTCAGAATAATAGCACAACGATCGACGGACGAGTTCTGCGGTCTTCTTTCCATCATCATCATCATCATCATCATCAGACTCAACGAGTTTATAAACGCATACGTTCGTTTGGAAAGTGGTCTCTAAGCGATAGAGGTCTTCGAGTGTGACTCCGGTAAATTCTTCCATGGGTACATCGTCATACGTCTCGTAGAGTTTCTCAACGGCAGATTCCAAATGATAGCGATCGCCTCCACGATGAAGAGCTATACATCTAAAAAGGCACAAATTATCGTTGTACCTCTTGTGATGGATAGGTTCTCTTTCCAGACCGATGACGGCTTTGTTCTTCTTGATGTATTTCGGCAGGGGAGTCATGGCTACACATCCAATTGGGTGATTGATTTTATTAATAAAAAAGTCACATTTGTCATGAGTTCACATACCCAGGCTGAGTCGGGCCTCTGGCTTAACGCCCACTGTAATATATCTGTGTTTTTTATACGGTCTAAAAAAACACTAAACTCCTCCTGATTGGTGATGAGACTGGGTTCGTCCAGATATCGACCGCAGCAATTGCAGGAGGAATGATAGTACCTATAACATCCTGTGTTTTTGTTTTTCAAAACAAATCCATAACTCAAGTTGATTTTGAAAGCATTGGTCTGTTGTTCGAACATGGTGTTCAATGGAGTTTCTAGAGTAGTCGTATGTAGACTGCATAGTCTAAATTTTACCCTGGTCTGGAGAGGACCTCTGGATACGCGTGTTCTAATGGAGGACCAATTGTTGCGAACGACTTCTAACAAATCTGTTGAAAGAGCGTCGGGGAAGGGAAATCGATCGGGCGGGTCGATGGGATCTTCACTAATGAACTGGTGGCGGGGGGTAGTGTCTTCCCTTTTTGCTCTTTTTGGCAATGGTGGTGAAACGGTATTGACACAAACGGTTCTTTCATGTCTTAGCATATGGTACTTTTTTCCAAACACTTTGTTGCATTTTGAACATGTGTTTTTCATCGTTGCTGGTGATGCGAAGAAATAGGTGTGCAAAGACCGGAGAACGATTGTGATAGGAGAATGTATTAGATAGCATTCGTACAAATAAAGATAATATATCATAGATACTTACAAAACTTGGTGTACAGCTACCGTCGCGGCATCTCGACGTGTTGCTGCGTGGCTGTGGTGTTGAATCGAAGTGTTGTGCAGAGATCGGAGAACGATTGTGATGGCGATTGTAGTAGCGGCTCGGTTTATATATCCTGTCGCTACTGCTGACAGTGCACTTTTTCCCGGGATTTTCCCCGTTTGAACCGGTTTGATCCTCTTCGTTCGAACGTTCCAGAAAGCGGCGGTGTTTTTTGTTGATCTTGACCTTTTGAACTTTTGACCTCGCAGTGTTTATGGAAAATTCCATGATTTCGTTCGAACGTTCCAGAAAGCGGCGGTGTTTTTTGTTGACCTTGACCTTTTGACCTCGCGGTGTTCATGCAGACTAGTATCATTATAGACGATATGTAGGTGTCGACGCCAAACGACATACGTCGAAAAGTTCTCGATATAATGCAATGGTGCGATATGCGTCGTATAGCTTACATGCACGGCTACGTTTTTCCCGCTGGATGCACGAACTTTCGTCCGCTAGGTTTCAGTCTGCTAGCAGGGTGAAAATGTGGGGATGTGTTTCTCTTGCTGGCGTAACTTCGGTCGAACGTTCCAGAAAGCGACGGCGTTTTTTTGTTGACCTTGACCTTTTGACATCGCGGTGTTCTTGCAGACTCTTGGTGAAACAGGCGATATGTAGGTGTCGACGCGAAACGACATACGTCGAAAAGTTCTCGATATAGTGCAATGATGCGATATGTGTCGCATAGCTTACATGCACGGCTACGTTTTTCCCGCAGCATGCACGAACATTCGTCCGCTACGTTTCAGTCTGGTAACAGGGTGAAAATGTGGGATCGTGTTTTTTTCGTGAGCGTGGAAAATTCCATGACGTCGTTCGAACGTTCCAGAAAACAAGAAAAAAACTACAAGAAACCGGTTCAATTCATACAGAAGGGTTCGGAAAACTAGCATTATGTAACCGTAACGTCCTCCTAAACACGCATTAGAACAACCATTCGCCCGTAAATAGACGTGATTCTAATACACGTGAACTGCAAAATACGCGTTCGTTTTTTGCCTATAAGCAAACACGCGTAGAACTTAGGGATACCACATGATCGACTGCAATGACTCGGCCATGGTTATATACAAATCGTCGACACTGTACGGTTGGGATGTGCAGAGTAGGTGAATTAGGAGCCGCTCGCGCAACCGGAAACAGAAGCGAGCGCAACACGGTCACTAAGGCTGTGTGCATGCCGTGCGTGCACAAGAAACCAGGTCAAGTGCATGCATTCAACCCGTGAGAACAGTCGCCACGCCCCTTGGAGACCGTATCATCCGGGCTCACCTGAAAGCCCTCTCTGACGACTGTATCACCCAGGTTCACATGAAACCTCGCGAGCGCCCTTTGACAATTGTATAAGCGCAAAACAAGATGGTAGCCTGCATAGAGAGGTCACGTGATATGCAAATGAGGAGGTGTGACGTCGTAGGTCACGTGACTGCTCCCGAACAATCAGAACCGACGACACATTTACTCGTAGCAGCGACTCCTGGTGACCGTATCAGCGCAAAACAAGATGACAACCTCTATAAAGAGGTCACGTGATATGTAAATGAGAAGCTGTAACGTCATAAGTCACACGTGACTACTCTCGTCCAATCAGAACCGTCGACACATTTGACTCGTAGCAGCGCCCTCTGGTGACTTTATCATTGCAAAACAACATGGCATCAAAAGAAGATGGCAACTTCCATAGAGAGGTCACCTGATATGCAAATGATGAGCTGATCCGTAGTGCCACCTGGCGGTGAAACTGTGCTCGACCAATCAGATGCTTACCAAAAATCTCCTCATTTGAGCAATAATATGGGAATTATATCGTGGCGCCCCCTGGTGGTGAAATGCTCTCGACCTATCAGAGCCGTCGAAACTACGTCACGTGAGTGCTCTCAACCAATCAGAAGCTTACCCAGAGATACATTGTTGCAACTTGAAGTGGCGCCCCTGGTGGTGAAATGCTCTTGACCAATCAGAGTCGTCGAAACTAGGTCACGTGACTGCTCTCGACCAATCAGAAGCTTACCCAACATTTATCCCTCAAAAGCACAACATACTACTTACAGTGAACTTAACATAATTACTTCGGACGAAAGTAATTCAGTTTGTATGTATAATACTGTTACCGTTTTACTTGTATAATCTATTGTTTTTCACATCAAAAGCCAAAACACTCATGTCAAAAAAGCCTTGGGGTTTATTCAGAATGTGTTATAAAAGTGGGAGATTCCAGAACGCTTGTGTTATTACCGTAACACAGTAATTTTAAATGTTCATATCCGGTTTCATTACTGAGCAGTGGAGAACAGTAGATGAACATCGTCATAAAAATAAGAAACTTGCGACGGAAATGGTTTTATTGCCACGGATGTTATGCTGTCGGCTCAAACAACTCAATATCACAACAATGATCGCGACCAACTATACAATGCAAATACGAATACATCAGTAGTTAATGCGGTTTTTATTTCAACTTTAATTTCGGAGACATTGCACGTAGACTGTTCCGATTAAATTAATACAAGCATAACATTTACTGCTGTTTTTAATAATTGTAAGCAGCGTACCTGTTCTCAGCAGCCAACTATTGGGCAATTAATTGTTAGACAATAACATTTCGTATAAATCACTTAAACACTGAATAGTTTAAAATTGGCAATGCCACATTTAGCAGTGGTAGTTATTTTACGATGCACACATCAATATACCTTTCCTCAAAATAATACTAATACTAATACAAATGTTGCAACTATTTGTTGGACTGCTTTACAAAGCAAAGTAAAGTATCCATTTCTTGAATATATACGGCAATCTGGTAATCAGCTGCTCTTATTGGTCGATGCTCTGAAAACATAAGGCAGCTGTGTAGTAAGTCAACATTTGTAGCATACATGTACTAAAATAAAAAGCAAGACATTTACGATTTTATCACACTATCCCAACTGAAACGTAGTTGTTAAAAGTTACGTCTATGTGCATATGCTATTTTAACAATACTTATTAACAAGCGTACAAGTATAAATGTCATGAATAAAATATTTTACTCGTCACGAATAACAATTTTAAACAGAACTGTATGACACATATAATTAGACACGTATGGTGGACCATTGGCAAACGTTAATACAATGAACCGACTCAATATTACGATGAGCAGAAACCTCACCAATCAGCAACGGTCGATACATAATGTATACATTATGCCTTATATTCAGCGGTTCCTAATATATACAGGGCAACATAATGTCACCATTGCAATCGTAGTTGCAACAAAAAAGTCATTTATCCGTTATGCGAAATATAATAAAAACATATATATATATATATATATATATATATATATATATATATATATATATATATATATATATATATATATATATATATATATATATATATATATATATATTATATATATGTATATGTATGTATATATGTATATATATATATATATATATATATATATATATATATATATATATGTATATATATATATATATATATATATATATATATATATATATATATATATATATATATATATATATATATATATATATATATATATATATATTCGTACCTGTTAGTTCATCTAGCAATTATTTGAAACTTATGTGGATGGAGTTGCAGATCCGGACACCGAAAGATCTCTTCACCCTTGCTGGAATCATAATTCACCGTTGTGAAAGGTACGCATGCTGCAATTTCTACAAATTATTTCTTACACAATGAAACGCACACGTTGCAAATTAAGCCAAAGTTAAAAATAATTCCTTTGGTTTTTTGTTCCACGAAAGGGACAGTGACATAAAAAAATAAATATAATGACATTAAGCTTACCTACAGCAATACTAGTAACACATCTTAATATTTTCAGTAATACGTGATTTGGAATTTGCTAGTTTTACGACATATATACTTTACGACATATATACTTTGCTGCAATAAAGGACAGACCAATAAATATTCGCCTTTGAAGGCGAAATATAACGGTTTTCACCAGATGATTAATTGGTCTGTCAAATTCCATTTTATAAAATTTCTGACGGAAATTGTACCACAGAACTAACAACGAAGACATGAAGTATAACATTGTTAATTTAGATTTGGATATCGAAACAATCAGAAAATTATGGCATTTTAGCTATGCGAAACCACCAATTAGCTGTATATCATTTAACCAATGAACCTCATCGAGTGACCCCTCGATCAGTTTACTACATCTTACTATCATTTGAATATGTAAAATAATACATTTGAAATTGCAAAATACGGCCCTGCGTAACTATGTAATGTCTAATGGTCAAGTACACCACGACATTGATGTTAATCACTTAATTTACCGTGGCGATTGGTGTCCTCCGTTAGCCAGAAAGTCGGCCGGCCCTTGCAGAACGGTGCTAGTGCCTGAGGGAAGAAGCTCTGGTCGACCACAGCCACCCAGGACGCCTTGTAATATATCGTCCCATTGGAAGGCTGCATTATTTCGCTCCCCTGGTCGTAAATACACACAGGCTTGTAGTTAATTCATTATTATATCTCTTAGGCTTTCCTTTTTTATATTTTCCATTCATACACCTTCCAATGTAACCTACCATAGGCTTTTATTTCCTATATACATATTTCACATTTCTGCTCCGTCCATTCTTCCTTCTTTTTTGTTTTCCTATACACATATATCCCCTTCCAACCCTCCACCCCTTTCTTCAAGCATTCCATATCGTGCAACCGTTCACCAGTTGATTCCTCCCCCCTCGCTCTGAGCAGCACGCTAAACTAGCTGCTGAAGGGAATGCACGGCGATCTTCATTGGCTAACCGAACGACTGTTTTGCGGGAAATTGTAAAACTGAATGCATTAGTATTTAAAACATCTCAATTGGTTAAAGATAATATCCCAACAAAACGTGTTGGTATCGTGATCTTTCGCCTCTTAATATTTTCGAAAATACACAATTTGGCGATGATTTAAAATATGCTAGTTTTTCAACATAAAAAAATATAGATACCGCTTTACTGCATATAGAGGACCGATTTCGAAGGTGGAACAGTAGTTCGTACGGGAACTGAACAATAATTGGTAGCGGCCCTGTCGTCATTGGTCAGAAACACGTCGACCAAAACAGGACATGGTTCAGCGTGCATCCACACATGGCAAGAGATAAACTGACAAATGCACGTTTCAACAGGTTAGTCTGCCAGGGGTAGTGTAGTACTGCCACCACCCCTGGTTTGCAAGAATGGTCTCGTACCTTCATCGAGTCCAGCGCCTTCTTGAGATCGTCAGGAGAATAGATTCTTTCGTCAAGCCCACCCACCAGGAAACATTTGTTATACTCAGCCGTGTAGAAGCCACCGATGTTCTGTTGGACAGACACAAATCACGCAGCGGCTTTGATACACTCGTAGTCAATGTTCCTCGGTCGTCCCTAATTCGCCGCGCAAGGATTACAGTAGGATGCGTTCCAGTGTCACAGAAGTAGCCCCGTGCCATACGTTAATCCGGCGAAATAAGAGAAAATAGGATGTACTAATATTAATAAAGAAAACATTTACAGATATCTTACACGGATGGACCACAAATAGATCACAAACTCCTGACAAGCCAACCGTGTCCTTGGCATATACCATCTGGATAGTTTTGCTTTCGATGGCAATCTTGTTCAGTCTTTTTAAAAATGACAAAATGAAAATTAATATAAAACTAGCTACCTTGAGGAAGTCAAACACGGCGACGGTCCCGTTCTGAATGAAAATCTCCGTCTTGGATACAGTGTTCAGCTTGATCTTCTGGGTGCCATACGGCGAATCGCTGGACCCCTTCTTGTACTGATGATAAAACTAACATTGATGAGAGCGAACGTGACAGTTGTTAACACTGTACAACTAATAGTAGTGCCTACAACGTTTCATATTCAATAAAGCAAGCCTACGACTAAATTAATTTTGGCCGACATCATTCTTGGACATCTAAATCAGTTAGTTTAACATGATGGATGTTTTATGGGCATTTAAATGCCAATCGGTTACCTCGGAGGTGTAGGTCCTCAACGCCGTCGTGTCCACGTTGTTGCGTGTTTCCTGCAAACACATTTCGATAAGACGCCACAATAGAAAACGCTTAATGAAAATTGGACCATTGCAGTTTTCGTTTCATTGTGATATATATCATGTTTAATTCCATAACTTATTCCGTAAGAGACATACGTAAACCTGTTCATATTCTATGACACAAAGTCATACATTAATATGTGTTGTGCTTCTTTGTGATGGATATTCTGACGAATGTGTTAAACACCAGTTTTAATTCCTCGATAACAAATTCAATAAACATGTAATTGTATTTAGCAGCAGTTTACCACGTTCTGGCTCCCATTGCAAATAAAAAACTATTGTAATGCCAGAAACATTCATCTATGTGGTACGAAGTTATGCAAGATAAACGCAACTATGGCACATGGTATGAATCTTACTAAGCGAATGTATTATTGTGTTGTCAAAGTTTGTCACTAATTGATCATAGGGGTCACGTTACAATATGATGTAGCAGCGACGGAGGCTGTGCAATATGGGGGGGGGGCGTATTTGGTTTATGCATATTGGTGTCTACCGTATACTTAACATATACCCATAAATGAGGGGGTCGGGGGTGGGGGCGCTCACCACCCCTTCGGTTCCGATGCCTATGTGAATTTGTACATTTTTACCGTTCTGAACACGCTAATTCTGTCCACCAGGAGCATACCTTACAAACGTTGAGGTCTTGTTTCAGTCCACTCAGGTAGAAGGCGCCACCAGCAATGGAAGCCGCCAGAATAAGACTGACCACAAACCCGTACACGCCAAGAGAGGTGACTAGCCATCGACGTGAACTGGTTACCACATACAAATACAAGCGTACATGAACCCTAATACATGTACACACACATATACACATAGTGTAGTGAGCGCACAAGGCTACATATTTACATACATACATTCGGGAAAAGGATGACGTAAATATGTTATACTACCGAAGCTTAGCTTAACTCGTTAGCTTAATTTATACTTTCCGAAATCGAGTATCTTGGCTCAGAAGGCCCCTAACATAATTTATATACATGCCGCTATGGAGGAATAAGGGTTGCATCAATTTGTAGGATGTGAATACAACCTTCACTCCAGTTAAATCATTCCTGTGGACATCCACTATCCACTAATTAACACATCACCGAGTCAAAAGATTATCAATTAATTTTCTCATGCGATTCGCAAATGTGCGTTCGTAATTTCGAGTAATAAACGCCGACTTGTCCGAGTTATATATAAATTGTTATTAATAAGAGTCGCTTACCACAGCAGGGTCTTTTGTGGGAATGCTGACTTCTCCATTGCAGTCGTGTTCTTTGGTAGGTAGTCACGTCGTGATGTAGGCCCTACCTGTCTGTTTGAAATTGAAGCCGTGGACTATTGGGGCCACTTTGACGCTGTTGTATGTATAGCTACTCACTTATTCCATTATTATTCTTAGCCAATCACCAGGCAATAAAATGCCTATGTTTGCCTTTATCGAGACGCGCTGCGATATAGTGCGTCTGTTGAAGTCGTGGACTGTATCCATGAGCAATGTTGCGTTGCTTGCGACCATTTGCAACATTTTGCCTAAACCTTCTTTTGTGCATACGACGGACTCTTTGTTGTCAGCTTAGTTGGTTGTCTTACTTCATCATTCGGTCCAACTGTCATTGATAATGCCCTTATGGTTGAAGACTGATCTGTCATCATCCACGCATATTTAAGGCCTTTCACACCGGTCAAACTGCTCGTATAACACCCTGCTCTGACCGCATGAGATCTTCGTGATTCTTCATTTTTTTTTATATAATACTAAGGTAAAACTAAGAAATAACAACTTCATCTACTAATAAAATGCCGATCGCTGCCTTTCATTCGGCTATTTATAAACCGATCGAGTTCAGATCTCGAACATAACTAGATACGATCATGTAGAAATCACGTGGCACTATTTTGGCATAGTATTTTTTTGTGAAGATAGTCGAAATTTGTTTTTTCCAAATGGGATCAGGCAGCGACGCGTCGTTTAATAGTTATTTTTTGGGTAATTTTCCGACAGTTTTTAGTCAGACATCGAAATCAGATAGTTGGAGTCGGATATTAGAAAACGACTATCCGTCCCCTTCCAATCGGATTCATTTGGCCTTGTTGATAGTTGCATGGTAGCCAAAATTACAATGTTTATATTTTCGTGCACGATGACAAGCCTATGCTCAACCTTGACTCCATAAAGTGCTTATCGTTTTGAATATCCACTATTTTGAACCTTACCAGATCTAGTGACAGAAGTGAAATATTTAGATGATTTAAAAAAAACGCACTTTTTTATGACAGCGACTGCGGATATTAACTAAAGCTATTCACACGCTACATATATGGACATCAACGAACCGGATTCGCGATAGGTTAAATCAGCTGAGGAGGGAATAATTCGCGATAGGCTAAATAAGCTGAGGAGGGAATAATTCGCGATAGGCTAAATCAGCTGAGGAGGGAATAATTCGCGATAGGCTAAAACAGCTGAGGAGGGAATAATTAAGCAATTGCGTAACGGAAACAGTTTTCGTACACGTACGTTCAACTGCAAAAAAAATTGTGTTTGGGCGTTGGGGGCCAGTTGTTACAATAATTTCGTTTTGGGTCAAATTGTTACAACTGTGAAACATGCTCGGGGGGTTCGTACGGATGGTTCAGTCAGCGAGTTGGGCGCTGACAATGAACAACATTTATTTAACCACGACGTGTGAACGCTTTATTTCACCTGTGAGACCTAGTGTACTGGTTTATAACCAGTACTGTAAATGCTAGCAGCGTCAAACAAAATTAAATGTTTTTGATATAAAACGCATGTATGGAAATGTTGACATGACCAATAACAGTTGTTCTTAAGACAACGTAATTTTTGAAGCGATCGTATTTAAAATTAACGAAACAATAACAGGTGTTCTGCGGCATCTAGTCGTCAATGCGAGTAAAAATGTAAATTATGATGTGCTGGTTGCACCCAGTCGCATGCTAAGTTATAGTATTGTTTTGTACAACATAAATTTTTTGTTGTTATCGTATGTGAAGTGTTTACGGTGAAGACATGTAATTATTTCCAGCATATTTGACAGCCCGCACACTGTGGTCGTTCTGTTGCACGCTATGACTAATCGGTCACAAAAACGGTTTGCATGTCGACGGGCAATTAGATTGGGAGCTCAAGGCTTTTATTTATATAAACGGCGCCAGATATTATTTTTCTTCAACGAGGCATTTTTATCGTTTGTGTCTAGGAAAACAATGACCAGCCGCGAACAACATGTCTGGAAATCCAACTTTCTGTCGTATTTGTTGTAAAACTATATGGTTAAGCCTAATGTTACGTTTCTCACTGACGACCATGCTAACATTTTGCATGATTATAAGAAAACGAGACCATCAAAACTTATGAAAATTCTCACCTGCTGTTATCATCATATCATTGATATGGTGATCAAGTTTAGTCAACGTCTCAATCTTCTAACTCGTTTAAAATGCATGAACGTGCTACACCCGCCAATATTTACCAATTTCTGCATGAATTACTACGCAGACGTGCCTTGTGGCTAAAAAATTGCCAAAATTCCTTCTGCCTATTGAAATCATCTAAGAATCCACAGTTACACTGATAACATGTTCTACCAGCAAACTTGACAAAGTGCCTGGCTAATATGCCATTATGTCAGATGATATGATTTTTTGAAAAAAATTACACATCTCAAATTACTGTGCCCTACATTCGTGTGTAACACACCAGGAAGTCTATCTGAGGCATGGTCCCTATAATCCCGAGAGAGAGAGAGAGAGAGAGAGAGAGAGAGAGGAGAGAGAGAGGGGGGGAGAGAGAGAGAGAGAAAGAGAGAGAGGAGAGAGATAGAGAGAGAGAGAGAGAGAGAGAGAGAGAGATAGGGAGGGAGAGAGAGAGAGAGAGAGAGAGAGAGAGAGGAGACATGAGAGAGAGAGAGAGAGAGTATTGAGAGAGAGAGAGAGCTTGCGTTCTCTTCTCGAACTTCCGGTTTGCTGTATTGAATGAACGATGATGGGCTACTGCGTAACATACATGGGCAACTGCGTAACAGACATACATTGATAGATGTGGCATTCGCATCCCATTTCTTGATAGTTTGCAAACATTGTTGGACTGCTATATATTAACGGTATATAGGTGTGGTGTTCTAACGGCAGCTAGTGATTTATTACATTTGTTATAATGGTGGTATTGAAATATGCCAAACGTTGCACATAATCGCTCAATAATGTGATTTATCATTACCAGTATTATCCATTTTAATAAAATTATTGGAAAACAATTATTTCTGTCACATGGAAGACACCGTAGTCAACACGTTGAATAACATATGACGTGTGCAGTGGTGGACAACGTTTTGTAGTGTGATATAGGCGACAATGTGACATGTCTACCCTGTCATTCGATTCGATAAAAGCATGTGAATGACGTAGCACCAGTGCCGGATTAACAATGTGTATATGAAAGACGAAGATCGAGACGCACAGTGTTGGCTATGGATGTTACTGGAACATATACAGCGTGTGATGATAAAAAAAGAAAGTACAGTGTACAATGACGAATGACAAGTAAAGATTAGAGCACACATGCTTGCATACAAACAAACAAACAAACGTACAAACATACATGCATACATGCATACAAACATGCATACATACATACATACATACATACATACATACATACATACATACATACATACATACATACATACCTACGTACATACATACATACATACATACATACATACATACATACATACATACTTACATGCATACATACATACATACATGCATACATACATACCAGAAAATTATGCAAGAAATACAGCGTACAGTACAGTACACTACAGTAGAGTACAGTACACTACAGCACAGTACAGTACAGTAGAGTACAGTACAATACAGTACAGTACAGCACATCACAATACAGTATAGTACAGTAGAGTACAGCATAGCACAACACAGTACAGTACAGTACAGTAGAGTACACTATAGTGCAGTAGAGTGCAGTACAGTAGAGTATAGTACAGTACAGTAGAGTACAGTATAGCATAGCACAGTGCAGTACAGTGCAGTAGAGTACATTACAGTACAGCACAGCACAGTACAGTAGAATAGAGTACAGTACAGCACAGTACAATACAGTGTAGTACAGCACAGTAAAGTACAGTACAGCATAGTACAGTAGAGTACAGTAGAGTACAGTAAAGTACAGTAGAGTACAATACAGTAGAGTACAGTAGAGTACAGCAGAGTACAGTAGAGTACAGTACAGTACAGTAGAGAACAGTAGAGTACAGTAGAGTACAATAGACTTCAGTTCAGTACAGTACAGTACAGTACAGAATAGTACAGTAGAGTACAGTACAGTACAGTAGAGTACAGTAGAGTACAATAGAGTACAGTACAGGCCCTACAAGTGTTTATGAGCAAACAAAGAGTAACATCCAAATACTTTCCACCACCGAAGTTACCATCGGTTCTAGAAATGTCATCGGGGGAATAATCCCGTCTGACTGTACATCTGTTGAACTTTCTCAATAAATAATCCACTGTTTAAGCATTTTGGTGGTAGTGAAGTCCAGCAAAATATTGTCAAGATTAATTCGATTTTATGGGGACCCTTTTTGTGGGGGCCTGGCACGAGTGTTCTACTTGCGTCATGGTTAATCCAGTGTACTGGATTAACCATGTGTACTGGTTTATAACCAGTACTGTAAATGCTAGCAGCGTCAAACAAAATTAACAAATATCTCAGAAGAACGGGTTCGCATCTTGGTATTTTTACGGCACAGCCCTATTTGAGCAATTAATAAATATTGCATGATTAATTGAAATGTGGATGTTCGTGCGAGTGTACGTGAGTGCGTACGTGTGTGTATCATTCAATCAAGTAGAAGTCGCATTACATATATACTGCCATTCACTATTTCACACTTCATTCAATAATTTACATTCCATTCACAATTGTTTTTTATGTAAGAATCAAGGGAATGAGTCACCTTTGGTAACTAAAATGAAAAGCTTAATATGAAGCTATGAACACCTACGTCGTCATGCACACTGTGCGTAAGATGTATTACTGTGTATAATCCAATTAATGTAATAACAGTAACGAGTTCTTTGCTGTAGCAACGCCCCCATATGATGTAACAACTTGCCCCGTTTACGGGGATAGTAGTTACAGTCGACCGCGCCTGGGAAACTTCATATATCTACATAACTACAATACGGAATATCAATGGTACGGTACATCGTATTAACACGAATAATAAATTTAATGTATACGTTGACATAAATAATGCATCTAACATACTTTTCACAAAAGTGACTTTAACTGGAAATTGTAAAACTAGCCCCGGTCTCCCCTATACGCTCAACCCCTTTATGTGTTGAGTGATCTATTGGAGCGCTGTTTGGTTGCATCCAACCTACTTACGTAGTGGTGATTCACAGTTAGTTCTCGAACTGGAAGGGAACTCACACAAAGTCTACCGCAAGCAAGCTCTTCCAGTTGAATACTCTTTCGTAACACGAAACGGTAGTATTATGACACTGGTTTTTAAATGATTTGTATCTGGTGCAAAAAAAGAATGACTGGCGACACCAGACGAACTGCCTTGCTACGAACAATACACCACACGAGGTGCACATCCGGGCGGCATCCACACAACCGTGGTTGACTGAAGGAAATGCAAAAACTATATGTCGCCAAGTAGTTTTTCAAGACCTGATACCATCTAGCTCGGTTCCATCAAAGACATATCCGCAGCGCCCCTTGACGCCATGAGAAACATTGGCTAGCAAACTGACAAAGGACTGTCCATCAAGTAACTGTACATTTGTTTTGAAATGTCCATCGAGTAACTAATGTTACGTCTGCCGGTGGCCTGCCTGACCCACAAACGAATGCTACGTCTGCTGGTGACCTGCCTGATCCACAAACGAATGCTACGTCTGCTGGTGGCTTGCCTGATCCATAGCCGAATGCTACGTCTGCTGGTGACCTGCCTGATCCACAAACGAATGCTACGTCTGCTGGTGACCTGCCTGATCCATAGCCGAATGCTACGTCTGCTGGTGACCTGCCTGATCCACAAACGAATGCTACGTCTGCTGGTGGCCTGCCTGATCCACAGACGAATGTTACGTCTGCTGGTGGCCTGCCTGACCCACAGCCTAATGCTACGTCTGCTGGTGACCTGCCTGATCCATAGCCACCAACGATTGTTCAGTACATAAATTGTACTACAGAGCCTGTCAGCCGATAAGCTGACTTATTCCTTAGAAGCTTTCTATCCCGTCCGAAATAATGTTTAACTCGATTTCAGCTTTTCACACGATTCTTTTTTTTTACCGCTGATGTTCACTAAAAAAGGCTTACAGACAGACACAGATGCACACAGTCGACCACCGGCTTATCCTATCGATGGGATAATTTTTATGATGTGATATAGGATCAGACATTTATTGACTTTTTGGCGACTTCGTAAGAATGCGATGATGCAATTTCATTTGATACAAAGAAGCCACCAAATGTGAAGAACATTGTAAAAAGAAAAAGGGTAAAAATAAAAAAGTTAGCTACGACAACAGTTGAATCTAAGAATTCATGCTATAAATGTGGCGTGAATTTTGGCAGCAGAACTGATCCAAAATGAAACAAAGATTGGATTCAGTGCAAACCATCCTGTTTTTGTTTTCACGAATCGTGCGATGAAGAATGCGGCATTCTAGACGACGACAGCTTCACTTGTCAATCTTGTATTTAGCACTGCTCGGTTTCTAGTTAAGAGTTCTGTCTAAAATTTCAAATAAAATAATACAATGTTAACCTTGTAGCAAAATTGTATTATTATTTGTATATTTTCATATGCACATCCAATTATTATTATAAATACCAACAAGCACTAGGCATTACTTTTACACAGTATTTATAAAACAGACATACATACAGTTTGCACGCATACTCAAATTACCCGTCTCTTCGGGTAATATGAGCATTTTTCTAGGATAATTGTTTTTAATAATGCATTTTTGTTGTAAACCCACTAATGAACTTGTTGTGACTGTTTGAAACAGTATACGATGGTTTATTCCATGCACTATATATAAGACAATTCGGACATGAGTTTCACAAAATATTGGCCAAAACAAAACTATGCTTAAATATTCGACGTTACCCTATATTTAATAATTTAATGTTTTTGATATAAAACGCATGTATGGAAATGTTGACATGACCAATAACAGTTGTTCTTAAGACAACGTAATTTTTTGAAGCGATCGTATTTAAAATTAACGAAACAATAACAGGTGTTCTGCGGCATCTAGTCGTCAATGCGAGTAAAAATGTAAATTATGATGTGCTTGTTGCACCCAGTCGCATGCTAAGTTATAGTATTGTTTTGTACAACAGACAATTTTTTTTTATCGTATGTGAAGTGTTTACGGTGAAGACATGTAATTATTTCCAGCATATTTGACAGCCCGCACACTGTGGTCGTTCTGTTGCACGCAACAGAAAAAAAAATTTTTTTTATCGTATGTGAAGTGTTTACGGTGAAGACATGTAATTATTTCCAGCTTATTTGACAGCCCGCACACTGTGGTCGTTCTGTTGCACGCTATGACTAATCGGTCACAAAAACAGTTTGCATGTCGACGGGCAATTAGATTGGGAGCTCAAGGCTTTTATTTATATAAACGGCGCGAAAAGGTTTGACCCCATGGACTGGGGCGGGCGGGCGGGCGGGCGGGCGGGCGGGCGGGCGGGCGGGCGGGCGGGCGGGCGGGCGGGCGGGCGGGCGGGCGGGCGGGCGGGCGGGCGGGCGGGCGGGCGGGCGGGCGGGCGGGCGGGCGGGCGGGCGGGCGGGCGGGCGGGCGGGCGGGCGGGCGGGCGGGCGGGCGGGCGGGCGGGCGGGCGGGCGGGCGGGCGGGCGGGCGGGCGGGCGGGCGGGCGGGCGGGCGGGCGGGCGGGCGGGCGGGCGGGCGGGCGGGCGGGCGGGCGGGCGGGCGGGCGGGCGGGCGGGCGGGCGGGCGGGCGGGCGGGCGGGCGGGCGGGCGGGCAGAATCCACAACTGTTTCGTACAGATTATATTATTTTTCTTCAACGAGGCATTTTTATCGTTTGTGTCTAGGAAAACAATGACCAGCCGCGAACAACATGTCTGGGAATCCAACTTTCTGTCGTATATAGGAAGAAGGGGCGGGGGAGTTATTTTATATGTTAAAGAATCTATTCAGGCTTATGAAATAAAACTAGAAAGGGAAGCAGATTGCGATGAAGCTGTTTGGTGCAAAATTGTTTCAGGAAATTCAAAATTAACTATTGGATTAGTTTACCGAAGTCCAAACATAAACGAAGAGGACAACACAAAAATAAAAAACGCTATAAAGGAAGTTAGTAAAGGGGAATGTATCATAATGGGAGATTTTAACCATGGACACATACAATGGAATTCTCTAGAGAGCACAGGGATTGAGGATCAACAATTTCTATGTTTAATCCAGGATAGCTTTCTTACTCAGCACGTACTAGAACCAACCAGGGGAGAAAATGTATCAGATATAGTTTTGTCATCACAAAAAGAATTACTGGACAATGTAAAAATATTTGAACCAGGGGTTTAATAGTGACCATAATCAAATACGTTTTGACATCAATGTAAAATCAGAAAGTAAAAATAAGAAAACGTACAAGAGAAACTTCCACAAAGTTAACTACAAAGATATGAGAAAATACTTAGCAAAGCTAGATTGGAATAACATGCTGATGAATAAGACCGCAAATGAATGTTGGAATATTCTAAAATATGAAAATGAGAGTATCATCGATAAATTTGTTCCCTTACAAAAACAAGGAAAACGGTGTAGAAAGAAACACTTGTCAAAAGAGGCTATTAGAAAAATAGTCTTAAAACAAACTATGTGGAGGGTTTATAGGCGTACCAGAAAGGAAGAAGACTATGCAGACTAAGAACCTATGAGCAAAAACTAGCATGTAACATAACAAATGACAGCAAGAGTTTTTATGCATATGTCAGGAGTAAACAAAACGTACAAGACAAGGTTGAACCTCTAGAAGACAGTGCTGGAAATATAATATCACAGGGGTTTTTAATGGCGGAAGACCTAAATGGTTACTTCAGTTCAGTGTTTACCAAAGAAGATATTAGTTCATTACCAGTTGCTGATGCTAAATTTCAGGGGGCTAAATCTGACTATTTAGGACCGTTAGTTGTAACTCCAGAATTGATAGCTAAGAAAATAAAGGCAATGAAGGATAACAAATCACCGGGAGTGGATGGGATTCCTCCAAAATTACTAATGGAAACAGTAGATCAAATCAGTATACCACTTGCAATTCAACTTGTCATTAAAAGAGGGAGTTGTTCCGTTTGAATGGAAAGAAGCAAACATCATACCATTATTTAAAAAGGGTTCGAGAAATAAGTCAGAGAATTACAGACCAGTGAGTTTAACGTCAGTGATTTGTAAATTATTAGAAAGGTTAATTAAAGACCATATGGTGGCCTTCCTCGTTAAGCATAAATTATTAAATTCATCTCAACATGGATTCCTTAAAACGAGGTCATGCTTAACAAATATGTTATGTTTTTTGGAAGTAATCACTAAGTGGATAGACATGGGATCGCCAGTAGATATTATCTACTTAGATTTTCAGAAAGCTTTTGACAAAGTGCTACATCAAAGATTACTACTTAAATTAAAAGCCCATGGTATCGGGGATAGCATAACTGACTGGATAGAACAATGGCTGACTGACAGAAGACAACGAGTTGTAGTAGATGGAGAAGTATCAAATTGGAAATCGGTTTTGAGTGGGGTAATTCAAGGATCAGCATTAGGATCTATATTATTCTTAATTTATATCAATGACTTGGACGACAGTATAACAAGTAACGTACTGAAATTTGCGGATGACACAAAACTGTTTAGAAAGGTTAATACTGATGGTGATAAACAACATTTAGAAAACAATCTAGACAGATTAGTGAAATGGTCTGAGAAATGGCAGATGCTGTTCAATTTTGGGAAATGTAAATGCCTACATACAGGACACGGGAACTTGAATGTAAACTATAAAATGGGAGATACTGTTCTGGGTACTACTTTAAAAGAAAAGGACTAAGGACTTACAATAAGCGCTGATATGAAAGTTTCAGAGTAGTGTGGTATTGCAGCTTCAAAGAGTAATCAAATTCTTGGATTGATTAGAAGAAACATAACATACAAGGGAAAAAAGTTAATTATACCTCTTTATAAAGCAATAGTTAGACCTCATTTAGAATACTGTATACAAGCATGGAGACCATATCGTAAGAAGGATATAGATACGCTTGAACGCATACAAAGGAGAGCAACTAAAATGATTCCAGAACTTAGAGACCTTAGTTATGAAGAACGCCTGAAAGAATGTGGTTTAACAACTCTAGAAACAAGGAGGTTAAGAGGAGATCAGATTGAAGTTTTTGAGATATTGAATGGGTATGAAAATATTGATAGAAATTTGTTTTAGTTTAGTTTAATTTTAAAATTAGTAAAGGATCAATGTAGATTGGACATCAGGAAGCACTCGTTCTCACATAGGACAATAAATGAATGGAACAAATTGTCTACATATTGTGTAACTGCTAGCAGCGTGAATATGTTTAAAAAGAAGGTTGACACATATCTCAGGAGGGCGGGTTATAAGTAGGTGAACATTGTTGGACTCTCGAAAAGCCAATGGCTTCCTTGTCCACTTGCCATCTGTGCCTTTGGCTTGGATGGCAAATCTTGTTAAATCTTGTTAAATTTGTTGTAAAACTATAGGGTTCAGCCTACTGTTACGTTTCCCACTGACGACCATATTAACATTTTGCATGATTATAAGAAAACGAGACCATCAAAACTTCTGAAAATTATCACCTGCTGTTATCATCATATCATTGATATGGTGATCGAGTTTAGTCAACGTCTCAATCTTCTAACTCGTTTAAAATGCATGAACGTGCTACACCCGTCAATATTGACCAATTTCTGCATGAATTACTACGCAGACGTGCCTTGTGGCTAAAAAATTGCCAAAAATCCTTCTGGCTATTGAAATCATCTAAGAATCCACAGTTACACTGATAACATGTTCTACCAGCAAACTTGCCAAAGTGCCTGGATAATATGCCATTATGTCAGATGATATGATTTTTTAAATTTACACATATCTCAAATTACTGTGCCCTACATTCGTGTGTAACACACCAGGAAGTCTATCTGAGGCATGGTCCCTATAATCTCGAGAGAGAGAGAGAGAGAGAGAGAGAGAGAGAGAGAGAGAGAGAGGAGAGAGATAGAGAGAGAGAGAGAGAGAGAGAGAGAGAGAGATAGAGAGAGAGAGAGAGAGAGAGAGAAAGAGAGAGGAGAGAGATAGAGAGAGAGAGAGGGAGGGGGGGAGGGAGGGAGAGAGAGAGAGAGAGAGGAGACATGACAGAGAGAGAGAAAGAGGGTGAGAGAGAGAGTATTGAGAGAGAGAGAGAGAGAGAGAGAGAGAGAGAGAGCTTGCGTTCTCTTCTCGAACTTCCGGTTTGCTGTATTGAACGAACGATGATGGGCTACTGCGTAACAGACATACATTGATAGATGTGGCATTCGCATCCCATTTCTTGATAGTTTGCAAACATTGTTGGACTGCAATATTTTAACGGTATATAGGTGTGGTGTTCTAACGGCAGCTAGTAATTTATTACATTTGTTATAATGGTGGTATTGAAATATGCCAAACGTTGCACATAACAATGTGTGTGTGCGTGCGTGCGTGCGTGCGTGTGTGTGTGTGTGTATGTGACTGTGTGTGTGTGTGTGTGTGTGTGTGTGTGTGTGTGTGTGTGTGTGTGTGTGTGTGTGTGTGTGTGTGTGTGTGTGTGTGTGTGTGTGTGTGTGTGTGTGTGTGTGTGTGTGTGTGTGTGTGTGTGTGTGTGTGTGTGTGTGTGTGTGTGTGTGTGTACAGTGACGAATGACAAGTAAAGATTAGAGCACACATGCTCGCATACAAACAAATAAACATACATAAATACATACATACATGCATACAAACATGCACACATACATACATACATGCATACATACATACATACATGCATACAAACAAACATGCATGCATACATACATACATGCATACATACATGAATGCATACATACATACATACATACATGCATGCATGCATGCATTCATGCATACATACATACATACATACTAGAAAATTATGCAAGAAATACAGCGTACAGTACAGTACAGTGCACTACAGTACAGTACAGTACAGTACAGTACAGTACAGTACAATAGAGTACAGTGCAGTACAGCACATCACAATACAGTACAGTACAGTAGAGTACAGTAGAGCACAGTATAGTACAGTACAGTACAGTACAGTACAATACAGCACAGTAGAGTACAGTACAGCACAGTACAGTACAGTAGAGTACATTACAGTATAGCACAGCACAGTACAGTAGAACACAGTAGAGCACAGTACAGTACAGTAGAATAGAGTATAGTACAGTACTGCGCAGCACAGTACAGTAGAGTACAGTAGAGTACAGCACAGCACCGCACAGTACAGTAGAGTACAAAAGAGTACAATATAGTACAGTACAGTAGAGTAGAATACAGTACAGAACAGTAGAGTACAGTAGAGTTACTACAAGTGTTTATGAGAAAACAAAGAGTAACATCCAAATACTTTCCACCACCGAAGTTACCATCGGTTCTGGAAATGTCATCCTGTGAATAATCCCGTCTGACTGTACATCTGTTGAACTTTCTCAATAAATAATCCACTGTTTAAGTATTTTTGGTGGCAGTGAAGTCCAGCAAAATATTGTCAAGATTAATACGATTTGATGGGGACCCTTTTTGTGGGGGCCTGGCCTGAGTGTTCTACTTGTGTCATGGTTAATCCAGCATTGCATAGCACATTGTCTTATAGAAAACTTTGTAATGTCAAAGTATGGAATAATGTTTCTGAGCGATAATGTGGCGTATATGAAAATTAAACAAATATGTGCAGATTATCCACTCCATCACTTCACATAATATGATGGAGGGGATATATTCAGCTTTACTCGCTGAAATGTGACGGAGTGGGTTGTGATCGAGTGAAGAATTTAAATTCATATTTCAATTTCTACGCCACACCACCGCTCAGAAAAAACAATTTATTTTATAACATGACATTATAAAGTAATCTTTGAGGTAACGTGCTGTATCATTCACATGTTTATTCAATCGCGTGACAGAATAGACAGTCATGTGTAGCTTTTCCCTATTAGTTATTAATTGCAAAAAGTTAAATTTTATTTACCTCAAATGCTGCGAAACATAATTGATTTGACGAGATACCGAAATCCAATTATGTCGTCGACGGTTGCACAAATGACTACTCTGGCTAACGATTTTAAATTGTATTATTTCCCAATGTATCCACAAGGGATTGATAGAAATACGAGCGTGTCGTTTGGTGGAGGTGTGGTGTAGTTCGGCAATCGTAGCGACCCCTGGCGAATGATGGCAAATCAAAATGGCATTTCCGGAAGACGATGTGACGTCACAGAACGAGGAAACGCCCTCGCAAGACAGTAGAACGCAACTGCGTGTCCAACGGTGCTGTTTGCTACCCGCGCTTTTCGGCAGCGGAACCCCACATCTATGTTACCGTATGGATAAGACTGGCATTAACTAAACAGTACAATGCATGCCATTTTCAACTTCCGAGAGACAATATCGCTAATTGCAGTGCCGTTGCTGCTCCTGCCTTTGCCGCTGGCAATTCAAACAGAAGTGAGTGGCGAAGAGACATTAATGAGACACTAGGCCTAGTCTAACGCCACTCAGTGTAATAACCATAACAACAACAACAACAACAACAACAACAACAACAACAATAACAACAACAGCAAAAACAACATGCAAAAAGGCGAATACAAAAGTGTACAGGATGTCCAAAACGCGTTGATGGGCTGATTAACTACACCGATACGTGCACCACATTGTATTACGCAGGCAAAAAACATTATGACTGATCCAGTTGAAACCGGATGAACGTTAGTGTAGAAACCGTTGCTGTAATACCATCAAAACAATCAGTTTTTGTATCTTCAATCCATTTGGGGACTAAATAATTCTTTTGAACTTGTTTGTCGTGTAACCTTTACTAATGTAACATTCCGACAGACAATGAAAATTAAAGGGTAGTCACATTGCACGTTCACATAGTTGTGAAAACACAATTTCAGAACAAAGCCTGCTCAAAGAAACTGCGTTGTTACAGAACGAAGGAAACATTGTATGCTCACGTATGCAAACCCAGCCAAAGCGCTTCTCTGGCTCGGGAATCGACTTCGTGAGAGGTTGGGTCGTTAAAATGGACACTTTTGTTGTCCAACTCAAAAGTAGCGTTGCGTGCATGTGCCCCGGGGAAACATCACAGTTCAGTGACAACGATAAATGCTCGGTTTGTTGCAGCCGGCAGTATGCGCGTACACAATCCTGATCGTTGTTGGTTACTGGGTGACGCACGCGGTGCCCTTAGCCACCACCGCACTGGTTCCAACTATGATCATGCCGCTGTTTGGAGTCGTCAACGCGAAAACGCTCTGCAAACTGTATATGCAGGTGACGTTGTTGTTGCTCTCCTTATCCCCGAAGTCCGGGGCGAGGCTGGCGTCGATACTGGTCCTCGATTCTCTTCGTCACCTTCCGTCACTGATCCCGTTTCATCGCCGTCGCCACCACCTGTATTCACTCCCCCATCCGCGCTCTTATTATTCACTCCCCTATCCCCGCTCTTGTTCTCCACGCCCCTTATCCCCGCTCTTGTTCTCCATTCCCCCATCCCCGCTCTTGTTCTCCACTCCCACTAACATGCTCTTGTTATCCAATCCCCCTATCCCCGCTCTTGTTCTCCACTCCCCCTATCTCCGCTCTTGCTCTCCACTCCCCCTATCCCCGCTCTTTTTCTCCATTCCCCCATCCCCGCTCTTGTTCTCCACTCCCCCTATCTCCGCTCTTGTTCTCCACTCCCCTATCCACGCTCTTGCTCACCACTCCCCCTATCCCCGCTCTTGTTCTCCACTCTCCCTGCTCTTGTTCTCCACTCCCCCTATCCCCGCTCTTGTTCTCCACTCCCCCATCCCCGCTCTTGTTCTCCACTCCCCCTATTCCCGCTCTTATTCTCCAACCTCCTCCCAGTCTCGCCAAATCTTTCTCCACACAGTCCCTCACTGACACTGAATACCTACAACTTTGATGTGTCGTTGCCATAGCATCAGGCGGCGAGCCAGTTCGTTTTCAACTGGCTCCTGAGGATCGTGGGAATTGATGTTCGGAACTCAGTGTCGTATATATGGCGTCTTCACGTAGCCCGTGTCCTGCAATCGCCATTGCTATGTCCAAGCTTGTTAACATATGCAAATGAATATGAATGTTTCACATTTTAATGGTGCTCATTTGAATGCACATTCAAATGCAGACGTGAAATTCTCAATGAGTTTGCAATTGAATGTGTACCCTAAGCATTTGATTTTTAAAATGCCAACCAATTGAACACGTAATTGCGTAATAAATAATTATTATTGTTAGATTCTGCACCTGACATACAGTTTCATATTACAGCTTCACATTATGTATCATGTGTAGTTGTTTGATTATTACTCATCGTTAATAAAATCTTCATTTACAACTGTAATAAAAACAAAACATTTGAAATTAATTCAAATGGATTTGCAAATGCCTAACCAAAAATATGTGCATTTGAACGCGACCCCAAAACATTTCCAATTGCATGCGATCTTGCAAAATGGCATTTGTAATAGCATTTGAATAAATTTAAACATTTGCATTTGCATTCGAATGCGTTGACACGCATTGCATTTGTTGACAAGTCTGGTTCTGCCTCAGAGACGGTGCTGACGCATGTTGCAGGAAACCAATTTCTTGGCCTTCAGTTGTCTGCTACTCACGATTGCCATCGAGAAGTGGAATCTCCACCGACGAGTCGCGCTCAGAGTGTTAACACTGGTCGGCGTAACACCGAGGCGGTGAGTGTCTAATGATGATGATGTCTGAATGTCTGTGTACTTTTAGGTCTCGCTTTAGTATTAAGGTTCATACAGTTTTACAGAACAGTAGCCTCGTCAGTAACATGGTGTTTAATTATACAGCAAATACAATGTCAGAATAAAGATGGTAATAATAATAATACTAATAGCGCCGGTATCCGACAAGACAAAGCGCTTGTGGCGCTTTGTTCCATTGTAAGAGCTAATTTTGGGCAGCAGCCAATTCAGGGCCCGTCCTTCACAGAATTGGACCTTTTCTTCCATTGTGATAGACACCGGATAGCAGAGACCCAAGACTTTTAGTGTCTCACCCGAAACACACGGGCAACGTGGGGTGAACGAAATTGTCCAAGCTTCGAAACGGCAGCAGGTAGACTCGGACCCCGACGCTCTAACAGCCACAGCGCCTCACAAGCATGTCCGATTGAACCTTTCGCTGAATATCTATTCAAAAAGTTATTTATGCAGAAGAACAAGGGTTAACATGGAAGTGATTGTAGATACAGAAGGTCTGCATCAATTCGACTGAAACACCCACTGGTATTAGTCTACAGACACATAGCATTATATATCGTGATTCTGTGACAATAACGTCAAGGAACATAATGATGGTTCCAGAGGAAATTACCGCACACTTTCTGTTTGGCTGTTATTTTGCGCATGTATATCTTGAGTATTACGAGCTGAGCCATCACGCCTTCTCGGTGTGCCGGGACATGTACACGAGGGGTCTCTGAACCATAATATAAATTGATGTGTTTTGTTGAGAGAATGAACTCACCCAGTTTTGGACATAATAAATGGGTTGACTGCCCCGGGCCTGCCTTGGCCGCAAGAGGTCGGAAGTTGAATGTTAGGACATCTTAGTGGGAGAGAGAGAGAGAGAGAGAGAGAGAGAGAGAGAGAGAGGGGGGAGATAAAGAGAGGTAGAGATAGAAAGAGAGAGAGAGAGAGAGAGAGAGAAAAGAGAGAGAGAGAGAGAGGGAGAGGGAGAGGGAGAGGGAGAGGGAGAGGGAGAGGGAGAGGGAGAGGGAGGGAGTCGGAATTGTAATATAACTATGCGACAATAAAACGTGTTTGCTATGAAAATAGCTTTATTGACAGTGAGTCTATTCATGTCCACTTCTGTAAATCGGCCAGTGATGAAAGTGATTGCTTTGTAGGTATGATCTTGAGTTAGTGACGGATTCATTGAAGTGGGGGAGGTGAATTAGACTTACGAAATAGTAGTACAACAGCCTAATTACAATAACGCCAGTTGACTACAACCCGTTTCAAGCAAATCACATTTAATTTATACATCGCTACCCGTGGCTACTAGGTACTTTGTTGTAAAAGGTCAGTTTTGATAATAGCGGTCATTTGCCGATAGGGTGCCACGTGGCAATGATAAGAAAAAGCTAATTACTTGATTTAATATAGATGTGACAGGTGAAATATCAAGCTACTGGCGGAACTAAATGATTGGCTTTACGAAGGGGATATATTATATAGCATCCAACTGACCATATATACGTTAACCTACGTGGGAAGAATTGTTATAAAGAATCGTATGAACAAGGCCAGATGATCGGTTTTTTTTTCAGACTAAATCTGTATGGAGATCCAATATATATACTCTTGAAGAAAGCTTCTGAGGCTTCTTCTATTATATGGCTCAGAATACTGGCGTATGGCGGAAACATATCTAAGACGACTTTCAACCTTCCACGCGGGAATGCCTCTGAAATCTAATGCATATTCTAAATAATAAAATAATACATTTCTTATATAGCGCCGCATCCAAATAATTGTTCTGCGGCGCTATGCAATCCTGAATACTTTTTAAATAAAATCATGCACATTTACATTACTAATGTTCATAAATCTGCAATTATTGCTTGTAAATACAATAAAATATATTGTCTAAGTAAAAAAGTTAAAACTAATAAAAACATGGGTAAATAAAAGCATAACAATGACATGCATAATAGATAAATGAATAAAAAGATAAATTAATAAAAAGAATAAATAGTTATTGTAATTAATTAATTAAACTCAAAATAATGTTGAAGAAGGTGTTTTTAGAGCCACCTTGAACTGCCAAACACTCGTGCATTGGTGCACTGTGATGGGCAGTTCATTCCATGCCCTTGGAGCTGAACAAAAGAAAGCTCGTTCTGCGATTTTAGTGCGGGAAGTTGGTTGTTTAAGGAGCAGCTTGTCGGATGAGCTTAGAGAGCGAGTCGGGCAACAAGGAGAGAGAAGTGCAGATAAGTATAGAGGTGCGATTCCGTGAAGGCATTTGAAAGTGATGCGGCATTTTACTGGAAGACAGTGCAACTCCAAGAGCATGGGCGTGACATGGTCGCGTTTCGAGAGAATCATTATGACACGAGCACAGGCATTTTGCACTCGCTGAAGTTTACCAATTAAAGTCTCTAATAGTCCATGAAGGGACTATCGCAGTAGTCAATGCGCGAGATGACTAGGGCATGTAGAAGTTGTTTCGTGTGCTCATGGCTTAAATAACGACGAATGCGTCCAATGCTGTGCAGGTGGTAGTATGCAGCCCGAGAAATGTTTGTCTCATGTCGTTCAAGGTGAGTGAGTCGAAGGTTACTCCCAGGTTTCTGGTGTGCGTTGTTGGCAATATACGAGCGTTGCCGACCGCTACACAACCAGGAAGAACTTGCTGGTTTGCTGACTTCGGGTGAATGACGAGGAACTCTGTCTTGTCATCGCTGAGTATCAGCATGTTGATCTTCATCCAATGACGAATACTGGCGACGCAAAGTTCCATCTTTGCGACGACAGTCTCAGGTGATGCATCATCAGTCAGGGTGAATTCTCGAAACAGCTGGGTGTCGTCAGCATAAAGATGGCAAGCTATGCCATGGTGTTTAAGTAGCGACGCGAGAGGAGTCATATATATTGTACACAGCAGTGGCCCGAGAACAGACCCCTGCGAGACGCCGCAAGTCAGTTAATGATGTTTCGACTGTTCACCGCCACTTGAGACCGTGTATTGTCTGTGTTGTAGGTAGGCAGCCAACAACAACAGGCATTGTCCGTATGGTGTTACTGAGTGTGTTTAGGAGAATGTCATGGTCAATTGTGTCGAATGCTGCAGTTAGATCAAGTAGCAGCAGCACCACACCTTGGCATTGCACCGGATTACATAGTTGTGCACATGCAGGAGTGCTGTCTCAGTGCTATAGTTATCTCGGTAGGCTGATTGTAACGGCATGTGCAAGTTGTTTTCGCGCATATGTGCAGTCAACCGGTTTGCCACAATCCTCTAGACTAGCTTCAATAAAAAGCACCAGTTGGAAATAGAGCGATAGCTTTTAAGGGTTTCACTGTCAAGGTATGTTCTTTTTCAAGATGGGTGTGATGATAGCAGCTTTCATTTCGTCAGGCATTCCTTCCAGCAAACACTTGTTGATGATGGTCATGATAGTTGTTGCCAACACATTTGAGCACTTCTTATTTACCAACTTTGAAGGCATAGTATCATGTTTGTAAGTCTTCGATGAGGACTTGCTTAGTAGGCGCACGGTCTGGTCTAGTGTGATTGGTTCGAAAGTAGTGAGATGGCATTCTGTGGCAAGGTGATCTGTACTAACAGGTTCGGTACTCGTAGCATGGGGATGTGGCTCTTGTAGCTTGGTGCGAATAATCTTGGCTTTATCATCAAAGTAGTGTGCGAAATCATTGGCGAGCAATTCAGCGCACTCGTAGGTTGGTAGTGTTGTTGTGTTCCCACGATGCAGTAACTTGTTTGTGATGTTGTAGAATTGTGCCTGGTTCCGCACATCGGAGAGCTTTTCCTTGTAGTGGTTCTTCTTAGCTTCACTGCACATGTTATTGACTTTGTTTCTCTGATTTAGGAACATTTCTCTGTGCACTGATAACCGTGTATTCCTGCATTGAGTCGGTTGCGTTTCCTTTCGCCACTTTTACATCGACGTTGTACCATGGCATGTCATTCTTCATGGTGATGGCGAGCTCTCTAGCAGGAGCGTGCTGGTTAAGAATCGCCAGTAGTGTATTGTTGTAACACGAAAATGCCTGTGCTGTCGACTGGTCGGCCTGCTCTAGCAGACCAGAGCAAGTAATGTCCTGTCAAAATTTCTGATGATTGACGGCTTTCTGGTTTCGTACAATTAGTATTCGTTTTGATGGAACTGCAGTTATAAAAGGAATCGTGAAAATGAGAGTGAGTTTATAGATTAATCGCAGGAGATATAGAACAAAGGCAGTTCTTCACGTCGTGTTATGATTACGTCAAGAATATGTCCCTTCTTGTGAGTTGGCAACGTGCTGTTGATGGTTCGCTGCAGAAAGTATTAATTTAGTGTATGCAGTGGTAGGATTGTCAATGTGAAAGTTAAGATCCCCGACGGGCAGCAAATATCCGGAAGAAAGTGTGAGATCGTCTAGAATATCAGCAAGCTCTTTCAGAAACACAGAAATATTCGGCTATTTACTTTTTGGCGGAGGTCTATAAACAGCCATAAGTCGCAAATGATTGAGGCCGATTTTGATTAGACAGACTAAGTATTCCGGTGACCTGTATGTTAGCTGCTTCGTGACAGTCAGTGCCATAGTTTCCTGGAGTATAACGGCGACTCTCCCGCTTCGCGCGTTGGCGAGCAGTACGTTTTATCGCAGCCCCGTAGACATCAGGGGGGTCGTTGTTTCCCAATACAGGCTACAGGGTTCATGCTCGCGCGCGCACACACACACACACACACACACACACACACATCACACAAACACACTCACACACACACACACACACACACACACACACACACACACACACACACACACAAAATTGTGAATTATGAAAAACGCAGTCACATATCCAGGTAAAAATTTATGAGAAGTAAAAATTTTTGAAAAGTATAGTCGCATGTCGAAGTATAAATTGATGTCAGATAAGCGCAGTCAAATGTCGAGATCGAGTGTGATCATTCCCAGAAATTATACAAGACTTTGTGCTGAATAAGAGGGAGATTGAGGGGCACACATTGTGCAAGTTTAGACCAGTATCAATTAAAGAAAGTTAGCAGTACAAAATGCTAGTTTCATGTCTTGTTGTATACACACACCTTTGTCTGCACTATGCTTTGCAACTAACCTGAAAAGTTCATTAATTAAATGAGAATTAACTAATAAATTTTCCAATTAAATAAAATTAACCTCATACATTTTTCACGTCAATAAACTAAAATAAAATTAACCTCACACATTTCTCAGGTCCACTAAAGTACGAATTAATTTTTATTCAATTAACTATAAAATCATGTGTTGGTAGAAATGTGTACATTTAAAAAAAACAGTTCTAAAAACACAAGACTTATAACAGAAACGTGTTTTGTAACTTCATGGGGCATTTGATTACATTTTAGAAGTTGTAGATAACATTCTGAAAGGGTTGAAAAGTTGTGGTTGAAGATTTGCAGGTGGGTGGTTTCCTCCTATATTCACCCACTAAATTAATAAAACCGGGCAACTACATACATCATTTCTATGCACCAAGTTGGTATTTATGCAGTGTTTTATACTATATCATTAGGTTTCCCCATTACACACTAGCATTTAAATTTGTATACATTATTTATTATCCATCACTAGAATTGGCATGATTTTAGTTAAGTTGGCGGTGTAAAAAGATACCGAATTGAAGGTATATTACATTTCTCTACATCTCCCCATTAACAGTTATAATGTACACACGAAAAAATTATAGATGCGTAGGTCTGATGGCCCCACAGCTGAATATTCGGCTATTAATTTTTTGGCGGAGGTCTATAAACAGCCACAAGTCGCAAATGATTGAGGCCGACTTTGATTAGATATATTAAGTATTCCGGTGAACTGTAGGTTAGCTGCTTCGTGACAGTCAGTGCCATAGTTTCCCGCTTGGCTGCAAGTTGCCAGCCCCATATATTTACTTTAAACAGAGATTTGCTGAAGCCATGGTTAGCCAACAACTTATCACCACCAGAGGACATTCTAGACCTTCCCTCCATTTCACAGATGCCTGAAGTACCATACCCAGTTGGTACAGTGCATTTGTATTCTCTGGTGATCTCCCTCCCATTCGCACATGCCTGAACCTAATCTCTCATTAGTGACTGGAATAGTGATTGCAAGCCTTCTGAAAACACCTAGATAACATGGCTATGAACTAGCCAGTACAATCAACTGTTAAATGAGCATTTACTTGAGAGTTAATTGGGAATTTGTCAATTAAACTAAATTAATCCCTTTTGGGAAGCTTAATTAATTTAATGAAATTAGCCTTTCTGGAAAAGTTAATTAATTAAATTAACTTGAGTTCATGTATTTAATAAATTAACAATTGAAATAAACCCATGCCTGATGCTTTGCATGTGTATTATGAATATGTGGAGGCCATATAGCAAGCCACCACAACAAAGATAATAATTGGCTTGCTAACTCTGCATCGTTTCAGTGAGCAGATATTTTGTTAAACCATAAAATGTTCTGCTTACAAGCCTTCATGTTGTTTGAATAACGGCTTATCGACTTGGTAACACATTTATTGCTACAATAAGATTCTGTTTCAAACAAATCAGTGAGTTGCATAATATAATATTAGATTTGAGTCCCCCTCTGAAAAGTATGAACCCCCAATAATATGAAGATAATATCATAATGTTTTAATAAATTTGAACCTCACTTTTTAAAAAATATGTGAAACCGCTTCTCCTCAAAAGCGTGAATCCCTCCCCCAATATTATTTAGTATTTTTCATAAACGTGAACTCCCCTTTCCAAAAAGTGAACCCCCTTCTCAAAAGCGTGAACTTTGATATTATGAAGATAACATTATTTTCATAAAGGTGAACCCCCCTCTTTTTAAGAAATGTGAACCCCCGTCTCAAAAGCATGACACTTCCCCTCTAAAGCGCGAGTCCCCGCCCCCCCCCCTAAAACGCATGAATCCACCAATACTATATAAATAATAATAACAAGAGGTACAGCAAAGCAGCGTTTCTCAACCGGGGGGCCTCGGCCCACTGTGGGGCCGCAGAGAGCTGCCAGGGGTCCGGGAGATGGCAGGGGAAAATTATAGTTTTAAATTACCTGGTAAAATAAAACAAAATTAAAGTTTCTGACCTAACTATGAAAACGACCACTCATAGCCGCCACCAAACTTATCCTCGTGTATCTGTAAATTTACTACCGTATAACGATCGAAAAATGAAGACTAAGCGCAAAGCTCCACGATTACCATACACAACAGTTTCGCAATAGTTTCACAGTGAATCCGCAAGGTGCAGCGCCTCTTGCGGATTCATTGTGCAGCTTTGCGGCTAACGTTTTGGTGCTGTGCATCGTCAAACGGAGAAGAAAATGGACACGTGTATTACTTGTCCATCCTCCTCAAAACAAGTGCCAGCAAATACAAGCTGACATATTGATATACTGTGACATTTATTTAATTATAGTATGTCTGTTTGATTAGTAACAGTTAACAAACAGTGTAATGGCACTTGCAACAGTAAACACCTTTTCTTCTAATGTTTAATAAACACACATACATTTTAAAAGCAATAATTTTTAACATCATTTTAGCGAAAGGGCGGGGGATGCCATATTTTATGTGGGGGGGTTCCTGGAATTTTGAGTTGGACACAGGGAGGCCTTGGAGGCAAAAGGGTTGAGAGCAGCTGCAACAAAGGACTGCTAACATTAACAAAGTTAACATGACTTAAGAAGATGGAGATGGATCAGCCATGTTTTATGAAAGGATTATGATAATGCCAAAATAGCCTGAGATAGACACCCGAAGGAAAACGAAAATGAGGACACCCAGAACAACATGGAGACATGTGGAGGGGGAATTACAGGAAATGTACCTTTTGCGGGCCGACATACGTAGAGATGTCCTATGCGCCAGGAGCTGCTAAGGGGACCAAGCAAGTAAGTAATACTACTGGCGTTTTAGGTTATTGACATTCTTCATGACCATGACGGCAATTATATCGATATTCATCTCTAACACTGCCACGGCATCACTGATCATCCCGTTCGTGCACGGAGTCCTCATTACTCTCGACGATGACATTTCGCGGCGGTACAACATCAAATTGGACGACAAGGGCAACATCGTAGGTAAATATCTGTCAGGTGGGACAACACCAAATTGGACGACAAGGGCAACATCGTAGGTAAATATCTGTCAGGTGGGACAAAACCAAATTGGACGACAAGGGCAACATCGTAGGTAAATATATGTCAAGTGGGACAACATCAAATTGGACGACAAGGGCAACATCGTAAGTAAATATCTGTCATGTGGGACAACATCAAATTGGACGACAAGGGCAACATCTTAGGTAAATATCTGTCAGGTGGGACAACATCAAATTGGACGACAAGGGCAACATCGTAGGTAAATATCTGTCAGGTGGAACAACACCAAATTGGACGACAAGGGCAAAATGCAGCAGCCCCAACTTCCAGCGTACTTACGTGCGTGCGTGTGTGCGAGTTATATTGCAACTCTGGATTTGCATGCATGTATGGATGCATATATATATATATATATATATATATATATATATATATATATGTGTGTGTGTGTGTGTGTGTGTGTGTGTGTGTGTGTGTGTGTGTGTGTGTGTGTGTGTGTGTGTGTGTGTGTGTGTGTGTGTGTATGTGTGCATTATAATTTGTATTTTCATCATGTGTCATCGGTTATACGTATAATTATGCATAGACATTGTTATTGTTGATTATTCTGGTGTAAATTTGTGGATTTGTTACAGACGTCGGCACTGTCGACGACATTGTTGAAGAAAGCGACACGAGGTCTAACGCTTTATATTTTGTTTGAACCCTCAAATGATTATGATTCATGGCCATAACATGCTTACATTGCATGCTGAACAGCAAGGTCGATATTCACAAACAGAAAACGGTTAACTTGTGTTTTTAATGTGATCCATTAAAACACATTTAGGCAGTCATTATATTAGAACACAACATGACACAGTTTTAACTACATAACACGATGTTGCGCTAAAAACGACAATACTTCGTACTGCGGGGGTGGCTACTCGGTCACCACACTTATATTACAACTTTGGATTTGTACATTGGATTTAGACTGACCGACCACATCCAAACGCACGCACGGAATCTGGTGAGGATGAACAAGGCACTGCGACTGTGCGTGCCTCTCGCGGCTACTCTCAGCGGCATGGCGTCACTCGCTGGCACACCGACAAACGACGCACTGTATAACTACGTCAGCAAGTACGGCCCAGTTCGTTAAAGGTCCCTCCTCAATTCGAGTTCTTCGCTCGTCTTATTTCAGACTCAATTCGATAAATCAAACCTGCCTAGTATCCACTACGAGTCTACGACCACGCCCGTAGCCAGTTTTTTTTTACGACATTCTTAATCAACTCCAGGAGGATGCCACAAGTTTACACGGGTGTCATATTTTCCCAAACAAACTCCAGGAGGCATTACAAGTTCCTATGGGGTGGTAATATTTTTTTTAACACAGGATGCCACAAGTATTGTGCACAAAGCACTATTTATATATTAAATTATTTCATAAAATAATGTAAAATAGTGATTAATTCCTTTAATTTGCATTGAGATCGAAAGAAAAATATAAAGATACACACACACATAAGCACGCACGCACGCACGCACGCGCGCCCCCACCACAACCACACACGCCCGCACGCACGCACACACACACACACACACACACTTCAAATTTGTATGTCAAAATTTATGAAAAGTCACATGTCTAAGTCTAAATTGATGTAAGAAGCGCAGTCGAATGTTGAGAGCAAGTGTTATGAGATCAAGTGTTATGCAAGCCTTTGTACAGAGTAAGAGAGGCGCATAATGCTACCTGAGCTGTGAATGAACAACAGATCATTGTGCAAGTTTTGACCAGTATCAATTAAAGAAAGGTAGCTGTACAAAATGCTGGTTTCATGTATTGCTGTATACACACCCACCTTTGTGTGCACTATGCTTTGCTTGATAGTTAATTAATTAAATTACAATTAACTCATAAATTCTCCAATTAAATCAAATTAACCTCATACATTTTTCAGGTCAATTAAATTAAATTAACCTCACACATTTCTCAGGTCAATTAAATTAACAATTAATTTTATTCAATTAACTATTAAATCATATTTTGGTAGAAATGTTTACACTTTTAAAACAGTTCTAAAAGCACAATACTTATAACAGAAATGTGTTTTGTAACGTTATTGGAAAGAGATTTGCTCATACAATATTTACATGCAAAGACTTTACTTCACGGGAAATTTGATAACATTTTAAAAGTTGTAGATACTTAAAAAAAAATCTTAAATGGTTGAAAAGTTGTGGCTGAAGATTTGCAGGTGTGGGGTTTCCTCCTATATTCAACCCCAACCAAAGTAACAAAATCAGGTATGTGTGTTTGTGTATGTGTGTGTGTGTGTGAGTGTGTGCGTGCGTGCGTGCGTGCGTGCGTGCGTGCGTGTGTGTGTTATGAATATGTGGAGGCCATAGAGCAGATATTTTTTGAAACCATAACATTTTCTGTTGTTTGAATAACGGCTTAGCGACTGTCCGCACATTGTTTACTGCTCTCTGGCTGTCTGTTGCCAATTGACCACACGTAAGGTGATTTGTTAATACATGTATAGTTAGATTAAGATTCTGTTTCAAACAAATCAGAGAGTTGTATAATATATAATACATTGTAAGATTTGAACCCCCCATCTGAAAAATGTGAACTCCCCAATAATTTTAAGATAATATTATAACGTTTTAATAAATGTGAACCCTCCTTTTTCAAAAATGTGAAGCCACTTCTCAAAAGCGTGAACCCCTCCCCAATATTATTTAGCATTTTTCATAAACGTGAACCCCCCTTTCCAAAAAGTAACCCCTTCTGAAAAGCGTGAACTTCCCAATAACGAAGATGATATTACTTTCATAAAAGTGAACCCCGTTTTCCAAAAATGTGAACCCCCTTCTCAAAAGCATGAACACCCCAATAATATTTAGATAATATTATTTACCCCGATTGGTCATAAATCAGCGGGAAAATGACATGGGTGGCTCCGACTCTATATGCTATAACATAAGGGTATTCACCCTTTAGCAAGTTACCCTATCAAACTCATTGCTTTCGATACTTTTGACGAAAATACGCACTTATCAAACCGACTGCGAATAATATTTAAAGTATTAACACAATAACACTTAAAGTACTGACACAATAACACTTAAAGTATTGACACAATAACACTTAAAGTATTGACACAATAACACTTAAAGTATTGACACAATAACACTTAAAGTATTGACACAATAACACTTAAAGTATTGACACAATAACACTTAAAGTATTGACACAATAACACTTAAAGTATTGACACAATAACACTTAAAGTATTGACACAATAACACTTAAAGTATTGACACAATAACACTTAAAGTATTGACACAATAACACTTAAAGTATTGACACAATAACACTTAAAGTATTGACACAATAACACTTAAAGTATTGACACAATAACACTTAAAGTATTGACGCAATAACACTTAAAGTATTTACACAATAACGCTTAAAGTATTGACACAATAACGCTTAAAGTATTGACACAATAACACTTAAAGTATTGACACAATAACACTTAAAGTATTGACACAATAACACTTAAAGTATTGACACAATACAGATATGAATGTCAACGAACCTGATTCACGATGGGCTAAATCAACTGAAGAGGGAGTTAGAAGGCAGTGTGCAACTGTAAACATAACATGAAAACACGCACGCACGCACGCACGCACGCACGCACGCACGCACGCACGCACGAACGCACACACGCCCCAATCACATATTACACCTACTAACTGTGCGTATTACACCGGATATACGTTATACATCATACATTATAAGAGCGACGTATTACACCGGATATACGTTATACATCATACATTATAAGAGCGACGTATTACACCGGATATACGTTATACATCATACATTATAAGAGCGACATATTACACCGGATATACGTTATACATCACACATTATAAGAGCGACGTTTCCAGGTTAACCAGACGTGAACCGAAAGGGTTCTCGTAAATGACACCGAATTACAATACGAATTATGTGGCACTGTGATATTGTAACTGATCTCTTATATGTTCGTTTCTGATATTACCGCGTCTGGTAATTTCACATAGTTTTCCATTGGTGGCAGGAACTACGGCAAGACGAAACTGAACTACAACAACTGGTTGATATGCACCCTGCCACTCACCATCATACTGTTACTGTTCGCCTGGATCTGGCTCATTGTGCTCTTCCTTGGATTTCGGTTGGTCGGATGAGTTTTCGTAATACTAAAGAAATTGTCGATATCCAGGAAGTAGTCAACGTGGCTTGACGGCGCTAGAGTATTTTAACAAGAAAACAAATACCAATATTGAGACATTGACTGGTCATGAAAATAGTGATAGAAATATTTAAAATTTAAAGATGATGTTAAAAAGCAGAGGGCACGAAATAGCGGTTAGCGTTATTTTGTGCCGGGTGGTTCTATCAACTAATAGTAAAAGCACATGGTAGAGTACAATAAATTAATTGAATAAATGATGTGATTGTGTAGTTGATTGCATAAATGCCAGCAGTGTGAATGTATTTAAAAACAAAACTGACATATATGATATATCTTATAAGGGCATACAAATTGTTGAAACCTCGATACGTCAATCGTTTCCTCGTCCACTTGCAACTTGCAACGGGCTGCTGTGGCTGGTAATCTTGTTAAAGGTTACTAGCCACACGACTGATCGTTTTTATGGTAAAATCATGTTAAATAGTAGAACTTATGTATATTCTAACATATTGACTGCCAAAATGTGTTTTACTTAATCACAATGTGCTAATACAATTTGCTTGTTCTCTGTTGACTGGTTTATCGGTGTCACCTTTTATTTGACCCAAAGGTGTGGCCCTCAGGTATCATGGTACGTGATTACTTTGAGTGGACATTTGAAGACTCAGAACAAAAACCCTGATTGCTTTGTTTTTTAATTAACATTCAATCAAATGATCAATAACAGGTTGAAAATTATAACTTTTAATTGTCATGGTTTTAAAACATTTGCATACGATATTTTACTTCTTTGTGAACAATATGAGCGCTGGCTCTCCAGTAAAGATATTACTTTATTGCGGTCAGTTCATAAAGACTTCGAAACTTATGGTGTTAGTGCTATGAATGACCAGTTTCACCACATATTGGACGTCCATATGGTGTTAGTGCCATGAATGACCGGCTCCACCTACAGGTTGGACGTCCATATTGTGTTAGGGCTATGAATGACCAGTTCGACTTACAGGATGGACGTCCATATGGTGTTAGTGCTGTGAATGACCAGCTCCACCCACAGGTTGGACGTCCATATGGTGTTAGGACTATGAATGACCAGTTCCACCTACAGGTTGGATGTCCATATGGTGTTAGGACTATGAATGACCAGTTCCACCTACAGGTTGGATGTCCATATGGTGTTAGTGCCATGAATGACCGGCTCCACCTACAGGTTAGACGTCCATATGGTGTTAGTACCATAAATGACCGGCTCCACCTACAGGATGGACGTCCAGATGGTGTTAGTGCTGTGAATGACCAGCTCCACCTACAGGTTGGACGTCCATATGGTGTTAGTATTGTGAATGACCAGCTCCACCTACTGGTTGAACGTCCATATGGTGTTAGTGCCATGAATGACCGGCTCCACCTACAGGTTGGACGTCCATACGGCGGCATTGGTGTACTATGGAGAAAAACTATTTCTCATGCATGCACAATTTTTGATCTACAAGATGTCAGGTGACTTGGAATTGACATAGATACTAAGAATGGCAAATTGTTTCTCCTCAACGTATACCTGCCCTACCAATCACCCGACAACTATGAGGAGTTTTTTTATTATTTGGGTAAAATTGCATCAATAATAGATGAAAAAGACACAAGCAACATTGTTATAACGGGTGATTTAATGCTGCTCTAAACACTCCTTTTCAAACTGAGCTAATTGATGTGTATGACACTATTGGTCTGGTAATCTCAGATTATGAAAAATTTGGTCGCACCGACAATACTTATATTTATGTGAGTGATGTACATAATTCTACCTCGTGGCTAGATCACTTTATCTGTTCACATAGTGTGCATTCAATGATCACTGTCTTACACATTTTAGATAAACGCCCTAGTTCGGACCATCTCTCTGTAGGACTTGTTATCTCTATATCTGTAATTGCAGAAAGAAATGACTATGTATCTAACAAGAAGCATGCTGATAAAATGCCTCCTATTTTAGATGATCCAAAGCACAATATTATAATATCAGAGAATATGGAAAGAGTAGTGCTGTACATCTGGACAAAGTACACATTCCAGAGTTATTTACATGCACTAAGACTAATTGTTCAAATAGATGGCATATATGTGACATCGATAATCTATTTGATGATATGTGCAATGCATCTAGTCTTGAAACTATTAGTACATGCAAAAAACATCGTGTCAAGATTACATTGCATGATTATGTAAAGGATGCACACACTGAAGCCAGAAATTGTTATATTCTGTGGCGTGACATGGGAAAACCTAAGCATGGCCCAATTTGTTAACTAATGCAGAAAACTAGATTACAGTGCAAACAAAGAGAAAGACATGGCTCGAGCAGATGCCACGACAAAATCCATGCATACTAGGGATACAGTTACTTTTTGGAAAAACATATCTAAATCATAGAAGATAGTTTTTCCTAATGCTTCTTCTGTTAGTGGTGCTAACAATCCTTCCATATCAGCCATGTGGAAAACACATTTTGAATCTTTGTTAAACAATGTCACCACTGATGTAAATATGCAAAATGTGAAAGAGTGTGTAAACAATACTGGGAATTTGTGTAATGACAATGACATACACATAACACATTGCATGGTGCAGAATGCTATCGACAAAAACTGAAGTCTGGTAAAGCATGTGGTAATGATGGGCTATCTGCTGAACACTTTATACATGCAGATAGGCGCATAACTGTACTACTGTCATTTTTTTACACTAGTGTTTTCTCACATGGACATCTACCCGATGACTTTATGAAAACTATTAGTATACCCTTGGTCAAAAACAAGTCTGGTGACACGAGTAACGTTAATAACTACAGACATATAGCGCTTGTCACAGTTGCTTCTAAGATCTTTGAAATTATATTGCTTGAATTTATGGAATCTTATCTAGATACAACTGACAATCAGTTTGGATTCAAGAAGAGCCATTCAGCTGATCATTGTATATATGCGTTAAAAATGTTATTTAGTATTACAGAAGCTACAACAATCCTGTGTATACATGTTGTCTAGATGCATCTAAAGCATTTGATAGAGTTAACCATTGAACACTCTTTAGAAAATTGCTTAGTCGAGGTGCGCCTGTTCTACTCATACGAATCTTGTTATACTGGAGCAGAACCCAAATGCTTTGTATTAAATGGGGTTCCACGACCTCTGAGCTCTTTAATGTACCAAACTGTGTTCGACAAGGTGGGATGTTATCTCCCTACTTATTTACTGTATACGTTGATGATTTAAGCAATATGTTAAATAATTCAGGTATAGGTTGTCACATACATAACTGCTGTACTATCCATATGTTTTATGCAGATGATTTATGTGTCATTGCGCCTAGTCCCAGTGGTCTTCAGGCTTTGCTGAATATTTGTGCAAAGTTTGGTTTTGAAAATTATATTAAATATAATCCTATAAAGTCGATATATATGGTTATCAAACCACGTGGGTTTCATCTGAAATGTCCAGATATTTATATGAACAATAACAAATTTGTATTTGTTGAAAAGACAAAATATTTAGGAGTAGTGATCTGCAATGGCTTGAAGGACGATGAAGACATGTTCTGACACCTGTACAACTTCTATGTCTAACAGCATTATTCGAAAATTTCACAACTGTTCCATCGGTGTTAAACTACACCTGTTTCATGCATATTGTTGTACAATTTATTGTTCCCAACTCTGGGTAAATGTTAACAAGGGCACCTATTTAAAACTTAAAGCTGCCTACAACAATATGCATAGACGGACCTTAGGATACCACCAAAATAGTGAACGGCTTCAAACTTAAAGAAGGCAGTAGAACCAGAGGACACAAAGCAGCATTAGTTAAGGAGCAGTGTAGGTTGGACATGAGAAAGTACTCTTTCTCACAGAGGGTGATAAATGAATGGAACAAACTGCCAAATGGTTGTGTTAATGCTAGTAGTGTGAATGGGTGTAGCCGAGTCATGAGCCAACACTGGCATAGCAAATGCTGAATCAGGACTGACAGGATACGTAATGTTTAGGAGAGATCGAACAGGAAGAAGGGGAGGGGGAGTTATTTTATATGTTAAAAAATCTATTCAAGCTTATGAAATAAAATTAGAAAGGGAAGAAGATTGCGCTGAAGCTGTTTGGTGCAAACAAGTTTGAGGAAATTCAACATTAACTACTGGATTAGTCCAAACATAAACGAAGAGGATAACACAAAAATACAAAACGCTATAAAGGAAGTGAGTAAAGGGGAATGCATCATAATGGGAGATTTTAACCATGGACACATACAATGGAAATCTCTAGAGGGTACAGGGGGTGAGGACCAGCAATATATATTTTTAATTCAGGATAACTTCCTTACTCAGCGTTACTCACGTGCTAGAACCAATCAGTGGAGAGAACGTATTATATATAGTTTTGTCATCACAAAAAGAATTAGTGGACAATGTAAAAATACATGAACCATTGGGTAACAGTGATCATAATCAAATACATTTTGACATCAATGTAAAATCAGAAACTAATAATAAAAAACGTACACGAGAAACGTCCACAAAAGTAACTATAAAGATATGAGAAAATACTTAGCAAAGCTAGATTGGAATAACATGCTGTGGAATAAGACAGCAGTTGAATGTTGGAATATTCTAAAATATGAAATTGAGAGTGTCACTGATAAATTTTCTTCCCTTAAAAACAAGGAAAATGGTCTAGAAAGAAACACTTGTCAAAAGAAGCCATTAGTAAAATAGTGTTCAAGCAAACTATGTGGAGGGTTTATAGGCGTACCAGAAAGGATGAAGACTATGCAAATTACAACGAGGCACTTAATGCAACTACGACTGAAATTAGACAGTCTAAAAGAAGTTATGAGCAAAAACTGGCATGTAACATAAAAAATTACAGCAAGAGTTTGCGTACATATGTCAGGAGTAAACAAAACGTACGAGACAAGGTCGGACCTCTAGAAGATAGTGCTGGAAATGTAATATGGTAGACCTAAATGGTTACTTCAGTTCAGTGTATACCAGAGAGTATATTAGTTCAGTATACCAGTTCCAGATGCAACATTTCAGGAGGTTAAATCTGACTATTTACGGCAGTTAATTGTAACTCCAGAATTGATAAATAAAAAATGGCAATAAAGGATAATAAATCACCTGGAGTTGATGGAATTCCTCCAGAATTACTAAGGGAAACAGTAGAACAAATCAGTATACCACTTGCAAGAGTATTCAACTTGTCATTAAAAGAGGGAGTTGTTCCTTTTTAATGGAAAGAAACAAAGAGCATACCATTATTTAAAAAGGTTTCGAGAAATAAGTCAGAAATACAGACCAGTGATTTCAACGTCAGTGATTTGTAAATTATTAGAAAGATTAATGAAAGACCATATGGTGGACTTCCTTGTTAGACCTAAATTAATAAATTCATATCAACATGGATTCCTAAAAACGAGGTCATGCTTAACAAATATACTTACTGATTTCTTCAAATATGTTGTTAATGAAAGAAATCAATAATTGGATAGGCGATATTATCTACTTAGATTTTCAGAAAGCTTTTCATAACGTGCCACCTCAAAGATTGCTACTTAAATGAAAAGCCCATGGTATTGGGGATGGCATAATTGACTGGATAGAACAATGGCTGACTGAACAGAAAACAGCGTGTTGTAGTTGATAGAGAGGTTTCAAACTGGAATTCAGTTTTGAGTGGGGTACCACAAGGATCAGTATTAGGACCTTTATTATTTTTAATATATATATATATATATATATATATATATATATATATATATATATATATCAATGACTTGGACGACAATATAACAAATCATTGATTGAAAGAATGTGGTTTAACAACTCTAGAGACAAGGAGGTTAAGAAGTGATCAGATTGAAGTTGTTAAGATATTGAATGGGCATGAAAATATTAATGAAAATATGTTTTTCTCATTCAAGGAAGATAGTAGAACTAGAGCACACGAGATAACATTAATAAAGGATCAGTGTATATTGGATACCAGGAAGTACTCTTTCTCACAGAGGACAACAAATGAATGGAACAAATTGTCTACGGATTGTGTAACTGCTAGCAGCGTGAATATGTTTAAAAACAAGGTTGACACATATCTCAAGAGGACGGGTTACACGTAGTTGAATATTGACTCCAGATAAGCCGATGATTTCCTTGTCCTCTTGCCATTTGGGTATTTGGCTTGGATGGCAAATCTTGTTAAAGGAAAGTCATGGAACGATAATGAATGAAATTCAGAATGAATATAATTGAAAATCAATCACACAAGGTTGTGATCGATTCCTTAATCGGATGCATGGACCAATCAATCGGCGAAGAAATGTTTTATACGGAACACCATTAAAACGATCATACTTTGAACTGTTAAATGTTTAGTGACATAATGTGCCATGTGTTCGACAGTGGGCTGATTGGCGGCGGATACAACCGAGAAGAAACCGAGGACATTAAGCAGTCCATGGAGAACGAATACAATGAACTCGGGCCGATTACGTAAGTGTGCCAACTTCACACGTTGCTCTCCTCTTCGTCCCTGTAATCCGGGGTGAGTTTGGCATCGTTACTGGTCCTCGATTTGCATCTTTCTCTTCTCCTTCCATCCTCCAGTCTGAGCGCATTCGCTCTCTTTGCTAACATGTCCCTTTTCATTTTTTTCCACGTGCTCAGCACACGTTAATCAACTCCTGTCCAAACTTCTATATCTGCTCCTCCATTCTACGCTAGTCTACTCGTCTCACTCCCGCAATTCTTCTTAAACATTTTATTATGGCAAACTTGAACACTGTCTTGTTATGTATTAGTCTTCGCCTTAGTCTCTAGGTCCTATGTATAGGATGTTGTGACGCACGAACTAAGCACCTTTCGTAAGGTCCGTCAATCAGCATCATGCAAAAACAATGTGCATGCGTTATCAGTGGAACGTACTTGCGAACGTACATGCGTCTGTGCGTGCGTGCATGTGAAAATTCTTTGTGAGCATCACTGTGGATAAGGGGATATTTTGCTGTTATCAGGTTTGCCGAGGTGGCCGTCACATGTCACGGCGTATTGCTCCTGTTGCTCTGGGCGAGTAGGGAACCCAAAATTGCCATTACTTGGTCTTCGCTTTACGGTGCAAAATACTGGTGAGTGGTCCTTCCTTTCACGCAAGCAAATACGTGTCATGTCCGTCCTGTTATATGGAGAGTTATGTACGTACGTATGTATGTATGAACGTACGTACGTACGTATGTAAAGGTAAATGTACGTTCTTATATAGCGCGGTGTCCAGTCCATTGGACTGCTCAAAGCGCTTTACACTTCACCCCTGGCAGATATGTTCATTCCAACGCCACGTTTGAGTGTTTGTGCGTGCGCGTGTGTGTCCGTTCGTTCGTACGTACGTATGCACGTATATACGTATGTATATATGTATGTACGTATCCACGTATGCACGCATGTACACATGTATGCATGTATGTATGTATGTATGTATGTATGTATGTATGCACGCACGCATGCATTAACGCAAGTATATGGGTCGTTCTCCACAGCTGGGAGCCAAAGTGTGACATGAAACTAAAAAATTCAATAAGTTTAAAAACCTTACTTTTTTGTATTTTTAAAAAATATAAACCAAATGCATCACGTAATTTTGCATCTTTATTTATGTGGTTTGGTCTTAAAGTTGCGTAAATGTAAAGATGTCCTGTGTAACACGGAAACCAAGCAGGTTGGAAAATGCAACATCACACATTCAGTAATTGTTAAACTGTCTTTATTTTCTACTAAAACTACACAAAAATAAAAGCTGAGACAAAAGGTATAACTAACCATGGACTACATTTTGGGAAAATGGGATGTTTATGTATGGTCACATCTCAGGGATAAAAAATTGCTCATTGCAACTTCTATTTAAGCAGTACACACCTTGAAAAGATTTAATTTTCCGTGATTATTACACAAACAGAGTAGAATATAGCGAGAACTTAACACATTATTTGGATGAAAACAATTCTGAAAAACTTATCTTTTTTAAATTTATATGTCCAATGTAACGCGGAAACCAAGACATAATGACATAATCATCATGCCGTAAATGAATTAAACAAGGAGAAAGTTTGTTGCTTGTGTAAATAATGGAAAGTTCATAAAGCTACAAAACAGTCTAAGAACTTCTTTCCATCTCACTCTTACATGTTTTGCATTTGAGGGGGTAGGGCATATCGGCATGTTCACTTAACCATCAGTTACGATATTCTTTCAGAATACCAACATACATTAAAAACAGGAAAAGAAATAAACTGAAACAGATGGGAAAAAAGACTTGAGAGTTAGCAGTCAAACAACTTTAGAGAGTTAGCAGTCAAACAGCTTTAGAGATTTAGCAGTCAAACAACTTTAGAGAGTTAGCAGTCAAACAACTTTAGAGAGTTAGCAGTCAAGCAACTTTAGAGAGTTAGCAGTCAAACAACTTTAGAGAGTTAGCAGTCAAACAACTTTAGACAGTTAGCAGTCAAACAACTCTAGAGAGTTAGCAGTCAAACAACTCTAGAGAGTTAGCAGTCAAACAACTCTAGAGGGTTAGCAGTCAAACAACTCTAGAGGGTTAGCAGTCAAACAACTCTAGAGGGTTAGCAGTCAAACAACTCTAGAGGGTTAGCAGTCAAACGACTCTAGAGAGTTAGCAGTCAAACGACTCTAGAGAGTTAGCAGTCAAACAAATCTAGAGAGTTAGCAGTCAAACGACTCTAGAGAGTTAGCAGTCAAACGACTCTAGAGAGTTAGCAGTCAAACGACTCTAGAGAGTTAGCAGTCAAACGACTCTAGAGAATTAGCAGTCAAACGACCCTAGAGAGTTAGCAGTCAAACGACTCTAGAGAATTAGCAGTCAAACGACCCTAGAGAGTTAGCAGTCAAACGACTCTAGATAGTTAGCAGTCAAACGACCCTAGAGAGTTAGCAGTCAAACGACTCTAGAGAGTTAGCAGTCAAACGACTCTAGAGAGTTAGCAGTCAAACGACTCTAGAGGGTTAGCAGTCAAACGACTCTAGAGAGTTAGCAGTCAAACGACTCTAGAGGGTTAGCAGTCAAACAACTCTAGAGGGTTAGCAGTCAAACAATTCTAGAGGATTAGCAGTCAAACAACTCTAGAGGGTTAGCAGTCAAACAACTCTAGAGGGTTAGCAGTCAAACAACTCTAGAGGGTTAGCAGTCAAACAACTCTAGAGGGTTAGCAGTCAAACAACTCTAGAGGGTTAGCAGTCAAACAACTCTAGAGGGTTAGCAGTCAAACAACTCTAGAGGGTTAGCAGTCAAACAACTCTAGAGGGTTAGCAGTCAAACAACTCTAGAGGGTTAGCAGTCAAACAACTCTAGAGGGTTAGCAGTCAAACAACTCTAGAGGGTTAGCAGTCAAACAACTCTAGAGGGTTAGCAGTCAAACAACTCTAGAGGGTTAGCAGTCAAACAACTCTAGAGGGTTAGCAGTCAAACAACTCTAGAGAGTTAGCAGTCAAACAACTCTAGAGGGTTAGCAGTCAAACAACTCTAGAGGGTTAGCAGTCAAACAACTCTAGAGGGTTAGCAGTCAAACAACTCTAGAGGGTTAGCAGTCAAACAACTCTAGAGGGTTAGCAGTCAAACAACTCTAGAGGTTTAGCAGTCAAACAACTCTAGAGGATTAGCAGTCAAACAACTCTAGAGGATTAGTAGTCAAACAACTCTAGAGGATTAGCAGTCAAACAACTCTAGAGGGTTAGCAGTCAAACAACTCTAGAGGGTTAGCTGTCAAACAACTCTAGAGGGTTAGCAGTCAAACAACTCTAGAGGGTTAGCAGTCAAACAACTCTAGAGGGTTAGCAGTCAAACAACTCTAGAGGGTTAGCAGTCAAACAGCTCTAGAGGGTTAGCAGTCAAACAACTCTAGAGGGTTAGCAGTCAAACAAGTCTAGAGGGTTAGCAGTCAAACAAGTCTAGAGGGTTAGCAGTCAAACAACTCTAGAGGGTTAGCATTCAAACAACTCTAGAGCGTTAGCAGTCAAACAACTCTAGAGGGTTAGCAGTCAAACAAATCTAGAGGGTTAGCAGTCAAACAACTCTAGAGGTTTAGCAGTCAAACAACTCTAGAGGATTAGCAGTCAAACAACTCTAGAGGGTTAGCAGTCAAACAACTCAAGAAGGTTAGCTGTCATACAACTCTAGAGGGTTAGCAGTCAAACAACTCTAGAGGGTTAGCAGTCAAACAACTCTAGAGGGTTAGCAGTCAAACAACTCTAGAGGGTTAGCAGTCAAACAACTCTAGAGGGTTAGCAGTCAAACAACTCTAGAGGGTTAGCAGTCAAACAACTCTAGAAGGTTAGCAGTCAAACAAATCTAGAGGGTTAGCAGCCAAACAACTCTAGAGGGTTAGCAGTCAAACAACTCTAGAGGGTTAGCAGTCAAACAACTCTAGAGGGTTAGCAGTCAAACAACTCTAGAGGTTTAGCAGTCAAACAACTCTAGAGGGTTAGCAGTCAAACAACTCTAGAGGATTAGCAGTCAAACAACTCTAGAGGATTAGCAGTCAAACAACTCTAGAGGGTTAGCAGTGAAACAACTCTAGAGGGTTAGCTGTCAAACACCTCTAGAGGGTTAGCTGTCAAACAACTCTAGAGGGTTAGCAGTCAAACAACTCTAGAGAGTCAGCAGTCAAACAACTCTAGAAGGTTAGCAGTCAAACAACTCTAGAGGGTTAGCAGTCAAACAACTCTAGAGAGTTAGCAGTCAAACAACTCTAGAGGGTTAGCAGTCAAACAACTCTAGAGGGTTAGCAGTCAAACAACTCTAGAGGGTTAGCAGTCAAACAACTCTAGAGGGTTAGCAGTCAAACAACTCTAGAGGGTTAGCAGTCAAACAACTCTAGAGGGTTAGCAGTCAAACAACTCTAGAGGGTTAGCAGTCAAACAACTCTAGAGGGTTAGCAGTCAACTCTAGAGGGTTAGCAGTCAAACAACTCTAGAGAGTCAGCAGTCAAACAACTCTAGAGAGTCAGCAGTCAAACAACTCTAGAGAGTCAGCAGTCAAACAACTTTAGAGGGTTAGCAGTCAAACAACTCTAGAGGGTTAGCAGTCAAACAACTCTAGAGAGTTAGCAGTCAAACAACTCTAGAGGGTTAGCAGTCAAACAACTCTAGAGGGTTAGCAGTCGAACAACTCTAGAGGGTTAGCAGTCGAACAACTTTAGAGGGTTAGCAGTCGAACAACTCTACAGGGTTAGCAGTCAAACAACTTTAGATGGTTATCAGTCGAAAAACTCTAGAGGTTTAGCAGTCGAACAACTCTAGAGGGTTAGCAGTCGAACAACTCTACAGGGTTAGCAGTCGAACAACTCTAGAGGGTTAGCAGTCGAACAACTCTAGAGGGTTAGCAGTCGAACAACTCTAGAGGGTTAGCAGTCGAACAACTCTAGAGGGTTAGCAGTCAAACAACTCTAGAGGGTTAGCAGTCAAACAACTCTAGAGGGTTAGCAGTCAAACAACTCTAGAGGGTTAGCAGTCAAACAACTCTAGAGGGTTAGCAGTCAAACAACTCTAGAGGGTTAGCAGCCAAACAACTCTAGAGGGTTAGCAGTCAAACAACTCTAGAGGGTTAGCAGTCAAACAACTCTAGAGGGTTAGCAGTCAAACAACTCTAGAGGTTTAGCAGTCAAACAACTCTAGAAGGTTAGCAGTCAAACAACTCTAGAGGATTAGCAGTCAAACAACTCTAGAGGATTAGCAGTCAAACAACTCTAGAGGGTTAGCAGTGAAACAACTCTAGAGGGTTAGCTGTCAAACAACTCTAGAGGGTTAGCAGTCAAACAACTCTAGAGGGTTAGCAGTCAAACAACTCTAGAGGGTTAGCTGTCAAACAACTCTAGAGGGTTAGCAGTCAAACAACTCTAGAGGGTTAGCAGTCAAACAACTCTAGAAGGTTAGCAGTCAAACAACTCTAGAGGGTTAGCAGTCAAACAACTCTAGAGGATTAGCAGTCAAACAACTCTAGAGGATTAGCAGTCAAACAACTCTAGAGGGTTAGCAGTCAAACAACTCTAGAGGGTTAGCAGTCAAACAACTCTAGAGGGTTAGCAGTCAAACAACTCTAGAGGGTTAGCAGTCAAACAACTCTAGAGGGTTAGCAGTCAAACAACTCTAGAGGGTTAGCAGTCAAACAACTCTAGAGGGTTAGCAGTCAAACAACTCTAGAGGGTTAGCAGTCAAACTACTCTAGAAGGTTAGCAGTCAAACAACTCTAGAGGGTTAGCAGTCAAACAACTCTAGAGGGTTAGCAGTCAACTCTAGAGGGTTAGCAGTCAAACAACTCTAGAGAGTCAGCAGTCAGACAACTCTAGAGAGTCAGCAGTCAAACAACTCTAGAGAGTTAGCAGTCAAACAACTTTAGACGGTTAGCAGTCAAACAACTTTATAGGGTTAGCAGTCAAACAACTCTAGAGAGTTAGCAATCAAACAACTTTAGAGGGTTAGCAGTCAAACAACTCTAGAGGGTTAGCAGTCAAACAACTCTAGAGGATTAGCAGTCAAACAACTCTAGAGGGTTAGCAGTGAAACAACTCTAGAGGGTTAGCTGTCAAACACCTCTAGAGGGTTAGCAGTCAAACAACTCTAGAGGGTTAGCAGTGAAACAACTCTAGAGGGTTAGCTGTCAAACAACTCTAGAGGGTTAGCAGTCAAACAACTCTAGAGGGTTAGCAGTCAAACAACTCTAGAGGGTTAGCAGTCAAACAACTCTAGAGGGTTAGCAGTCAAACAACTCTAGAGGGTCAGCAGTCAAACAACTCTAGAGGGTTAGCAGTCAAACAAGTCTAGAGGGTTAGCAGTCAAACAACTCTAGAGGGTCAGCAGTCAAACAACTCTAGAGGGTTAGCAGTCAAACAACTCTAGAGGGTTAGCAGTCAAACAACTCTAGAGGGTTAGCAGTCAAACAACTCTAGAGGGTTAGCAGTCAAACAACTCTAGAGGGTTAGCAGTCAAACAACTCTAGAGGGTTAGCAGTCAAACAACTCTAGAGGGTTAGCAGTCAAACAACTCTAGAGGGTTAGCAGTCAAACAACTCTAGAGGGTTAGCAGTCAAACAACTCTAGAGGGTTAGCTGTCAAACAACTCTAGAGGGTTAGCAGTCAAACAACTCTAGAGGGTTAGCAGTCAAACAACTCTAGAGGGTTAGCAGTCAAACAACTCTAGAGGGTTAGCAGTCAAACAACTCTAGAGGGTTAGCAGTCAAACAACTCTAGAGGGTTAGCAGTCAAACAACTCTAGAGGGTTAGCAGTCAACTCTAGAGGGTTAGCAGTCAAACAACTCTAGAGAGTCAGCAGTCAAACAACTCTAGAGAGTCAGCAGTCAAACAACTCTAGAGAGTCAGCAGTCAAACAACTTTAGAGGGTTAGCAGTCAAACAACTTTAGAGGGTTAGCAGTCAAACAACTCTAGAGGGTTAGCAGTCAAACAACTCTAGAGAGTTAGCAGTCAAACAACTCTAGAGGGTTAGCAGTCGAACAACCCTAGAGGGTTAGCAGTCGAACAACTCTAGAGGGTTAGCAGTCGAACAACTTTAGAGGGTTAGCAGTCGAACAACTGTACAGGGTTAGCAGTCAAACAACTCTAGATGGTTATCAGTCGAAAAACTCTAGAGGTTTAGCAGTCGAACAACTCTAGAGGGTTAGCAGTCGAACAACTCTAGAGGGTTAGCAGTCGAACAACTCTAGAGGGTTAGCAGTCAAACAACTCTAGAGGGTTAGCAGTCAAACAACTCTAGAGGGTTAGCAGTCAAACAACTCTAGAGGGTTAGCAGTCAAACAACTCTAGAGGGTTAGCAGTCGAACAACTCTAGAGGGTTAGCAGTCAGACAACTCTAGAGGGTTAGCTGTCAAACAACTCTAGAGAGTTAGCAGTCAAACAACTCTAGAGGGTCAGCAGTCAAACAACTCTAGAGGGTTAGCAGCCAAACAACTCTAGAGGGTTAGCAGTCAAACAACCCTAGAGGGTTAGCAGTCAAACAACTCTAGAGGGTTAGCAGTCAAACAACTCTAGAGGTTTAGCAGTCAAACAACTCTAGAGGGTTAGCAGTCAAACAACTCTAGAGGGTTAGCAGTCAAACAACTCTAGAGGTTTAGCAGTCAAACAACTCTAGAGAGTTAGCAGTCAAACAACTCTAGAGGGTTAGCAGTCGAACAACTCTAGAGGGTTAGCAGTCGAACAACTCTAGAGGGTTAGCAGTCGAACAACTCTAGAGGGTTAGCAGTCGAACAACTCTAGAGGGTTAGCAGTCGAACAACTTTAGAGGGTTAGCAGTCGAACAACTCTACAGGGTTAGCAGTCAAACAACTCTAGAGGGTTAGCAGTCGAACAACTCTAGAGGTTTAGCAGTCGAACAACTCTAGAGGGTTAGCAGTCGAACAACTCTAGAGGTTTAGCAGTCGAACAACTCTAGAGGGTTAGCAGTCGAACAACTCTAGAGGGTTAGCAGTCAAACAACTCTAGAGGGTTAGCATTCAAACAACTCTAGAGGGTTAGCAGTCAAACAACTCTAGAGGGTTAGCAGTCAAACAACTCTAGAAGGTTAGCAGTCAAACAACTGTAGAGGGTTAGCAGTCAAACAACTCTAGAGGGTTAGCAGTCAAACAACTCTAGAGGGTTAGCAGTCAAACAACTCTAGAGGGTTAGCAGTCAAACAAGTCTAGAGGGGTAGCAGTCTAACAACTCTAAAGGGTTAGCAGTCAAACAACTCTAGAGGGTTAGCAGTCAAACAACTCTAGAGGGTTAGCAGTCAAACAACTCTAGAAGATTAGCAGTCAAACAACTCTAGAGGGTTAGCAGTTAAACAACTCTAGAGGGTTAGCTGTCAAACAACTCTAGAGGGTTAGCAGTCAAACAACTCTAGAGAGTCAGCAGTCAAACAACTCTAGAAGGTTAGCAGTCAAACAAGTCTAGAGGGTTAGCAGTCAAACAACTCTAGAGGGTTAGCAGTCAAACAACTCTAGAGGGTTAGCAGTCAAACAACTCTAGAGAGTTAGCAGTCAAACAACTCTAGAGGGTTAGCAGTCAAACAACTCTAGAGGGTTAGCAGTCAACCAACTCTAGAGGGTTAGCAGTCAAACAACTCTAGAGAGTCAGCAGTCAAACAACTCTAGAGAGTTAGCAGTCAAACAACTCTAGTGGGTTAGCAGTCGAACAACTCTAGAGGGTTAGCAGTCGAACAACTCTAGAGGGTTAGCAGTCGAACAATTTTAGAGGGTTAGCAGTCGAACAACTCTACAGGGTTAGCAGTCAAACAACTCTAGAGGGTTAGCTGTCAAACAACTCTAGAGGGTTAGCAGTCAAACAACTCTAGAGAGTCAGCAGTCAAACAACTCTAGAAGGTTAGCAGTCAAACAAGTCTAGAGGGTTAGCAGTCAAACAACTCTAGAGGGTTAGCAGTCAAACAACTCTAGAGGGTTAGCAGTCAAACAACTCTAGAGGGTTAGCAGTCAAACAACTCTAGAGGGTTAGCAGTCAAACAACTCTAGAGGGTTAGCAGTCAACTCTAGAGGGTTAGCAGTCAAACAACTCTAGAGAGTCAGCAGTCAAACAACTCTAGAGAGTTAGCAGTCAAACAACTCTAGTGGGTTAGCAGTCGAACAACTCTAGAGGGTTAGCAGTCGAACAACTCTAGAGGGTTAGCAGTCGAACAATTTTAGAGGGTTAGCAGTCGAACAACTCTACAGGGTTAGCAGTCAAACAACTCTAGAGGTTTAGCAGTCGAACAACTCTAGAGGTTTAGCAGTCGAACAACTCTAGAGGGTTAGCAGTCAAACAACTCTAGAGGGTTAGCAGTCAAACAACTCTAGAGGGTTAGCATTCAAACAACTCTAGAGGGTTAGCAGTCAAACAACTCTAGAGGGTTAGCAGTCAAACAACTCTAGAGGGTTAGCAGTTAAACAACTATAGAGGGTTAGCAGTCAAACAACTCAAGAGGGTTAGCAGTCAAACAACTCTAGAGGGTTAGCAGTCAAACAACTCTAGAGAGTTAGCAGTCAAACAACTCTAGACAGTTAGCAGTCAAACGACTCTAGAGAGTCAGCAGTCAAACAACTCTCAAGCATTTGTAGTAAAAAGTGTGAGTAAAAGAGAAAAGCTACTCCACGACCAGGTGCCAGAGAAGGCGATGCCACTTTCTTCACCACCTGCTGCACCGATACCCAGGATGTTTCAGACCAGACATATACGTCTCTGTCTGGCCTTTTCTGCAGGTAGTGCAGCTGTATCAGAGACTGGTTCACATCTACAGCAGCAACTTTCCCATGGAAAGGTACTGTTCGTCGATGTCCTGGAACTTCTCTTTCGACACTTTTCATTGACTGGAGGCTCCGTGTGTCCTTGAGAATTTTAACAAGGCAGTCTCTGATTCTCGGAATGTCAGTGCTTGGCATGAAGAATAATCTCTGCAGACTGTGCCTGCACCCATCCTTTCCAGGATGCTTGTTGAGACGGCTGGTGTTGCTGAAGTCAAATAAGTCATTGGCATTGCAGTGACTGCAGCATCAGATCTGACAGCCCTTGCAGCTCCATTCTTCACGACAGCACTCTCCCCATCCGGGTAGACATGACCAATCTTAATTACAAACACATAAAAACACAAAATAATTCCCATTCTGAGACAACACAATCTAATATTCAGAGAACTTAAATGATGAAATAAACGGCTGGAATAATGCAGGAAACAGCCTCCAGTTAGTAGTTACATTGGACATGTATTTTGATTTCAAAATGCTAGTGAACAAAGATGTCCCACAATGAAACCTATTCCACATTCAAGTAAATCAATAACTATGTGGCAATAAATGAACTAAAGCATACACATATGTACAAAATACGTTATACTGTTAACACTGCCACTTTCCATGGCAAACGCAACAAGAATAAACAAATTCATTCTTCTGGTTACGTTGGACATCAGTCTGACATGAACATATTTTTACCTTATACTAGTTATTGTGCGGACACAAAAGTTGCTTGACACATGTAGGAATGACTTGTTAACAGCAATATAACTTACCTGGCTTTGCTATAATCAAGATACAAGCAAAATCAATGGACAAAGTTGCTTGATCGAACGAGGAGTATACACTCTCAAGTGTCAAGTTGCAGTTTCCTACCACGTTTTCGACCGCCGTCAGTAGTGTAGTGCGACATCATACACCTTTCTATAACACGTTGTTTTAAATCGTTGAAACGATCACTATTTTGACAAATCTTATCTTATAGAACGATTTCCAAACTCGCTGTCCTTCGTAACAATCTCTTCGTCGGATCGGAAACCGAACTCAAATTATCGCTCGCTTGGCGGTGGGGGTCATTACTGCGAGTAACAAGTGCACACAGTATTCTTCCGCGATGTGCTGGAGTACAGAGGTTGTAACACATTCCATTCTTTGATCGATTTCAACCGGTGAACGAGCTATTTGTTCAATCCAACGTAACAACGAAAAACGGAAACGAGTTAAAAGATTTACATTCGAAACGCCGATAAAGCGTAAATCGCACCATTTTCTACGCATTTTCATTTCGCTCAAAATACATTTTGTTCGTCTTTGTTGATGAAAACAACAAAGCATAGCAGCCACGGGAATAAAAAAAATAGGTGATAACAGGATTTTCAGTCTGTGATTTGTTTTTTTTTACTCCTGCACGAAGGAAAAATCAGGTATGTTTGTCACATTTCGGCCTGCCATTTTTGGCATCATTCACAGAGTTCCTGCTTCAAACCACACATTTTAATCAGAATTTCCAACCTAATGTTTATTTTCCTTTATTTCTACATCAATAGTGAATGCCATCATAAGGAAAAAAATGGATAACTATAAGATTATAGCATAAATAAATTTAACTGAACACCCCAACAGTGGCTCTCAGGTTAGGATAATGACTCATATGCGTATGTGCGTATGTGAGTATGTGCGTATACATTTATATACAATGTACGTGCATTTTTCCTTGTTGTTACACTGAGGGCAAACACTAAAAATTCACGTACACGTATACATATATGTATGTCACAATATATTACATTAGTGTATTAGTAGGTATATTGTGGAATCATGTGTTTATGTGTTCCGTCCGACTGCAGGTACAGCGGCGTCTTGACTAACGTCCACACAATGTTGCAGGTACATCACTGACAGCGCTAGTGCTGTTTTGATCGGCATCTGTCTCTTCGCCTTCCCGTCGCAACAACCAGTTTGTTGTCAAAGGGGAACAGGTACTACACAACTATTGTGATTCTTAGTCATTGACTACGTCGTCAAAGACAATGTGGATCTCGTCAATCACCTCGGTAGCTAGTAATCACTAATGCAGACTTTGAGTTGTTGACGTAATCGCGGTTGTGACTTGGTAATAATTGTAGCGGCTACGTTCAACCAGAACTCATTCCTTGTTAGCAGTTAGTAAGTATGAAATATGATAACATTTCGCCGTAAACGAAAACCTACCTTAAACTCGCTTATCCTCCACCGCTCCTCAGCGTACCAGCGGAGAGCGTAACTTATGTGATTTCTGCCGACAGAACCTCAGGAGCCCGTGTCATTCCCCGGTCTGCTCGACTGGCCAACCGTGCACGCGAAGATGCCGTGGGGAATGCTCCTGGTGGTCGGGAGCGGGTATGCCATAGCCAAAGGAATCAAGGTAATTCTACACGTCCGGGTAGGGTTCTTCTTTCCGTGAGGCGCCTTAGTACAGTGAGAGGGAACAATTGTTTGAATAACATTGCTGCTATTTCGAGGCAATTGTGCTTACCCCACATTGCCCCAGTTCATTGAGCTGTATACACGAGCATAAATGGTCACATATACGGATGGAAAATTTTATTCTCCTCGATGACTCCTCAATGAGGACGTGTTCTGGACACACGTTCATGGTCGATGCCGCCCGTGTAATTGTATCACTGTTTTCGTGTACCTGGGTAGTTTACGAGTGACGCATTGACATTGAAGTATCTGAAGCAAAGTTACTTTGCGTATTATTCACAGGCAGCCGTTGTATAATTACTTCTCATTACTCAGACAGCGTTGATTGGTTCCCCACCAATTTGATTCGAACAGGAAGATTGTCATCCCATTTGTTTTATATTCTTAATATCCAGATAGGCCTGTGACTTAGCTTGCTGAATGTCTGTCAAGCTATACATTATATTCATATGCTTTACTAGCAACGAACCTCCTATCCAATCCAATGACGAATCACCTCGAAATAACTTGTTACGTCATTGTTAAGTATACAACGACAGTCATGTTGAGGACATGCCAGCGTTGAAAGTCTTACTCTTGCACTCGTTTAGATTAATGATGCGTACACGTACGCACACACGCACGCACGCACGCACTCACTCACTCACTCACTCACTCACTCACTCACTCACTCACTCACTCACTCACTCACTGAAAGTGCCGAACACGAGTATGCACACGCGCGCACACTCACACGCACGCGCACTTAAAGATTCAAGGTGAACACCATCCCTTGTGTTTTCCTTTAAAAAAGAAATACCGTCATTAGTATTGCCTTCGCCGTCTAACAACCACCATCATTGTCAGCACTAAATATGATTGACTGTGCCAGGTGTCCGGTCTTGACGAAGTCATCGGTTTATGGATGCTGGACGTAAGTGGACAGTCACCCTCCATTGTCGTCTTCGTCGTGTGCCTCCTGGCTACCATGATGACTCAGGTGACAAGCAACGCGGACACGAGCCGCATTATACTGCCGCAGCTCGAAGCACTGGTATGTGTGACCATCAATCAATCATATCACCGTGACAATACTAGCACTACGGGTGACTATCGGGAATAGTTTTACCCCGATAGCTGTATAACTATCGCTATAGTTGCGATGTTATATTATTGTGATAGTTTCGTGACTATCGCGACAGTATTGCGATAGTTTCAAAGAATAGCGAATAGCCAGGAAGACACTCCCAAACCGTAACTGCTATCACGTAGCCTTCGAGGTAGTTGATTACACATGTTGAATCCGTGAATGATGCTGCTCTAAATGACGATTGTTGATTCAATATTCAATATAGTTGAAAATACCTATATTTTTATTTATGTTACTACAGTAACACAAGTAACACAAGTAACACGAGTAACACAAATAACACAAGTAGCACAAGTAACACAAGTAGCACACGTAACACAAGTAACACAAGTAGCACAAGTAACACAAGTAACACAAGTAACACAAGTAACACAAGTAGCACATGTAACACAAGTAACACAAGTAGCACAAGTAACACAAGTAGCACACGTAACACAAGTAGCACAAGTAACACAAGTAGCACAAGTAACACAAGTAGCACAAGTAACACAAGTAACACAAGTAACACAAGTAACACAAGTAACACAAGTAACACAAGTAACACAAGTAGCACACGTAACACAAGTAACACAAGTAACACAAGTAGCACACGTAACACAAGTAACACAAGTAGCACAAGTAACACAAGTAACACAAGTAACACAAGTAGCACACGTAACACAAGTAACACAAGTAGCACAAGTAACACAAGTAACACAAGTAACAAAAGTAACACAAGTAACACAAGTAACACAAGTAGCACACGTAACACAAGTAACACAAGTAACACAAGTAACACAAGTAACAAAAGTAGCACACGTAACACAAGTAACACAAGTAGCACACGTAACACAAGTAGCACAAGTAACACAAGTAGCACAAGTAACACAAGTAACACAAGTAGCACAAGTAACACAAGTAGCACACGTAACACAAGTAACAAAAGTAACACAAGTAACACAAGTAGCACACGTAACACAAGTAACAAAAGTAACACAAGTAACACAAGTAACACAAGTAGCACAAGTGGCACAAGTAACACGCATCACTCCACCACTACACCCGCTGTCACGCTTCCAAGAATTACCATCCTCTCGAACCAGTAGCTGTTGAGTACATCAGTAACCTTGGCGTAGGCCCTATTGATCTATTGCAAGATTAATCAATACTATTACGAGAATCCAGTTCTTAGACCTACATACGGGAACTTAACTTTAATTGGCTGTGGAGTCGTCTTCGTTGGCCGGACGGGTAATGAAAAGAATTTCCTTGAGTTGCTGTTTGAAGTTCCCGGAAACAAGCCCACCCAAGACAGCAAGTGGCACAGTCATAGGGGAGGGGAAGGGAGACAGGGAGAGAGAAAGGGGAGAGGGGGAGGGAGAGACTTATTAAGATGAAACCATGAACACAAGAATACAGTGAATACAGCTATAATACAATGTACGTGTGTGGCGTTGTGTTGTCTGCCAGACAAATCACATGAAAGTAAACCCTCTACGAATGATGGTGCCGTCAGTCCAATGCTGTTCCTACGGTTTCCTGCTGCCCGTCAGCACTTCTACCAATGCCATCGTGTACGCTTTCGGACGCATCGATTTGGTCGACATGGTGAGCTCTAAAGGCTAAAAATAGTGCCAAGGTTAACAACAGTGTAAAATCTTTCCTTACGATTCCGTGAGTACGGAAAGACCAATCCCAGCAATCTTAGTTGGGGAATTCCCCCTACCAGCAACCCGCAAAGGGTGAAAAAACGGCATTTATTGAAGCAGAAATTTGGTCTGATAGATGGCGCCACTCGATCTGCATCGAAAGTACGCAAGCCACTAGGCAAATGTCGTTCGAGGTAGGTATGTTCCGTGGCCTGATAGATCACTACATTCGATCAATGTGAATTCAATCTGAATGATATAGGCCGATGAACCAATAAGCAATTAAGGCGATTTTTACTTTCTGACGTAACCATGAAAACGACCACCTAGAGCACCCAAACTTCTCCTCATATATCTACTATACATATACACATGTCACGTGGTCAAAAAGGTACATTTACTTTGTCAAAACGATCAAAATTTACAAAAGAATTAAACCAAAACATCACCATCTCCTACGGCGACTACGCGTAGCGCTAAGGCTACCGTAAAATCGATGCATGTGACAAGGCGTCGTTCAGTTTCACCGAAACTCTGTGCGGCGGCGCTGCAATTACAATTATGTATTTCTGTGTTTTAATTGTGCGTGCGTGCGTGCTTCGTTGCGTGTAATTATGTATATGGGTGATTCAATTTATTAGGGGCCAGTTAGCAATTTCATCGGTATCCAACTTCCATGCTTTCCCTTTCTTTCTTTTGACTTGAACACACAACTTTGATTTATATAATATCACAGAGCGCGTGTCAGAGTCTCAACTGTGCATTTTACATAAACAAATACTTGACCATTTTGCTGGTAGCACCGAAATTGTTTGTTGTGTACCCTCATTTCCTGTTTTTTACATGACATTTATCTCTACTTTCAAGTGGTTTACTGTTCCCATAATGCCTTAACTTAATTTATTTTATCATGAAATAAAACAACAATAATAAGCAATTGTTTCGTACAGTACTTAGTGTCTAGGTGTGTACAGGTGTGTACAGTACTTAGTGTCTACGTGTGTACAGTACTTAGTGTCTACGTGTGTACAGTATTTGTACCGCGGCTGACGCAAATCTGTTACCACGACGTAAATTTTCGTGTCCCCAAATTTACGCATGAAACTACAATTTCAAGACTAAAGAATAAAAAAATAAAGGGCTGAACTGTCAAATTTGACGTCTATTAAATTTGGAACTAAAAACATTAAACCGACGATGATTCCATTAAAGCTCGGTAGAAACAGATTTGAAAAAAATCACAACTATCATATGAAGCAACGAAAATCGTGTCGCGCTAAAAAGTCACGTTGGAATTATTTTTACTAGTATCCAATCACTTCCGGTGAAATTTGTGAATGAAAAGGTCACGTTATCAAACATCCCGGATGCACTACACGTGCCGAGGAAGGTTGAACCGTCGCCATTTTTTCACTTTCCGAGAAGTTGAAAAGTAAGATTTCGTGTCCCAGTTTTACGTCGTGTTCCTCTTTACGTCGTGCCTTGTCACTGGGAAAGGAATTGAGATGAAAAGGAAGGTAAGTGGAGATAAGAAGAGTGCAGAAGAGGACAGCGCCGACAGAGATAATAAGAGTGCAGATGAGGACAGTGGAGATGAGAAGAGTGCAGATGAGGACAGTCAAGAGGAGAAACGTGGAGATGAGAACAGCAGAGGTGAGTACTTGTATAGTGAAGATACTAGCTCCCTTTCTGCAAGTGCTGGATGAGCACACTCTCTCTCTCTCTCTCTCTCTCTCTCTCTCTCTCTCTCTTTCTCCCTCCCCCTCTCTCTCTCATCTCTCTCTCTCTCACTTGAGAGCTTTACGTGTGAAGTGGATGCAGTTGGTGTATTCAGCCTGTGTGAGCCAAGCCACTCGATCGATAGCGGAAAAATACAACGGGCAATGACAACCGCATCTACTTCGCACCCGCACCTTACCTAAAGCTCTTGACTGACTATGTGTGTGTGTGCGTGCGTGCGTGTGTGCGTGCGTGCGTGCATGTGTATTATTAATATAACTTCAGTAACATAACAAGCTCTGCATATGGGGTGTTATTACTTGTTTTAAAGAAAAGCAGGAATAACTTTGGAATAACCTTCACACCCATTTAAGTGTGTACCAAATGCAGAAATATTAAAAGTATTTTTGCAGACACCATAATAATAACTGCATATTAACATTTTATACCATTTAATTGCTTTTAACTTAGGTGCAGTTAGTGCTACTGGTGTGATAGCAGTGCACGATTTTGTTGCTGTTAGAGTAAAGAACACAGGCAAGAAGAACAAAGCAGATCAAATGCATGTAGCCAAGGTAAGTTATATTTGACCACTATGATTACATTGAAAGATTAACACTCTTCATTATACCAGACCTTCAATGTTCACAGCTGGTATCTTGTGTTCAACCAACAAGAGATAATTTTATTTTTTATTTGAAAATGACAAACTTATGTTTGACCCTTATTTCTGTTCTCTTTTTTTAGCTTTAATACTTGAAGATGTTTACAGCTTGTC